>CM071934.1:84813976-85224287 GCA_016081115.2 Rehmannia glutinosa
TATATCTTTGTTGTATTAGCTGCATGACTTTCACTTGCACAAATTTGGTCTAGGCTTTCAATTCTTGATTACACTTGTACTCATGTGTATCAATCGTTATTGAGTTGTAATCTTGATTTTGGTCATCATTCAACACAAGGCGTCCTTGTAGGTATTAACGTGGTAAGAATACCTTTGGGTAATACAGGTGATAGGTGTTTGAAGGTTGTGGTAATCTTCCAAAGGTGTTGTAAGAGGATTGTGGTAATCCTCAAGGTGTTGTAAGGGTTGTGGTAATCCTCAAAGGTGGTGTAAGAGGTTGTGGTAATCCTCAAAGGTTGTGGTGAAGTGGGAGGATTGTGGTAATCCTCGAGTGTTCATTTAATTTTTGGTAAATTAATAAAATCTTTCTTTTTGAAATCCGTCCGGAATCTTGGGGTGGTAGAGTTAGGCCCCAGGTGGGTTGAACCTCTTTAAATCGACGAGAGTGTTGTTTTTATTTCCCGCGTTTACATTTCGTCTTTGGTTGATTATTCGAAAAAAGGGGCAAAATCTGAAAAACCGAGATAATCTATTCACCCCCTACAGATTATCGTGGCAGCCGGACTAACAAGTGGTATCGGAAAAGCCAAACTCTTTGGCTAGCTCGTTAGAGTAAAGAGGAAAGATCATAGCTACGAATGACGCTTATCTCACCACCCAGGCGCCTCCACCAACAAGCCACCATTGTTCGCGCCAACAACTACGCATTTGGAAAGACCGTATGGAGTCTTTCTCAAGGAGTGCGGATTTGACATATGGAATGTGGTTATTGAAGGAGTTGATCAGCAGCCCAGAAAAAAATGGAGGATGGCACCTCGACTCCTAAACCTTTCAAGGAGTTCGATGAAAATGATAAGAAGGCTTTCTCTGCGGTAAGGCACTTAAATATTTTGCATTGCTCACCACATAGCCGAGTACAATCGCATACGAGCATAAGGTCGGCCTTGTGAGGTTTGGGAAAAATTGGAGACTATATATGAAGGACAAAGAAGGTCAAGCAAGCTAGAAAGACCATGTTTGTTAAAGACTTTGAAAACTTTAACATGTATGATGGTGAAAGCATCTCAAGATGGTGGAAAGACGACAACATTGTCGATCCCTCTTGTGGCCCTCGGTAAGTCATCTCAAGAGAGAGCAAAGTGATAAGGTATTGAATGCTCTTCATTTCGTAGTCAGAAAAAGGTGACGGCAATCACGGAAGCACAAAATCTTGAGACACTCAAGTTTGGCTTGAGCTCATCGGGAACCTCTCATCATGAAGTCTATCTCGAGGAGGAAAAATGCCAAACCCGACCATCAATCAATCGGGTATGCAAAATATTCCTAAAAGGTGCGCCATTACAATAATGCATACTATGATAATGATGATGATGATGAGGAGAGCGGCCGCACTTGTTGAAAATTTGCAAAATTTGTGAATAAAAATAAAGCAAGAAAACCCGAGGAAATAATGCTTGCTTTAAATCACGGAAAACCAGACACTTCATTGCCCGATTGCCCAAAGGCTTCGATGAAGAGGAGCAAAAGAAAAAGAAGCGCTTTTAGAAAAGAAGGCTCTAAATGCGGATGTCGAAAACTTGGGATGAGCTACTCGAGACATCCGGCGAGGAAGGTGAAGCCGAACATGGTCTTATGGAAGGTATAGGACGATGAAAATAATGAGTGCGCTCTAACTCCTCTCCTCACTCCTTAGTTGATGAATTGCTTGATATGATTTTGATGAGTTGCGAAATGAATTTCAAATTGATTGTTAAATACAAGAGTTTAAAGAAGGAGCATAAAAGAGCTTAAAATAGAAAAAGGATAAATTATTTACATCTTGAGACTCTTGATCATGTTCATGCTATTACCTTACTCGAATTCAAACTCTTTGAAAGCAGAAACAAATGCTCACTAATGATATTGATAATTTGAAAAAGGATGTGCATCGTTTTAATTTAAGCACGGATAAGGTTACTAAAATTTTAGATGCACAAAAGAGGTGAGCATTCAAAAACAAGGACTTGGTTACAAACCATTTCAAAAAGTCTTTAAGAAAAATAACCAAGGTCAGAGCTTTCATACGTCTTTAGTAGCTCTCATACTCCTACTTGTTTTTATTGTGGCAAATTGGACATTATGCTAATAATTGCAAATTGAGAAATAGCTAGTTACATTTGGAGACCAGAAAGGTCTCAAAACTAACCCATGGACCCCCAATTATAGGGTACCTAAAAGAAATGATTTTGTAGGTAATAGGGGCTATAACAACCATGGAGGATTCGAAATGGCTCGTGGACAGCGGATGTTCACGCCATATGACGGAGGAGGAGAAGAGCTTTTACCAACATCAAGCTCGAAGAGGGTATGGTCATGTTCGGCAATGGCGAAGGAAAAATTCTTGGAAATGGAGAAATTGGTAACTCTTGCTTTCTCTCTTTGTAATGTTCTTTTAGTAGAAGGGCTTAAGTTTAATTTGATAAGTGTTAGCCAACTTTGTGATTCAAATTATGATGTTTCTTTTAATAAAAAGAAAAATGCTTATTCTTAAAAATGGTAATATTATTTGTGAAGCAAATAGAAAAGGCAATCTTTACAAAATTTGTACTAGTGATTTGGTTAGTCAAAATGTTTCTTGTCTTGTCGCCAATAATGATTTAACGAGTTTATGGCATGGCGACTCGGACATATTGGATACAAAAATTTGAAAAAATATAAAAACCAACATGTAAAGGACTAAAATTGAATTTTGAAAATCTTGGCTTATGTGACACTTGTCAAAAGAACAAATTAGTTAAGAGTAGTTTTAAGCCCAAAAATGAAATTTCCACTACCAAGCCCTACAATTGCTTCACCTTGATTTGTATGGGGATATTGGTGACGGCTAGTCAAGTGGAAAACATTACACCTTTGTTATTGTCGATGATTTCTCTAGATATACTTGGGCACTTTCTTGCTAATAAAGCGATGCCGTTAATGAGTTTGTTAAGTTGTGTAGACTTATTGAGAATGAAAAAGGAAGATACTATTAAGTCTGACCGAGTGATCGAGGTGGAGAATTTGATGGTGAATTTAGAGTCTTTTGTGAAACCAAGGGATATGCACATAATTTTCGGCTCAAGGACACCTCAACAAAATGGTGTAGCCGAAAGGAAGAATCGGACGTTACAAGAAATGAGTCGGTCCATGCTCAATGAATTTCTCTTCCAAAATATTTTTGGGCGAAGCGTAAGTATCTAGCTTGCCATGTCGTGTCGAGTTTATATTCGTCTAAAATGAATAAAACTCCATATGAGCTTTGGAAAGGAAGAACTCCAAATATTAGTTATTTCAAAATATTTGGATGTAAATGCTTTATTTTGAATACTAAGGATCAATTGGACAAACTTGATCCTAAAGCCGATGAAGGGATATTTATGGGATATTCAACAAAAGCAAAGCATATCGGGTTTACAATAAGACTAGTGGAGTTGTTGAAGAATCGTCCATGTTAAATTCAATGAAGCTTCGGAGTTGAAAGAATTCTAATGATGAAAGTGATGAGGAAGATATTATTGAACAAATTGTTCAAATTGATAATCAACGTCTACATCATATGATCAACCGTCCTTCAAATGGTCCTCAAAAGAAGATAGAGGTGATATCTCGGATCTTCCGTTGCATTGAAATTTAAGGAGATCACCCAGATCTTATTATTGGTGATCCTCTTGATAAAAGTAATGACTCGAAGGAATTTTGAGAAAGCTCTTATTTCTCAAAAGAGCCTAAAAATGCTAAGGAAGCTATTGAGGATGAAGATTGGTTTTGGAAATGCAAGAGGAGTTGAATCAATTTGAAAGAAATGATGTATGGGAATTAGTACCTTGTCTCCATCTCAAACAATTATTGGTACAAAATGGGTATTAGGAACAAACTTGATGATCAAGGCAACATTGTTCGAAATAAGGCAAGGTTAGTAGCTCAAGGTATTGTCAAGAAAAGAAGGTATTGACTATGATGAAACTTTTGCACCAGTACACGTTTAGAAGCTATTAAGTATTTTACTTGCCTATTCTTGTTTCAAAAATTTCAAACTTTGCAAATGGATGTTAAATCCGCTTTCTTAAATGGTATTATTCAAGAAGAAGTCTATGTAAAACAACCTCAGGGGTTTGAAAATTTTCTAGGCCTAATGATGTTTATAAACTTAAAAGGCTTTGTATGGTTTTAAAACAAGCACCCGTGCGTGGTATGATAGACTTAGCTCTTTTCTTTTGCAAAATGGTTTTACAAGAGGTAAAGTTGATACTACACTCTTTGTTTTTGAAAAAGGGCAAGATTGTTTACTTGTGCAAATTTATGTTGATGATATTATCTTTGGTGCTACTAATGAATCTTTATGCGAAATTCTCAGAAGTTAATCAAGGTGAATTCGAGATGAGTATGATGGGGAGCTAAACTTCTTCCTTGGACTTCAAATTAAGCAATGCCAAGAAGGTATTTATATTTCTCAATCTAAGTATACAAAAGAACTTTTGAAGAAGTTCGGCATTGAAGAAGGAAGAACGAGTCTCGACTCTATGGCAACCAATGTCAAAAATTGACAAAGATGAAAAAGCGAGGCGGTTGATGAATCAAGTATCGGTATGATTGGTAGTTTACTTTATTTAACGCTAGTAGGCAGGACATTCTTCATGCCGTATGCACTATGTGCTCGTTTTCAAAGCAATCAAAAAGAATCTCATATGAGTGCCGTTAAAGCGGATTTTTCGATATTTGAAAATTTATTCAATATGGTTTATTTTATCAAAAAGAATGAAATCTTTTCTCTTAAAGGTTATAGTGATTAGGACTATGCGGGTAATATTGATGATCGGAAAAGTACTTAGGATCATGTCAATTTTAAGCGATTGCCTAGTTTCTTGGTTTTCAAAGAAAAAGCGTGTTTCTCTTTCAGCGGAGAAGCAGGAATATATTTCCGCCGCATTTTGTTGTACTCAACTTCTTTGGATGAAACAAACCTTAGCGGATTACAAATGCTCTTTTGAAAAGCGTGCCTATCTTTTGTGATAATGTATCCGCTATAAATATTGCTCAAAACCGGTTCATCATAACCGTACTAAACATATTGAGATTGACATCATTTTCTAAGGGATTGTGTTTCAAAAGCGAAAAATTGAGATATCGTTTGTGCCATCTCAAATCAATTAGCGGACATTTTTACAAAACCGCTAGCTTAGGAGACTTTTGCATCAATACGGCTCGGTTAGGCATAATGCATATTGAATGAGGTCTACGTTTGCATTTTGCATGTTTTTAAAACTTAGGGGCGAAAAATCGGATTTTGGTTGAAAATTCGGATTTTGAAAATTTTGTCAAGCAGGTGGTTTGAAGAGGTTGAGGCAAGCAGTCGCCCTCAGCGTCGGCCGTCGCCCTCAACCACGGCCGTGCTTTAAGCCATTTTACAGTTTAAAATCTTTATGTCTTGACATTAACATTTCTCTCATTTTGGCCATTTTGTCCCCTTTTGCCAAATGCACACTATTGTCACTCAAAATTGATTTTTATGCATTCCATTTATCTCTTGGACCTTATATAGCATGTTTATCATCATCATTGCTCATCTTTTCGATCAAATGGTAAGAATCTTCCTTACTTTGCTCAATTGGGTTGAACCATGAGTTTATGGCCTTTCTTGTATATTACTTGATGAAATTATTTTATGATCATGATGAGCTTAGTTGTTATCTTTGTATTGTATGATGATTGGTATGATTTGGTGATAAAATTTTTGGCTTGATTCATTTACAAGGGCTTTATACAACTCTTTTTATTTTCACGCCCTGATGTGTTCGATAAAATGTTTTATGAAAATTTCAACTTCTACATGATTCTCTCGCTTCCAAAGTCTTCTATACTCTTTGAAATCATGTTTTGGGAAATAAAGCAGCGTATGAACTCTTCATGATACATTTCTCCCATTTTCCTTGGTTTTTAAGCCTAAAATTGCTCAATGGTTGATAAATCGTCTCTTTGGCGCACTTTGATATATTTGTATGATGTTTTTATTGTCCTCACATTCTTTTTGATGATTCGAAGGGGAGAAACGAGGAAAATGGCTCGTTAGCTCAAAGAAGCTAATAAAAGCTCGAAATAAGCTATAAGCTATGGCTTTTTAGGCCGTAAGTTGTGAAGTAAACTTAGTCAATGGTTGTTTTATGGACTTGTTTGCATGGACATTAAGTATTTGTGACGAGGAGGGGAGCTTCTAGCTCATGTAGTTATTGTTTATTTTGTTAAAGCTTGTGCTTCTAGCTTATGCAATATTTTTCTTAATGTGCTTATTGATAGGGGAGCTTTTGTAAAATGTTTTTAAGCGGATAGTTTACTCTTAAAGGAAAATTATTTTGTTTTTCGAAATCGTCCTCTTGAAAATTGTTTTGGTTTGTAATCATCAAAAGGGGAGTTTGTTAGATAAATGTTTTTATCATGATTTTGATGATTTTGTTCAAATGAGTTTTCATACCAAAACAATGTCCCTAAATGTTGTCCCAATACTTCCGATCGTTCTAAAATGTTTTTACTATTTTTGGAGTATTTCTTGTAGTTAATATTCGATTTAAAATTGGACAACACTTTTGTTTTGCTCGGCCGTTTATAGGAGCAACCGATACTGAGTTGAGTTTTGAAAGAAAGAAAATGGGGCGTAAAAAAAAGAGCGAAGCGGCCAGTCGACCGGTGGGCGGCCGGTGTGGTCGGCCGGTCGGCCGATGAAGCGTTTTGTCACTGCAAGTTGGATTTTGTTCAGGACTTCTGTTTCGTAAAAGCGTCGAGGCGGCAAGTCCGCGGTGACGGGCGGCCGTCATCTGCCCCCCCTTCGAGCCGGTCCCCACTGTGTAAAAAGTGCGAGAATTCAATTTCAATCTTATCTCTGTGTGGCCGGTCGAACCCGTGTTTGTAATGACAAACTATCAGGTGCGTTTTAGAACTGACTTTTCCCTATTTTGTGGGATTGATTTCTAACTATATTGATGATTTTAAATGGTTTCTTTTGCAGCAAATCACTCCCCAAGGAGGAGCCAATGTCACGGAAATCAAAGCAAGACCTCTCACATAAATAGAGGCTTCATTCAAACAACAAGATACAACCACTGATATACAAGCGAAAAGAGCATACAAAGCAAACACTTTCATATATCTTGTTGTATTAGCTAACACTTTCACTTGCACAAATTTGAGGTCTAGGCTTTCAATTCTTGATTACACTTGTACTCATATTGTATCAATCATTATTGAGTTGTAATCTTGATTTTGGTCATCATTCAACACAAGACATCCTTGTGAGTATTCTTGTGGTAGAATACTAACTTGGGTGATACAGGTGATAGGTGTTTGAAGGTTGTGGTAATCTTCAAGGTGTTGTAAGAGGATTGTGGTAATCCTCGAGGTGTTGTAAGAGGGTTGTGGTAATCCTCAAGGTGGTGTAAGAGGGTTGTGGTAATCCTCAAAGTGGTGAAGGAGGATTGTGGTAATCCTCGAGGTGTTGTATTAATTTTTGGTAAATTAATAAAATCTTTTCTTTCTTTTGAAATCCATCAGGAATCTTGGGGTGGTAGAGGATTAGGCCCTAGGTGGGTTGAACCTCTTTAAATCGGCAGTGTTGTTTTATTTCGCATTTACATTCTCGTCTTTGGTTGATTATTCGAAAAAGGGCAAAATCGAAAAACCGAGATAATCTATTCACCCTACAGATTATCGTAGCAGCTTGGACTAACCACGATGGCGGATTTGGGAAGAGAAGACCAGAAATGCGATTCAACGCATTCCCAGATGTTTTCAAAAGCGGGGAAGGCTGAAAATGTCGAGAAGGATGGCGAAGTTGAAGTAATATTTGACATCACTCAAAAGGATAATATTTTCCTTGTGATGTTTTATATTATCTCCAACAACTTTATAGTTGGAAGGTATAAAGGAAACTGAAGATAGGTGAAATTGAGCTAATTATCACATGGGTTGCGAGGAAAACTCCCGGAAGCGATTAATTAAGGAATTGAATTTCTCGAGGATCATAAAACAGGAAAGATTACAAGATGGAATGGAGTTCACAGTGGCTGATAAAAGATCAGAATCAAATGACCACTAGTCCATTCTCCACATACATTTCTATAGGAATGTTATATGCTGAATCTGGTGAGTATTTTGCCGCCTATATTGATTCAGTGCGAAATATGTTTGCAAAGCCGAATGTTTTCTAAAGAAATTGGAGAAGATTTACCGATTGTGCAGGAAGAGATTTCTCTAAAAAGAATTCTTATTCTTAACGAGAGGAATTAAATAAGCGAAATTATGATCGGAGGCGCGAGGCGGTACCCCATGGTACAAAGTGAGCGCCACCAATCTATTTCCATGATACGAGTCTGAGATGTGTTATTAGGAAATAATTTCCTACAAATATTCAAGAGATGTACACGGAGAAAAATGAGACAAGAAGACTTATTTTCACAACATTATGTGATAATAAGATTATTGTCGAGACTGAAGTATTTCACGAGAATAATGCCTATTAATTTTTCGCGGCAAGTGTGGTAATGATGCCAAACTCCAAAATCCAAAAATGGTGGATTGAAGAAAATTTGGTGAAGCGTTATTATCCATAGACAATTCGGAAGCCGAAAGGATAAGAAGATATGGGATAATAACTTGTATTCATTCAGTACAAGGAGAACAACGAGTTCTATAGAAGCCCATTGCGGGAATTATGGATGAGCCTAATGGAGAATCCGCGAGTGATGTGACCGCGAGGAACAAATATCACTCGAGGATATAAAAAAGAAGATCCAAAGGAATTATAATGAAGATCCTTTGGCATGGTGGGACAATAGCGGCTCAAAGCATCCTTAAAGGTTAAGCCAGGGAAAGATGCGAGTTCGTGAGATTCAAACCAATCCTTATGAACCGGGAAGATCGTGAGGATATGTAGAAGATCTTAAGGAACATCTTGACCTTAAGTTAATTTCATAGGAGTTTCTCCATACGATGATCCATGATTCTTAGTTAGAAACCATGGAGAAATCAAAAGAGGAAAGCGAAGACTTGTTATTAATTACAAAGAGATTAATAACATTTTGGAGTTAAGCGGATACTATATCCCAAAGGGAGAACATACGCCTTAAGCGCATCAAAGGTGCCAAGATATTCTCAAGTTTGATTGCAAATCTGGATTTTACAGATTAAGATGGATGAAGAAAGCAAAGAAATTCACGACTTTCTCTACACCACAAGGACATTATATTTGGAGCAGGATGCACTATGGGATTGGCTAGCGTACCCCAAATATATTAAATGAAGATGGATAATCTCTTCAAAGATTATTTGAGTTTCATGTTCGTGTACATCGATGATATTTTAATCGCATCAAAGAACATGAAGGAGCATCTTAAACATTTGGAAATAGTTTAGGATGTTTGTCACTGAGGAAGGATTAGTACTTTCGAGAGAAGAAGCGATGGTGCAACAAGGCCAGTTGAATTCCTCGGGTGAAATCGATGAATGCAGGATCATCTACAAAGCCATATTGTAGAAAAGATATAGGGATTTCAGATCTGTTTGAAAGACAAGCGACTTGAGAATTTTCTTGGAGTTGTTAATTTTCTTGGGATGTTCATAAACAATCTAGCACATTCGGGGAAGGTGTTTAGCACATTACTTAAAAAGGATCGATTTTCAAATGGGAGGATGAACATCAAAAAGTAAGCATCTTAAAAAGTTTGCAAAAAGCTTCCAAAACTTGCAATTCGGGATGAAGATGAGCAGGTTCTCTACCACGGATGCGTGATCATTGGTGGCGGTGTCTTACAAAAGCCACACCAAAGCGGAGAAGTGCCATGTAGATATCGCGGTCTATTTACAGGCGGTGAAGCTGACTTCGGTGGCATAAAGAGCGAGAAATAATTCTTTTGATCGAGAAAGGATTTCAAAAATGACCTTTATTTTCTTTTGGCTAAAATGTTTATCTTAAAAGCAGATAATTCAAGTGTTAAAGCTTTTACGAAAAACAAAATTGAATCAAAACCGAGAAAAAGTTAGAATACTTAGATGGCAAGTTGAATGTCAATATTATGATTATGATATTGTCATTATAAAATCTCATGAAAATGTTCTTGCTTGATTTTCTAACAAGAGATGGAGGGAATTGAAGGTGATTCCATCCTCATGACCTCAAGCATCTTGGAGACCGACTTAGAAATGCTACTCAGGAATTTGATACCTGGTCATCAATCTTTGATTTGCGTAGGGAAATTACAAAGGAATGATTGGGACAAAAGTAACCGTCGTATATGAGCATGTGTCGGTCTCACTATCAATTGAAAGCGGCATTTGAGCCACTCTTACGGGCGCTAATAAGCAAAGGAGGCGTTTAGAGCGCGGGGCTCCCCAACATGTGAGAGGATTCAAGTACCTCTAGCACAAGTCTGGTGCGAGAAATGTTGGCCCGAGGAAAAGCGATACTCGGAGTCAAAGCCCGAGTTATCACATCAACTATACGTCAGGGGTAAGGGCGAAGAGATCATTTTAGGCCTATGATGGGCAATTCTAAGGTTGATACTAACGAGTTTAAAGTTTCTTCTTCCTCTTGGCGGGAATACAGCGAATTAGGGAGATCACTAAGCAAGGATATCTCCAAAAAAAAAACATCGATATTTTTGGAAAATACCCGAGGGTTTGGATGTTACCAAATTCCAACCCTTAAGAAGTAAAGAGGTGGTACGAGTTTGGGGCTTTGGCCTTAGTCTATACTACTTCACCAGCTTTCCTGGAGATCACAAAATTACCAAAGTGGATTAGGGAACGGTTCTGAGTCTTGGTCAATAATGTGACTTGAAGCGAGGGGATACATTGGAGCTGTATTTCATAAGTGTAGCAACAAAGCCCGTCGGAAAGGGTTGACATGAAGCCTTCCATTACATTAGGCTTTGACGACCAGATGAAAGAGCCTTCAAAAATATCAAGGAGGCAAAGTGGAAGAAGTATAATTGGCCGTGACCTTTTAGAAGATCGATTACAACAAGAAGGGCATAGGGGATTGTGGGTGTCTCTTTGAGATGGACAAAGTCAAGTTTAGTTCAAGTTTTGCAAATTCGGTGAAGCAGATCATTCTGTTGAATACTATGACGGGGAAAACTACAAGATTCGAGGAAGATGCATTTGAAAAGAAAAGAAATCTACGTGGGAAAATAAGGCTGTAGGAGTAAAGAAACTCATAGGAAATATTATAATATGGCTCATCGGCCATTGGGAACTTGTCTGTCCCGAATGTCACAACCTTGAAGAAGCGGAATTTGGCAAAGATTCGGCCAAAAGTCGTCGGAGAAGACCGGCGATGGAGAAGAAAAGTCGCAGAAATATCAAGTTTCGGGGACCACCAAAAAAAAGTAGATTCTGACAAAATTAGTGGAGACATGTGACTCCGGGACGGGTGACAACCCACTCAACAAAAAAGGACAAAAAAGTGGTCCATGAAAGATGCCGTCCAAATTACTAAAAGACGAAGGATGAGTCGGGAGGATTTGAAAGTTTGCATAAAAAACTTGAATACCAGGACGAAGAGGCCCAACCGGTGTGAAGATGAGTTGGATGCCAACTAATTCTTGCGCAAGTGGAGCAATAATTCAAGGATGAAAGAGACATCCACTTAAGGGCTATAATACATAACATAGAGGTATTCTACCTCATAAATGTCAAAGATCTGCCGAGAAAGGCTAAAAAAGCATCGAACATCTCTCTTAGTCTTCTACAATAAAAATTCTCTTTGTAATATTAGTAGAGTGTTTAGAATTTCAGTGTTTTCATCTTTTAAATTTTTAGTTTTTAATTTTATGTACAAGAGTGTGATAGCCTTTATGAGAGGAAAGGGTTTCTCTCCCAAAGGAGATTGCGATGTAATAAATTTTTTCTTTAAGTTCTTAATAAAATAAAGGCTTTTGTTCAACATGTGTTCATAAAAATCTATTGATCTATCCCTTTGAAGAATTACTTATACACAGGTAAGCGAACCAAGGTTGTCTTGGCGATTCTTGAAGAAGAAGTTGGATAACTTGCGGATCATCTTTCCGAGGGTGAGGTTGAGCAGTGAGGAAGCTGTTTGTCAAGCGATCGGGGAGGGCGATAATTTTCCATTGGTGGTGTTGCGAGCCTCCTCACGGTCTTTGTTTGGTCAAAAGAAGATGTGAATTTTAAGGGATTTATTAATTTTACGGAAGTATGTTGGGCCTGATATGGTCGTAATGGACTATTTCCATTTTCACCTGTAAACCTTAGTTTGGAATTGATAACATAGAATCAAACATCTTTTAATTCTATGATCATTAAGTTTATCAAATTTGAAACCTTTGACATTATCTATTTAAAACCTCCGAATGGAGGCGGATCTAAGTAGGTGTAACAATGTCACGCAGATAAACAGGTAATAGAAGCGAAAGTGTTCATATTCTGTGATATCTGAAACGAATTTAATCATGTTTCCTTATTTGTTATAAAGGGTATAATGGGAACGTCAGTGTATATTTGAACTCTTTTAATAATGAAGGCCATCGAACTTACCCCATATATTTTTGCAACAAAAGTATAGATTATATGTAAAGGCCTAACCTGGGATGGGCTTCGGACGGATCAAAAGAGACGACAACACCTACGATCTCAGTGACGATCCTCTGTCAAATTAGTAAGAGGAAAACGTAAATAAATTAAATGTGCGTTCAAAATGTGAGATGAATATTTTGATAAAATGTGATCGAGTACCTCAAGAATGTAACGAGCAACCCAAACTTGATCAGCAGCAGAGATTCCTACTTGAAATTCCCACTGTACAATGGAAACAGAGGCACAATGTAACTAGGATTAACTAATAGTTCTATTTCAACCAACGTACCTACAACACTAATACCCTTTTCTCTTCAAAAATTCAGCCTACAATATCACAAACTCACCAGAAATTGTCACACCAGAAAAAAATATAAAACATAGAGGAGGGTCTCCTTTTCTGTTTGTTTCTTTGAATTCTCTCTCTTTTGCCTTAATTCTTTCTTCAAGATGGATTAATGCAGGTCTTCATCTGTTGCCGTTGACGATGAGTTGGATAATATAAACAATTACACAAGAATTAAGCCCGCAAGATTTTTAGCTGGAAAGTTTGAACATAAATAATTAAACGATATAAATTATTTGACTGAGGATATATATAAATTATTTGGCTGGAAAGTTTGAACATAAATAACGAAGAGGTGCTTTTAAACCAAAGACAGAATCCTCAGCCAAACACATATAAATAACTCGTCGACCACAAACATGTCCATACATGCTTTTTTAAATAACACTAATAATACATACGTCGTTGCACGTGATTTATTTTACTAATTTTATTGAAAGATTAATGTAAATTTAAGATGTATTATAAATATAATAAAAACCAAACAACTAATTAGAACAAAAATTTGAGTTACTTGAGTATATTTTATTGTATAGATAATTTTGATTATCTATACAATAAAATATCTTGAAGTAACTCAAAATTTGTGTTCTAATTAGTTATTTGTTTGATTTTTATTATATTTATAATACATCTTAAATTTACATTAATCTTTCAATAAAATTAGTAAATAAATTTTGTAAAATTATATAAATCACGTGCAATGCACGTGCATATTACTAATCTACTAAAAAAACCATCAAAAAATGGAGAAAGAACATCATGTCTGCCTGTTGTACAAGAGATAATATTCTATATATAATATCATTTGCACTAAACCTATGAAAAATCCAAAAGCATTTGGAATCTGCACATGCAAATTGATATATAAAAATAACACATTGTTATTTATTTAAAATTTAATTTCTAAGTGTTATCCAAATTTACTGGATACGGTAATGAAATAAAATTTAATCTCTAATTGATATCTAAATTTACTTACAGCAACCTTAAAATATTTTTGTACGATCCATAAGCAGTCCATGTGCTCCACTAATTGATAAAGCAAGTGATAACGAAAAGGAAATTGCTCGAGCATCGCGAGTTCGAACAACATTTAACTATGACAAAAAAAGATCATAGTAAATAATAAATAAAATTAAAGCAATGTGTTTTTTTTTTAAAAGTAAACTTGCACTTACTACATTGGTCAAAGGTGAAATAAAAACAAGAAAAAGATGACAAAGTTTCCATCCATCCCGCTAATGAAACTCTAAAATATCCGTGGGATAAAAAGAATGTCAAAAATCCGGAAATGATGAGAGCGATCAGACCAAAGCCCAACCACTTTGCCGTACGAATCTCTTAAATGAAAATTAATATAAGTTATAGTACTTTAAAATTAATTGAACTTGTAATAATTGTCTGCAAAATATATAAATTATTACTTACCCGGACTTTTATTGCATAATAAATATACACCGAAATGTACATTGATTCCATCGCATCCAATTACGTTTGTGATAAATATAGCTAAGTCCACATTATCGAGGATCGCATAAAAATATGTTTTTATTTATATGACATGTTTTTGTGTCAAAAAAGTTAAAAGAAATACTCAACCAAATATTAATTCATTTCTAAACCTTTATTTATTTCTAAAATTTTACATTCAATAAAACATTTTTTTACTCACGTGAAAAACAACACTTACTCTCAAGGAAATTAGGGAAATGAAAATTATATATTGAATGTGGTCAATGTCCATATGAGCCCCTTAGCTTCATGTAATATTCTCACTCGCATCTTGTTCCGATTAATTAAATATTCATATGTTTAGTCATCGCCTACTCAAACATAAATGAAAACACCTTGTACTACATTCAATTGTAATCTATATTTAAAATTCATGAAATAATGATTAGTATTTGATGGATTAATGAAATATTTGAGTACTTCAAGTATATTAATACCATGGTGTCATTTCAAAATTTTCCTCGTTAGATTTATTGTAAGTGGCATTTTCTTTATGTATGATTTGTTTTATGCTTTATCAATAATTTCTTTGAAATAATATTACATATATGGTAAATAGAAATTAGTTAATATAAAACACAAGTTAATCATAGATTGTGAATACATGTATAACATTGTCGATGTGATTGTTAAATTTTTAACATTGTTCTAACATGTAATTTATTTTTAGTAAGTATAGACCGGGATGAATTACTATCTAATTATTTACATAACTCAATTCAAGAAAAACTTAAAAACAGTATAAAACTATATAAGTATATGGTTTTTCTATATTTAGTTAACAATCAAATTTTCTCTTGTTTGATTTTGATGGTTGGAGACATCTTTTTTTATATTACTTTTAATATTTTTTGCATCAGATGCATTATAAATAATTAATCATGTAATTTTACATGCTAAAATTTGATAACACAAGTTTTTGCATTAATAAAAAAATTGATTCTAAATCATGTTAAATCGTATGTCCATTATTACAAAAAGAAAAACATAGATAAAGATTAATGAATAAAGCTTGGACAACAAACTATTTTTTTAAATTTTTAATAATAACTTATATTTCACTAATCTTAAAACTAATTATTTTTTTTTTATTGAAAATACATATATTTCTCTGTAATTCTCAATGATCTCAAATCTCCATCATCACATATTTAAAAATGTATCATTTAATTATCTCACACGAGTTTAAGGAGGTGATAGATGATAAATTTATTTTAATGGAATTTTTGCAACTAAAAGTGAATTTAGAAACTATATATATTGTCTTCCTACTTATTTAAATCAAACTAAATACATTAATCTTATTTTTTTTATCTTCATTTAGTTGTAAATTCATACTCTTGTTTCTTTTTGTAGATATTTTAGTTATTAAGAAAATTAAAGAAAAATATTATAAATGTACATTTTTATATAACATTCAACTTTGAAATGGTTAAAACTATCTAATATGAAGTCTTTTATATATGCTTATGACATATGATTGGAAAGCTCTCGACATCTAGTTTAATATGAAATTAATATTATTTACAAATTCAAAATATTCTATGAAATACAATTAAATTAAAGCATATAAGAAGAGTATAGAATACAAAGAGACATTAATCATATTATAAAACAAAAACAAAATCAATATAAAAAACTACTTAATTGCCCCTAAAACTAACTTTATTATAAGGATATTTCTGGCAAATCAAAATTTTCAAAAAACCTTCAAACTCATTCATACTTTTATAAAAAGATAAATAAATAAATAATAGCTTACACGTAATTTGACTATTTCGGTGGTAAATTATGTGACGACTTGAGGAATTAAATAATATAAAACCGAATTTGACAAATAATTGAATGAAACGGTAGCATATATGTTTGGGCAAAAAAGAATGAATTTTAAAGTATCAACTAAGCTCCTTTTTCAGAAAAAATAATTTAAAAGTCGATTGCTTAGTAAAGTAAATTAGCTCCTGACCTGTGTATGCATTGCCTTAATTTCCTGCTAAGTAAATTTGAAATGGAATTTTAGGTATATCAATTGCTTACGGCAATGATAATTGTATCTCCATAATAAATTAAATAATTTCTAATTTAAGCGTCACTCTACAGTGTTGAGTTTTTACTTTTGTATTATCCAAAAAGTTTGAGAATTTCAATCAACACTCAATTTTATACCGTTTAAAGTAATTAATTATCAGGTAGTGTTTGTAAATACTTTTGCTTTTAATTGGAGAAGTGATCTACTATAACATAAGTAAAAATAATTGAGAATTATGAATTGGTTGTGGTTTGCAAGTAGAATCAGAAGTTAAAAGTGTTTGGTGAACAAATTGTAAAAATATTTATTTATTTGTAGAAGTCAAACAAAAAGTATAATAAAAAATCTAAATCACTCGTCTCCTTGTTTGTGGTTGGGTGAAATTAAAAAACAGTAAAACCAAGTATAGCTTGATTGCACACAAAACAAATATTAATTTCCCAGGACATTAAATTAAATCATGTTTAGTAGGCCAGGCTTAGGCGAATAAGTGACTTAGTGCCGAATACACGTAAAAATAGGGCCACGCTTTCGATGCAAAGTTTAGGTGACCTGGCCTATTTCCACCCTATAAAATATGTAGGCTAATAGATATAACATGCTGCAAAATTATGGTGAAAATTAAGAACGTGAAGAAGGTGAAATTTTCACTTTATGTGTGCGACACCATCTTATTCACTTGGCCCATCTTTTACTAAGCAATCAGGGCTTCCATAAATATAATAGGTTGCTCTGGAGCATATATATATATATATATATATATATAACCCTCATCGGCATAATTACAAAGTGATGCACCAACTACCAAAACAATGAACTTTTAGAAAATAAGGTAGTAATGATTTGAACCCATATCTTTGCCAAAAAAAGAAAAACAGTAACTCCTGCTAAATAATTAATCTAGAAAAGAAAAAGACGTGTGTAGAAAACCCTTGAAGTGCATTATTTGGCAAATACTGTAATTTAGGCATCTGAACTATAGGTGCATACATATTAGTGTCTGATATCAATGGCCACTAAGTTATTCCTATGAAAACTGCTTATTTCCTACGAAAGCTACTTATTTACTAGTTAATTAATTAAGCACTTTGGTGTTCTCATAGGCTCCGCAATCTAACCTTCTTGCAGCTTTTTGCTATGCCTGAAACAGCTCTGGGGCTTTTCCCAGATATAGGCGCTTCATACTTTTTGGCAAGACTTCCTGGATTTTTCGGTAATTCCTGTTATATCCTTGTGTATTTCATTTACTATCCTCTAAGGTAGATGTGCAGCACCTTTCCGATATGTTGACGTGCGTTTTGGTCAACAAGTAGAAATATGTAAAAGATTTAACACGTGGAAATGAAAACGTGCGTAACGTATATTTATTTCTGGCTAATTATGCCTTTTTTGTATTTTGCCGAGCCGGAATATTGGGGTCGGTCTTTTTTATAATTTGTTACTATCTGCCCCTCTTTCTTTTCTCCTTTTCAGACTTTTTATACCCCTTTTGAGTAAGTGGGTTTACAATAGTCATCTTTGCACTAACTATTCATTAATTAATAAAATAGCTAAAAAACGACACATGTCCCTCTATAGTTGTGCATATCGACCAAAACTTGCCACACATCGACTTCTCTTCATAATTCTCGACATGTGGCGATTCTGATACCAATAAAGTGTCAAGCATGGGCATGTGTTTATTTTTACGAAGGCATCGCGCGTGCGTTTCATTTGAAACTTGGGCTCGGGGCTCGGGGCTCGTAGCCGTGTTGCGGTTGGGCTCGTTGGCCGTTGGGCTCGTAGCGGGCGAGCTAATTGCGTGACGTGTTGTCGTACATCATTGTTTGGCGTCACCCGTAGGTCACCTATTCGAATATGTGTCGGGGTGATGGCGTGGATTAATTTCTCACGGCTCGGCTCAAGGTATCATCAAAGGCCCCAAGTTTGATTAGAGAGAAGAATCTACGAGATCGGAGTTAAACTTTAATGCTAATGATGAACATTTAATGGGAAAGCAGATTTCTCAAGGTTTTAGTTCTTTCCTGGCACCTTTGTCGCGTAGCAATTAATGCTTGAAGCAGGCGCGTGGTGGGTTGCCATAATAGCGAACACGTGGCATCTTGTGTTTGGACCAATCTTGCGGGGAAAAGGTACGTCGATTCTGTCGGCGGGCGTGGGGGACGCGACATTTTTGACATGTTTGCGGTTTTGAGTTTTAAAAGCGCGTCTTTTTCGAATAATTGTCGCGCCTATCGAGGAACCCTATCTATAAATACTCGCGTTTCCCTTCATCATTCATTTTCGCAACCATTGACCTTTGAGCTAAAGCAACTAGGCAGAAGCGAAGTTTCGAGTCGGCTTTCCAAGTTGAGACTTCAAACTTAGGTATTTTTTCAAAATACTCTCCCTTTACCTATAAATGTCTTCTTTTGAGGATAGTAGGAGTCGTAGTTATAGTGTTGAGGTTGAAATCGAAGACCCTCCCTCGAACATTCTGTTTCTTTCTCACCCCAGCCACGGCCATCACCGCCTCGTAGTCGAGCGTTATTGATATCTTCTCCAGGATTCTCCGAAGC
The DNA here is from genome assembly GCA_016081115.2 of Rehmannia glutinosa. Lineage (NCBI taxonomy): Eukaryota > Viridiplantae > Streptophyta > Magnoliopsida > Lamiales > Orobanchaceae > Rehmannia > Rehmannia glutinosa. The sequence continues at coordinate 84,833,043 of CM071934.1, forward strand.
GGGCGTCTTTGGGGCGGACTCATCTATCTTCAATCGAGCACGGTGGCCGAAGTCTTTAGGGAGGAACGGTGTATCAACCCGGATCAGGCACAAGCAAGTTCCGGCGAAGACTTCATAAGCGTTGATTAAAAACGAGTACCAACAAGAAGAAGAAGACATGGACCCATCGGGCCGGGAGTGTGACAACGTGAAGCGAGTAGATGAACCATCCGCGATTCGAGGCGGAGAGGCCGCTAGGGCCCATAGGCCACCGTAATGGTGACGCCGGCCGGAGGAGCCCTCGTCTCCGTGTCGAGCCTCGGTGGACGCCGAGTGATATAAGCGATATCCCGAGCATCTTGATGCTCGAGAGATGGAAGAGCTCGACGAAGGTATCGTATTCCAAGTGGTATCCATTTAGTGCAGGATGGGCGAGGTCCCCGGTATCCGCCCGTGGGTTGCGTGGGTATACATACTTGACCTTCTATTCGGACTGCGGTTTTATTTGCGGTTTTTCTCACGCGGTGGCTTTGCAAGTGGGGTATACATCGAACCAGTGCATCCCATTCGTGGGGTAGGATTATTGGCCTCGTGGTGATGTTCCACTGAAGTACCCTCGTAGTAAGTTTAAAGAGATGAATGAACTCTTAAATGCGGCGGCGACTCCTTCATCAAAAGGTCGGCCCGTCAGGATGGTATTATGTACAAACCCGATTGGGGTATCAGGATAGTTTAGTGGAAGGTCTTCCTTCATCGTTGAAGAATTTGGAAAGAAAAATGGCTGCTGGGTGAGCGGCGAGTGGCAATCTCGCGTGGAGAAGCGAAGGAAGGGAGGCATCCTTTATCCTCCTTGATTTTGTTTTTGGTTATAGTAAGTCTTGTCTTTTTCCTTTCTCTGCTTTTTGATGTTTCTTGTTTCTTTTTGTAGTGACTTGTGTCTTTTTACCTTTGTAGAAACTTAGGGCATCAAAGGGGGCTCAGCCCACTTTTATTCGAAAGGTGGAGAACATCCCAGGCCAGGAATCATGGACGGCGGATTGAGAGGTTGGCCATTGAGGCCAACTTGGCGCTTGGTGGTTTGAGCCTGCTCTACCCGCCGACCCGGCCCAGGGTGGCTCAAGACGAGGCGGCCGGCGGGATGTGGAGGTCGAGAGAGGGCCTCAGCGAGAATCCTCTCGTTAATGAAGAAGTACGGCCCCATTCTCCGGGGGCGTGGCGAAGCGAGCGAGATGCGCCGCCTCCCGTGACTAGTCCCGTGGCGGATCATCTGCGCCCGTAGAGGGCGAACCACAGTTTCCGGAGGAAGCAAAGTGCGGCGCCGTTCGAGGTAAACTTTGTATTTTTAACATTTCCTTTTGAATTGTCTTTTTGTTTTCTTTTGATCTTTCTTCTAATTGGTGGTCGCTTTATGCGGGCGTGGCTTGGATTTGCGTGCACGTCTTGTGATGTGAGAACACAACACGGCAACTCGGGTGGTGCCGATCAACTGCGGATGTGGAGGCGGCTCGGAGAGAAGATATCCGGGCGAGTAAGCGTCCTGGCGATGGAGTGCGAGGGCGATGCGGCCTCTCTTCAAAGGAGAGAAGAGGAGGGATTGTGATGGAGGAGCTCGATCGGTGAAAGGGTTGGTCGGCGGCGCCGAACATCTGAGCGATCCCGAGAAAAGGAAGGTCGCGAACTTTCTCGGATGACCTCGGCGGGAAGGTCATTTCATTCCTCCAAACCAAGCAAGAGATGAATATTGCGAGGGGAATGGTTGGACTACGCCCTAGGTGGTTTGTGGAATTCGTTCGATGTGCCACGCAAGCGGAGGAGCAATCAAGGGTCTTACGGAGGCGAGTCGGGCCGCAATGATAGTCCCGGCTCGTGCCTGGACAAAAGGCATCGAGCAAGTGCTTTCGGTAGCGGCGAAGAAACGATTGTATGCCATGGCCATGTCTTGGCGGATGATTGAGCTCTTATGGCATGCGGTTGGGGGGACTCGCGAGCTAGAGAGAAAAAAATATGCCGACTGGAAAGAGGCGGCACGGGGATGCGGGAAGCCTATGCTACCCTTCAAGGGGGTACAAGAATCTTTTAAGACTCAAGCGGATGAGGCCACAACTCGGGCCGGTCGAGAGAGAAAGGCTGCTGCGAGGGCGAGCGGAGCGAGATCGGGCCCGCAAGGGTGAAGAAAAGAGCTCGGGGTTAAGGTCGCCGAACTGAACGTCTTTTTGCCGAGCCGAGGAAATGGAGAGGCGTCTAGCCGATGTCTGTGAGGAGGAGAATTTGAAGAAATCGCCGTCGGCAGGCGAGGAAGTTCGTAGAGAGGCCATTAAAGCTTACAAAGACTCAGGAGTATGCATTCATGTTAACTTTTGTGGCCATGCGACCGGCCTCCAAGAAATTCTTGATTTACTTAAGGGCGGGCGTCTTGTTGCTCGGCTTGAGGAAGATTTGGCCCTCGGGAGGTGATCTCGATACCCTTCGGCCGAATTTTGCAGGAGGCTCTAATCTGCGGGGCTCTCTTCCTCCGGGCGTGGAAGAAGTCGCTTCTAGCGGTGTCGAAATTCCGCCCCTGCTCGATCTTGATGCTTTTATATACTACTCTAGGTAGGTAATTTGGCTTACACGTGCCTCGAGATGTAATGGGCTCGGCCTCCCTATGTAATTATTTTTGAAGTAGAAATGAATTGTTATTTTCCTTTCTGTGTATGTGTTTCAAGCTTTTTGTGGATGCTCGGCTCTTTCCTTTTTTTGTAAGATTGTTTGTCTTCTTTTTCCTCTTATTTTCCCAAATACGGGGCTCGGTTTTCAGTGATTACGAATAAGGATCTGCTGTATGTCGATTCTTGTACCCGAGAGATATAAACTTGTCCTTGATTTTGTTTTTGAAATTTCGTTTATGAACCGAGTCTTTATTGCGCTCGGCGCATAACTGAATCCTTATTTTGTGCTTGGTACATGGCCAAGTTTTCACTTTATGCTTGGTGCGTAACCAAGTCTTGATTTCGGTGCTCGGTGCATAACCAAGTCTTTATGTTGTGCTCGGTGCGTATAAAGTCTTGATTTTGTGCTCGGTGCGTAACCAAGTCTTCACTTTATCGGTGCGTAACCAAGTCTTGATCTCATTGCTTGGTGCATAACCAAGTCTTGATTTTGTGCTCGGTGCGTAACCGAGTCTTTATTTTGTGCTCGGTGCGTAACCGAGTCTTTATTTTGTGCTCGGTGCGTAACCGAGTCTTTATTTTGTGCTCGGTGCGTGTCGAGTCTTTATTTTGTGCTCGGTGCGTAAGAGTCTTTATTTTGTGCTCGGTGCATACCGAAGTCTTTATTTTGTGCTCGGTGCGTAATCGAGTCTTTATTTTGTGCTCGGTGCGTAATGCAGGAGTCTTTAGCCGTGGTGAGTAAAAACCGTTTTCTTTTAGAGAGCTCACGAAATACCGGATGAAAGGATAACTCTTTGGAATCTATTTGGATCATAGATCGACCCCAAATCTTCACTTTATTGATAATCCGCTTCAAGTATGCTACATTCCATGGATGCATAAATTTTCTCCACTCAAATATTCTAAGCTGGTATGCCCCACCGGATAAGGCGTGGCTGATCCGAAAGCGGGCCCTCAGGTTGGCTTCAATGGGCTCGGTTGAATGCCCGTTATCTTTTTCAATACAAGATCGCCGACACTGAAATCTTCTTTCCTTTACTTTCGAATTGTAGTACCTTTCACTCCTTTGTTTATACACTTTGCATTTTTCATCTAAGCCTTTGCACCTTTTTCTTGGCGAGGTCTAGTTCGGCTCGGCGCGGCCTCATTACGATCTTCTTCAAAATTTGCAATTACGAAGGTAGGGGCTCCAATCTCGGCGGGGAATCACCGCCTCGCTCCTCGGCTCCATAAGCTAAAGAAAAAGGTGTTTCTCGGTGGTTTGCTCGATGTGTCGTTACGTATGACCATAGTACGCGGAGGTAGTTCCTCCGGCCAATTGCCTTTAGACTCCTCCAATCTCGCCTTCGGGGTATACTTGAGTATTTTATTAACGGCCTCAACTTGTCCGTTCATTTGGGGTGGTATGGAGTTGAGAAATGGTTTTTATGCGGAAACCTTCACAAAAATTTCGGAACCCGGTTGTCGAAGCTGTTTCCCATTATGCGTAACAATCGAATGTGGTATCCCAAATCTCTGAGATGATAGATTTCCATACAAAGCTCACAACCTTTTCTTCATCTATTTTTGCGGAGAGCTCTTTCGGCCCATTTTGTGAAATAATCCACCGCCACAATGGCATACTTGCCGCCCCCTTTGCCGATGGGTAATGGTCGATGAGGTCCATTCCCCATTTGGCAAGCGACCATGGGCTAAATATGGAAGTAAGGTTATTCGAGGATGATATCGACTGTGGTGCAAATCTCGGCACCTCTCACATCTTTTGCCGAGGTTGGTTGCATCTTTCTCGGGGATGGCGGTAGTATCCTTGCCGTATTAATTTATAGGCCAACGTTTGGCCCAAGCGTGGTTGCCGCATATTCCCTCATGAACCTCTCGAAGTGCATAATGCATCTGTCTCGGAAGCGGCGTAGAAGTGGGATGGAGTACCCTCGTTTGTAGAGGATGCCGTCTACTAGTGTAAACCGAGCCGCTTGAGTTCGTAGTGTTACGGCCTCGGCTTTGTTTTCGGGTTGAACTCCTTTCTCTAAATATTGGATGATTGGGGTCATCAAGTCACATTCGGCGGTTTCGATTTGTATATATTTTCTTTGCACCAAGTGACGGGCGACGATTGTGTGTGAGTGACATCGTGATGACATCGTCCCACTGGGCTCGAGGCCGAGCCGAGCTAAGGCATCTGCTTGCATGTTCTCGGCTCGGGGCACATGTAAGATTTTTGTCTTAAAGTGTGATAATCTTTTCTTGACCAAATCAAATATTGTGCAATTTTTGCTCTTTCGATTCGTACTCGCCGTTGATTTGATGAGCGACCAGCGAGAGTCATCCTGTGAACCAATAGTTGTTTTAGGCCCATAAGGCTGCCATATCTAAGCTTTGCTAGGGCGCCTCATATTCGGCTTCGTTGTTCGTTGCGGGAAGGCGAAATCGTCGGCCGGCGATAGCATTTTCATTTGGATCGATTATCACGATTCCGCCCCTGCTTTCGATGCTGCGGCGGAAGAAGCGTCGACAAATAATTTCCATTCTTGGTCTTCCTTGACCTCAATTGTATGGAAGGCGTGGTCGGCCACAAAATCGGCTAAAGCTTTGTCCTTTTATTGCGATGCGTGGTTCGTATATAATGTCAAATTGGCTAAGTTAATGACCCTTAATCATCCAGGCCAGGAAGTATCGGTCGGTGTAACACTTTGTTTCAACGGATAGTTCGTCAATACTATAATCTTGTGTTTAAGAAATATGGACGGAGTTTCCGCGCCAGCGGTAATTAATGAATAAGCCGACTTTTCCATTGGTGGGTGCAGGAGCTCGGCATCATGTAACGCATTTTGGTGTAATAAATTGGATGTTGAATAGAGCCATCTAGCACGATTAACACCGGTGATGGCGTATTCGGATCCGCCAAGTACAAATACAAGTCCTCCCCTTGGGTCGGTTTTTGTAATATAGGGATTGAAGATAGATGTTGTTTGATGGATTCAAAGCGACTTTGTCTTGCTCGGTCCACTCGAAATTTTGCTTTTCTTTATAATTTCAAAGAAAGGTTTGCACTTGTCGTGGACCAGAAACAAATCGGTTAAGGGCGGCCAATCGGCTGTTAGGCTTTGTACCTTTTTTGAGTTTGGGGATTCTAGGTCGGTGATGGCTTTTATTTTGTGCAGGTTAGCTTGATTCCCCTTTGGCTGACCATATACCCCAAAAATTTACCCGGCAGGCCCCAAATGTGCACTTTCTCGGGTTTAACATCATCTTGTACTCTCTCAAAACAGCAAACATTTTATTAAGATCGTTTAGATGATCGGACATGTCTGATGATTTTACTAGCATGTCATCTACATAGACTTCCATAGTGTGACCTATCATTTTCTCAAACATCTTATTTACTAACCTTTGATAGGTCGCACGGCGTTCTTCAATCGAAAGGCATCATCTTTATGTGATGAATTCCCAGAAGCGAGAGAAAAATGAGGTATTTTCTTCATCTTAAGGTGCATCCGTATTTGGTTGTAACGGTATGCATCCATGAAGCTCATCAGCTCGTGTCTGTAGTGGCATCTACCATGTAATCGATATTTGGCAATGGATAAGCGTCTTAGGGCATGCTTTGTTGAGGTCGGTAAAATCACGCATAGGCGCCACTAGCCATTGCTTTTCTTTACCAAAAACGAGATTGGCGACCCATCGAGGATAGAGGGCTTCCGGATGAACTAATTGTCTAGTAGTTTGTTAACCTCGATTTAGTCTTTGCTGTCTATTAGGGCCGAGTTTGCGCCTTTTCGGATGGTAGGCGGAGCGTTAGATCAATATTGAGGCGGTGGCACGCATACTTGGGGTCAATTCGGGCATGTCGCATGAGTCCATGCGAAGGCGTCAAGATTATTTCCCCAAAAGCTCGACCAACTCGCCGATATGGTTACGGAAGATCATGACCAATACGTAGTTGGCGCCCCCGCTTGGCCTACCGAGCATTGATTGTATCAACTTTGTTCTCTTGGTTCGGTCGTTTTCTTTTCTTGCTTTGCCCCTCCTTGATTTGCGGGGGCAATTCGTCTTCGGCCCGGACGGCTCGGTTTCGATTTGGCTCACCTTCTTCCATCATTGGCTCCTTCCCGGCCGGCGACTTGGATTATCCTCCGAGCGATCACCCTTTTACGCTCGGACTCCTCTTCGGGCAAGGGATTATCTCGTGTGATTCCACTTTGGTTTGCCCTTGTTTACGCCACGTTAATCTCCACCGGTCGGAGTTTAAGAGAGCACTCTCATGACTCCTTTGATTCCCTTTATGTATAGCTTCGCCATCGGATGTTGGGAATTTTATACAAAAATGATATATTGAAACGGCTTTTTGCTTTTATATGATAAAGCAATGGCCTCCCAATGATGGCATTGTACTCGAATCGGCATTGATTATTTTGAATGTTGTCATGACGATCCGTTTATGCAAACCTTGTCCCATTTGGATGGGCAAATCAACTTCTCCAAGTGGGACTATCCTTCCTCCTCCAAACCCCAGAATCTTTATCGTTACATGGACGGATATAACTATCATCCACGTTTAATCTTGAAATGCTCGGACATAAATGTGACGAATAGCTTAGGTATCAATTAAAATTACGTGAACGGAATACCCAAAATCGGTGCGATGATGACGGAGGTCGAGAATGAGGATGGAACACCTGGTCGGCATCCCGCATCCGAGAACGAAAGTGGTAGGTGGGTTGGCCTTCCTTGATTTCGGCCACCGAACTTGTCTTCGGCATTGGTTGCTGTAACATCGGCTTTTCTTTTCTGTTGGGCGTCTATCCTCCATTGTGTTGGTATTGATCCGCCCGACACTTGACATCATGAGGATTTCTCTCCCCTGGTTTTTTTTGGGGCGGCGGCGAGAGAGGCTGGGTTGATTACGCGCTCGGGTTGGCGCGCCTTGAGCGATCTTGCGGTGGGGTGGTAGCTCATGAGCGTATCTTTTAAGCCGCCTGCCGAACAACCGCATAATTTCCCTAATTAGATCTCGGCACTCGTCGATGTCGTGACCTATCGATTTGTGATAGGCGCGAGAATCGGCGAATCTAATTTTGATGGCTCAATTTTCGGAGGCCGGCGGAGGCAACAAATTGGACCCTGTACTTCACTCCATATGGCCGGCGGAGTGTGGGTCAAAGTACTCCTTAGCGCTTGGCGACTTCGGCTCTCGCCTCTTGCGAGCTCTAAATCCGGTGGTCGGGTTTTCCGAGAATGGCGGAAACTTTGACCCCGGCCCAACTCTTGGTCTTTCCTTAGTCTTTCTTACGTTCCTTGTCGGTGCTCGGGCGGTTACTTGCCATGGCTTCTTCCGCACAAATATGGCGTTCCGCGGATTAGAAATTCTTGATACGAGGTCGCCCCGATTCGTGGATAGAGTAATTGAACCAAGTCTCGGGGCTAGTCCGGCCATGGCTGCGATCAAAATGGCGTCATCGGACACCTTTGGTTCCATCTCTCGAACTTGTTTATTAAGCGAGAAATATAACTCTTGAGGGCTCGTCTTTCCCTTGTTTGATGTTTACGAGGAGTCTTTAAGCGCGGCTCGGACTTTGGACGTTAAGAAATGTGTCGTAAAGGCGGAGGCTAGATCCCCCATGCTTGAATGGATCCTGCGCAGGTCTAAACCAGCAGTGGGCTCGGTCGCCCAAAGTCGGGGAAGGCCTGCGAGAGGATGGCATCGCTTGTTTGTATAGTTCCATCCATGCTAAGTACTTGTGAACATGAGTGGTCGGGTCGGTTTCCCATTATAGAGGCCGACACAGGGGATTTTCAACTTTGGCGGTAGCAGGATCGCGAGGATTCGAGGAGAAAATGGCGACGGAGCATTGGTGGCTCCATACTTGGGGCGGTCTTCGAGGCTGTTCGCCATCGGACCGCCTTCCAATTCGTTCGGAGACGGCGAGCGTGGCGGTGTATTTCTACATCCGTTCTGCCGCCATAAGCTAGGGCCTTGGACCCGATCGACCCTGAGTTGTTCGCTCATCGGAAACTGGCGGGAACTTATCGATCGGGGCGAAAGGGATCAACTCCCGGTCGTCAAGCGAACAACGAGTGGGCACGACGATGTCGTGTTTGCTTTGGAAATGACTCGCTATACGACTTTGCTCCTCCTCATTTTCTCTTTTGCCGCTGTCATTACGGACATGTTGTTCATTACCGAATCGGCTTCTGGGGCCGTGGCGAGGAAATCAGGGAATTTGAGGATTAATGTTAACATTTAGTTGTGGGTTGAGTGGGTTAGTATTTGCAAGGAGTGGAGGAGGTGCTTGAGAGTTCGTGGTGGCGAGAGTTTGCGATATAAGTTGGTTCATTTGTTGTACAAAGGTTGGGTTGGCGATTAAGCGAGCGAAAGGGAATAAAGTAGTACTCCTGCTTAGTTTGGAGCATATTGTGGCCATTCGTAGTTTGGCAGGTTGGTTGTTCAAATGTTGCTCTTGATCAAGCGGGCATTTCTCGGCAGTTGACTCATTTTCTTCCCTTATCAAAAGGTTGATGTCAAATTTTACCTGGTTTTTGTTTCACTTGCTTTTTTAGTGGAACTCGGGAATTTGGACCAATACGGGCCCTCCTTCAGCGCCAATTTGTTGACGTGCGTTTTGGTCAACAAGTAGAAATATGTAAAAGATTTAACACGTGGAAATGAAAACGTGCGTAACGTATATTTATTTACGGCTAATTATGCCTTTTTGTATTTTCTTGGTAGGAATATTGGGGTCGGTCTTTTTTATAATTTGTTACTATCTGCCTCTCTTTCTTTTCTCCTTTTCAGACTTTTTATACCCCTTTTGAGTAAGTGGGTTTACAATAGTCATCTTTGCACTAACTATTCATTAATTAATAAAATAGCTAAAAAACCGACACATGTCCTCTATAGTTGTGCATGTCAGCCAAAACTTGCCACTTGTCGACTTCTCTTCATAATTCTCTGACATGTGGCAGTTCCTGATACCAATAAAGTGTCAAGCATGGGCATGTGTTTATTTTTACGAAGCTGTCGCGCGTGCGTTTCATTTCGAAACTTGGGCTCGGGGCTCGGGGCTCGGTAGCCGTGTTGTGGTTGGGCTCGGTAGCCATTGGGCTCGGTAGCGGGCGAGCCTAATTCGTGATGTGTTGTCGTACATCATTGTTTGACGTCACCCGTAGGTCACCTATTCGAATATGTGTCAGACTGATGACGTGGATTAATTTCTCACAGCTCGGCTCGGGTATCATCACGATAGATTGCCATAAAATCTAGATTCTATGAGCTCCTTATAAAAAAAAAAAGAAAAGAAAAGAGAAAGACGTGTGTAGAAAACCCTTGAGATGAATATCATATTTATAGCTTGGGATGGGACGAGCACGCACTATTAATGCACTAATTGACTCCTTATGATTTTAGTTAGTGCATTCACTAAACATGCATGCCTGTATAATAAAAAAAAGATAATATTATTTTTTTTAGTCCTCTAAGTGGACATACTTGGACATTCAGTCCTCATTTTTTCCAATTTTTGAATTTGGTCCTTTAAATGAATTTTTTTTTGAGAGATTTGGACCAATAACCTTCTATAGCAGGTGAACTTTACCTGTTTGATTGTGTGGCATTTATTTTAAAATTAATTTTGAAGAAAAAGTATTTGAGTTGGAAGCATGTGGACAAATTTTTGAGTGTAAAAAAGAACTAAAACCAACTCGGCATTTTATTTGAGCAAAAGAAATTTATTAGTAAAATTTGAAAAAATATATAATTAGAATGTAAAATTGGAAGATGCTGCTGACCGGATATATAACAGATGAAGAAGATCAAGTTGATAAAGATAAATTGGAAGCTTTGAAGACCAAGTTAGACGATTTCACAACTATTCCACTTGTGTCGACATAGAATTGGATGTCGAGTTCCAATCACTCGCACCACCAACACCTATTCCAGCATCGCCATCTATTCAATTATCCGTACAACCACATTTTCCAAGCCCTATTCAATCGTCCACACCACCATCCATTCCAGAAACACCATTTCTTTTAAGCGACATTGGAGGTTTGGATATTGAAAACTATGATTATGTTAATGTCAGCCTCCAATAGTTTTACCCTCTTCTGAAAACAATGTGCAATGCCGAATTAATTGGCGGAGAGTTATAAAAATTCTAGTTTGTTGTTCCATAATTATTATCATAGGTCTATTTCGAATATTATATTTCAGACCCATGAGGGGCAAAGTAAATCTATATTGTGAACTTAACATCACTGTGTCAAAGGATGAAAAATCAAACTTTACAACGATATCTGAAGCAGTGGAGGCCTCCCCAAGTTACATCGCATACATGTTGTGTATCTCTGTTGCAACAGGGGAATACCATGAAATGGTGAAGATTGGTGATGAAAAAACCAATCTTCTTTTGATGAGGGAAGGGATTGGGAGGACTATAATATTCTCAAATGCAAGCAGAGATGAACTTTAAACAACTCAGCCACTAGCAACATTAAGTAAGCATTCCTTGTCTTCAATTGACTTGAAGGTCTTTTAATATTATTAATAAATGGATCCTAACTATTTTAAAAACCAATCTGCAGATATCATTGGTAAAGAGTTCATGGCTCAAGATTTGTCAATTTTAAATACCGCAAAACATAGTGTTGCAGTCGAAAATATGGCCGACAATTCAGTTTTCTTCAGGTGTAGACTAGAGGGAGCAAATGCAACTCTACATACCAATGATCATTAACAATTTTATCGTAGTTGCCAGATTTATGGTATAAATAATTTAATTTGGTATTTGGAGTTGCACGTTCCTTTTTTCAAAAGTGTGAGTTTCGGAGTGAGAAGTCATATCCTGAAGAAAATATAGTATTCTCGAGCCAATCTTCTTATATTTTGACTTTCAAAAGTAGCTTTGTATTCCACCTTTGATCATTCTATGTTGATAAGTTTCGAAATAACTCACAGATGGTGTTTTTAGGTAGTTCATCAGGGAATCATGCATCTTTTATAATCATACAATCCTATTTGGATGCATCAATTGGGGGATACTTACTTGATACCTCTCCGCCGAATGCTATGTACTACGCCATTTTTAAAAATATTGGAGATGCTTCAGCTTCATATATACCACCGTTTGTCCGTGTACTAAATGATATAGAAGCTGCTTCAAAGTTTTCTTTGAGAGTGTTTCTAGGTGGAGGTGATTGGATTCCGGCGGGGGTGGAATATGATTTAGATTTACATTAATAATTAGTTTGAAAGTCTTTAACATGTATATTTTTCGGTAAAGTACAAATTTATATTTTAGTGATCCCTCTGTGGAGTTTTGTTATTTCTTTATTATGTAAGATGTCATGAAATAGTACAATATACTGGTAGAGGATCTCACTAATTAGTCTGGCAAATTTCTTATGTGCTAAACTTAAAAAAATGAGTAAGTAATTAAAATCTTCGTTATTGAACTAGATTTATGGATTTTTTTAATACAGTATTGTACTTAATTAGTTTGTTTAATTATTTTAACCTGTATTCTTCTTTCAATTATTGTTTTTTCTTAATTGTTAGCAGCATATCTTGAAACACATGTATGGGTGAAATAAAACTTTGAGGTTGCTTTTGATCATCTGTTTAATTTGATAATGCTTCTCCTGGATATTGGCCTCTTCAATTTTTAATTTGCAAATCCGTAACTACATGAAGCTCATAAAAATCAAAATCTCGCACATATTTGGGGAATGGGCAACATAAAGCAATGGGGTGTAACACTCGTTCAAAATGATATATTTTTTTTCCAGATAATTAGGTGACAACATAAAAGTGGATTCTTTGGTTGTTTCTTCATTTCATTCAAAAATAGTTCGACACCCATTTTCTTAGATATTTCATAAAAACAGGGTTGTATCATATATTTCTCGAATATTAACATCTCGAACAACACATAAGCCTACGTGTTATATTAATTGGCCTATTTTGTATGATCCATTAAGTAATATTCGTAGGCCTAAATCAGCAGCCCAATATGCAACAAGCCCAATGGGTTTAACCCTTCTGTGAACTCGGGTCTTGGATCAGGACTGCGGGATCCGGAAGTTTGGTCTGCGGATCCTCTTCTTCTAATCCTGTCCGTCCATCCTTGCCTTGTGATCTAGTTCGTTCATTAACCCTATAAAAACCCCTAACCCCGAACCCTAATTCATTTTTTTTCTCTGTGATTTTCTCTCTTCTCTCTCGATCCTTCTCTGAGTTCTTCGATCTCTCTCTCTAGAAATCTCTCCACCTTGTTGGATTTCTGTGTGATTCTGGGGTGTTTGTGTTATATCTGAGCGTTATCTAACTAATTCACCTCCTTTGTGGACTGATTTCCTATTTTCTGGGTGAGATTAGAGTTTGGGTGGTTCGATGGGTTTTCTAGGGTTTTCTGGGTTTCGAGGGTTCAAACACTTTGGGTTCTTGAGGGCTATTGTTGGCTTGGCTGTTTGGGTGCCATTTCTTGGTTCTCTGGTTGAATCTCTGGTGGCAACTTTGTGGTTTGGGAAAAACTAGTCATGAGCCGAATAATTTCAATATTCGGATTTTAGGGTTTTATCCCTTTATATTTTCTGTTATATTTCTTTTACTTTGAGCTCCTCTTTTGTATTTTTTTTTCATTTCTGCAAATTCAGTCTAGAGTACAAATTTGTATAATAGGATTCTTGAGTCTGTAATTTGTCATTCGGTACTATGTGTATCGATCTATTGAGGCAGATAGATACCCAACAGTGGTATCAGAGCACCTATCTGCCTCGTGGTGGGTTGGTCCTTCTGCTTCTTGAGCTTCTTGGTGATCTGTTGGCTCCCTGGTGGATTTGGTTGTGGCGAGAACCCAGGACAGGCTCCTGGTTGTAAGATTCTCTATTCTCTTTCCCTCTCATTTATTTTCAGTCAGTACTTAGTTTGGGGAAATCCTAAGCATAAGCCTCTTGACCCTGTGCCTTGAGTGCAGTGGAATCCTGAGGTGCGAAAGTAATCCACCTAGTTTAAATTTCTTCTGCTGATATTGGTTTCTTGGACTCTGTGTGGTCCTGTGTGCCTTTCTTGATTACCTTGCTTTGTGCTGGACTCTGTGTGGTCCATTGTTTGCCTCTTATTTTCTGTTGTCATTGGACTCTGTGTGGTCCACTTACCTATTGCTTCTGCTGTTCTATTTGATAATTGTGATACATGTCTTTGTGTTGTGATATCCTCAGTGGCTTTATCTGTGAATATGGCTAGTGCATCTGGTTATCATATAGAACCATTTAATGGGAAAAGTGATTTTTCTATTTGGCAACAAAAAATGAAGGACATTTTGATTCAACAAAAATGTTTTAAAGCTGTTGAACAAAAGTATACTGATAAAGACACTGCTGAAATTAAAGCTGAGCTTGATGAGTTTGCTTATTCATCCATCATCCTAAACCTTTCTGATTTTTTGTTTTAAGAAAAGTTGGCAAATTGTCAAGTGCCAAGGATTTGTGGAACAAATTGGAAGAACTCTTTATTGAAACTTCACTACCTTCCAAATTGTTCCTATTTGAAAAGTTTTTTAGATTCAAATTTGATTTGACAAATGATATGGATGAAAACCTTGATGTTTTTACAAAATTGATACAAGATATCAAGTTGACTGGTGATAAAAACATTGATGATTATACCCCTATTGTGTTGCTAAATGCCATCCCTGATTCATATGCTGATGTGAAATCTGCCTTTAGGTATGGTAGAGACTCTATTACCCTTGATACTGTGATTAATGGCCTTAAGAGTAAGGAAATAGATCTGAAAATATCTAAGGGGAATAAACAAGGGTCAGGAAAGGCTATGCATGTCAGGGGTAGACCTCAGAATAGGAAAAATGGGAATAACAATAACAGAAACTCTAGTAGAAAGAGAAGTAAAAGCAGAGGGAGGTCTAGTTCCAGGCCTAAGAACAATAGGAAGTGTTATAACTGTGGTGAACATGGCCATTACATAAAAGAATGTACAAAACCCAGGAATAAACAGAACAATAGTCAAAACAACAATCATAATAACAAGAACTAAACCAATGATTCTGTGAACTTGGCAACTGGGAATGATCATATGGGTGATGTGTTTATGGTGCATGAGTTGCATGATTCTGTGAATTCTGTGCCTTCAAATTCTTTCGGTGAAAATGATTGCCTTATTGATTCTACTTGCACATTTCACATGACACCATTCAAACACTTATTTGCCTCCTATGCCTCTGTGCAAAATGGATCTGTTTCCATGGCTAATTATAAGAAATGTCAAGTGATTGGTATTGGTACTGTGTGTTTGAAACTTGATTCTGGTTTTGTTTGACTCTGAATGATGTAAGGTATGTTCCTGATTTGTCTAACAACTTGATCTCACGTGCTATGTTTGAGCATGATGGGTATGAGGGAAGATGGGGTAAGGGTGTGATGAAAATCATGAAAGGTTCCCTTGTTATTACTAAAGCTGAAAAGAAAAGGAATTTGTATGTTTGCAATGCTGAGTCTCTTCCTTGCATGCAAAATTCTATGACCAGTGTGAACTCTGTGAATGACAAAACTGAACTTTGGCATAAAAGGCTTGGTCATATAAGTTCTAAAGGTCTTGAATTGTTGCATAAAAAATGATATTTTGGTAATGATAAACTTACTTGTGTGCCCTTCTGTGACTCATGCATTTATGGTAAACAACAAAGAGTCAGCTTCCCTACTTCCCCTTATCTAAAACAATCTTCCTGCTCTGATATTCTTGAATACTTACATGTTGATGTTTAGGGACCTGCCAGTGTTCCCACCCATGGTGGGAATAGGTATTTTCTATCTGTGATTGATGATTTTTCAAGAAAAGTGTTTGTATTTCTTTTGAAAAACAAGTCTGATGTTTTTGAAAAACTTCAAAATTGGAAAACCTTGATAGAAAATCAGAATGGGAAAATGATTAAGTATTTGAGAACTGATACTCATGGATCAACTTTGTGTTAATTCAGGTATTGTAAGACACAAGTTTGTGCCTTACACCCCTCAGCAAAATGAGGTTGCTGAGAGGATGAATAGAACTCTTTCGGAAAGGGTGAGAAGTATGTTAAGTACATCTGGACTTTCCAAAAGGTTCTGGGGTGAAGCTGTTCATACAGCTGCCAATGTGGTAAAAAGATCACCATCTGTATCTTTAAAAGGGAAATACCCTGAACAAGTTTGGTCTGGCAATCCTGTGGACTTTTCACATTTAAAATTTTTTGGCTGTTCAGCCTTTGTCCACCAAAAGGTTGATAAACTTGATCCAAGATCTTTAAAATGTGTTTTTCAGGGATACCCTGATGGGCTTAAAGGGTACAGATTGTAGTTTAAATCGAAAATGGTTTTAAAGTGTTAATAATCGGGATGTGGTTTTTAATGAAAATGAGTTTTCTGCCTTGATGTTTCTAAAAATGATTAGAAACTCAAAACCCCACTACCCCTAATAAGGTGGAGCTTTCTAATGTGCCTTCTATTTCTATGAATGAAAATCATAATATGATTGATCTTTGAGCATGATAATGTGAATGCTAATGATGTGCACAATGATATTGAGGATGACAATCTTTGATTTGAATGATAATGTGCATGATGAATTCCCTCTAGTTGACAATCGATTTGAATAATGAGCATCTTTGAAAATGATAATTTGAATGACTATGTATTAACTAGAGATAGAACTAGAAGGAACATTAGAATTCCAAATAAGTTTCTTTGATTTTCACTTAACTTCTTATGTGTTCTCGTGTTTTAATCAATTGAGAATTCGAGCCTAAAACCTAGTCCGATCTTTGTGAACTCTGTGAAATGGCTAAGTGCTATGCAAGATGAGATGACTCTTTTTAGATTAATAACACCTGGGAACTTGTCCCAAAACGTGTTACTGCTTTCTGTTGTTGATTGTAAATGGTTGTTTAAAATTAAACATGAAAATGAAGGTGTTAGATACAAAGCTAGATTAGTTGCAAAAGGTTTTACTCAGAAAGAAGGCATTGATTACACTGAGATTTTTGCACCTGTTGTGAAGTTTGTTACTGTGAGAATTTTGCTAGCTTTAGTGGCTCAGTTTGATTGGGAACTAAAGCAACTTGATGTTAAAACTGCTTTTCTTCATGGTGATTTGGAAGAACAAATTTTTATGAAACAACCTGAGGGTTTTGAAGATAAAACCAAACCAAGCTATGTGTGTTTATTGAAAAAGTCTTTGTATGGATTAAAACAATCACCTAGACAGTTGAAATTCTGTAGAAGCCAATTTGATCATTGTCTGTATTTCAAACTTGATGCTAAGTCTCCTGTATTCTTGTTGATTTATGTTGATGATATGCTTTTGACTGGCCCATGCATTAAGGCTATTGACTATGTGAGAAATTGTTTAAGTGCTAAATTTGACATGAAATTCTTAGGTGATGCTAAGAAAAAACTTGGTATGAATATTGATAGGGATATAAATAACTCTGTGATTTATCTTCATCAATCTTCGTATGTAGAGAAAGTTTTACAAAAATTCTCTATAAGTAATGCAAAATCTGTGAAAGTCCCACTTGCTTCTCACTTTTTGCTAAGTAGGGATCAGTCCCCTAAAACTGATCTTGAAATCTCTTCTATACAAACATTCCCTATGCTAATGCCATTGGATCTGTTTATGTACTTAATGGTCAGCACTAGACCAGACATTGCCTATGTTGTTTCTTGCCTTAGTAGATTTGTGTCTAATCCTAGATTGGTGCATTGGAATGCTTTGAAGTGGTTATTGAGATATCTTAGACATTCAACTGATTATTGCCTTAAATTTTCTAAGTGTGAAAATGATGTTGTTTTAAAAGGATATGTGGATTCCAACTATGCAAATGATAAAGATAACAAAAAATCAACAAATTCTTATGTTTTTACTTTGTGTGGTTCTTGTATAAGTTGGAAATCCCAACTGTAACACATTGTGGCTCTGTCTACTGTGAGAATCGAATATGTTGCGATTCAAGCTTTTTAGAAGAAGCCTTATGGCTAAAAGGACTTTGTAAGAATCCAGTTTTTCATGACAGAACAAAACATATTGATGTTAGGTTTCATTTTATAAGGGACATTGTCTCTAAAGGTCTTATCTGTCTTGAAAAAGTGGCATCCAAATACAACCCAGCTGATATGGGTACTAAGTGTCTACCCTTATCAAAGTTTAAAACGTGTTTAAAAATTCTCAATTTTGACACTGGAGACTAGACTGCCCCTTGGTGATTACCCTGGGCTTTCAAGCTTACTTTGTGTTTGCTTGTAAGTCCAAAACCAGTTGGACTAAAACTTGCCTCTACTTGTTTAAGTCTGACACCTAAAACCCAGCTTACTTAAGTGTTTGCTGGTACTATAATGAGCTCAGTGCTTATTATAGTAGAGTCCTACTTGGCTGAGTGCTGGGTAGGCACCCCGGCGATGATGATGATCAATTATTTTCCCTAAGTTTGTCTAATGATTCATAATGAGCCAAAGGTGGAGATTGTTATATTAATTGGCCTATTTTGTATGATCCATTAAGTAATATTCCTAGGCCCAAATCAGCAGCCTAATATGCAACAAGCCCAATGGGTTTAACCCGTCTGTGAACTCGGGTCTTGGATCCGGAGTGCGGGATCCAGAAAGTTGGTCCACAGATCCTCTTCTTCTAATCCTGTCCGTCTATCCTTGCCTTGTGATCTGGTTAGTTCATTAACCCTATAAAAACCCCTAACCCTGAACCCTAATTCATTTTTTTCTCTGTGATTTTCTCTCTCTTCTCTCTCGATCCTTCTCTGAGCTCTTCGATCTCTCTCTCTCTAGAAATCTCACTACCTTGTTGGATTTTTGTGTGATTCTGGGGTGTTTGTGTTAGATCTAAGTGTTATCTAACTAGTTCACCTCCTTTGTGGACTGATTTCCTATTTTCTGAGTGAGATTAGGGTTTGGGTGGTTCGAGGGGTTTTCTAAGGTTTTCTGGGTGTCGAGGGTTCAAACACTTTGGGTTCTTAAGGGATATTGTTGGCTTGGCTGTTTGGGTGCCATTTCTTGGTTCTCTGGTTGAATCTCTAGTGACAACTTTGTGGTTTGGGAAAAACTGGTCCTGAGCCGAATAATTTCAATATTCGGATTTTAGGGTTTTATCCCTTTATATTTTGTGTTATACTTCTTTTACTTTGACTTCATCTTTTGTATTTTTTTTTCATTTCTGCAAATTCAGTCTAGAGTACAAATTTGTATAATAGGATTCTTGAGTCTGTAATTTATCATTCGGTACTACGTGTATCGATCTATTGAGGCAGATAGATACCCTACACTACGCAAACTAGCCACTTAACATACTTTACCATACCTTTACATGAAATTGTTATCATTGAACGCCGCCCCAGTTATCGAGGTCACACTCCCTGTAATGCTTGCAACACGCCGCCACCTTTAGTCTGTGACCACTGTCATTCTACTAATCCGCTGTAAACAATAGCGTAGCCAACACACCATCACAAGTAATCAACACACGAAAGTGGTTAATCCGGAGGGAAAAACCAGGAAAAAAAAATCATATAAACTCCAAATTAACTCCTTTTTAATTTCATAATAATATTATCTAGAAAATGTTGGAGATTTGGTTTTCAGAATTGGGCGTCGATAAAAAATTTGACCAAATTTTATGTGGCTAAATATTTGATTCTAGAGGAACTAAACGATATGTTGTTAAGTTCTCAAAGCGGAATTTTGGTGAAAGAGAAATTAATACATGAAGTTGACCATGCGAATGATCATTATAAGTCGAATATATTATAACACAAGTGGATGACCACAAATAGGCCACAAGCGCTAGCGCCTGTCGACCGACCTGACCCAACCTGGGCTTGGGCCAGGACCCGACCCTTTGGTTCAGGGTTCAAATTCAGTTAGTTTCGTCACTCAAAAATAGACTATGCAAGTTTTGTAACACCTCTCTATTACATCTGGTTTAATGGCCACTCCTTAAGAGTTTCTCTCCTGCTTGTGTTGAAATTGTTGCCTATAAATAGGGTTTGTTGAGCATTGCAGAATGTTACAAAACAAATTCACAAAATGTTCATATTTTTCTAAGAATGTTATAGTTAATGTTACGTCATGTCTCACATCAATGCTCCTTTTTGCATTGGAGTTCAACCATCCGTCCTTACTACTTCCAGTTCAAAGTGCTCTTCTATTAGTAGTGCTATTATGCAAATGACGAAATGATTTTATCTTTGAGACATTACTTCAATCTGTGATCACTAGTCGTGACGTATTTGTCTTGTAGTATAGATCAAGTCTCGACCCGAGCGTTCAAGTCAAGTTGTAATAAAATTTATGTTCCATTTTGTAATATATTATTGTTGAAAGTTTTCCCAATTCTTTACTATTTTGTAACCAATAGAAAAATCATAAGGGCATAGATCAGGTTCTAGTATGGCTCCTCTCCATAGAGATGACAGTGGAGCGGGAAATCCTCGTTCCCCGCGGGAATCCGCCCCGAACATGGCGGAGATTCCCCAAAATTTTCCCTCGTGGAGACGGTGACGGGGAATTTTTTCTCCCCGTTGGCGGGGACGGGGATGATACTCCGTGCCCCGTTCCCCACGGGAAACCGAATATTAATATATAATATATTATAAATATATCGAAATTAAATATAATAAAAATGAAAAAAACTTTAATTTATTATATTAATAGTGTTTTATTAGTTTTTTTTATATAATTTATGTATTTTAAATATTTAAAAATGGTTATTTTTTTAAAAAATATTATTTTTTTCAGAAAGAAAGATAAATTGAAACGGGGGCGAAATATCCCTGCAGGGACGGGATGGGGGGAATTTTTTTCCCATATTGTCTCACGGGGATAGAGATTCGCGTGGACGGGGGTGGCAATAGCTCCCCCGGCCCCGCCCCGTTGACATGTCTGCCTTTCCCTCTGCCAATGCATATAAGCCACTCACATATATCTCAGCCGCATATTTACCTATTACCTCCTGATCTTCACTGGGGGTTATTTGTCCCTGGCCCCACCTTAGATCTCGAAAATGTTTTACGTTTGGGCTCCAATATGTCAGGCCTGCGCCATTATTCATTGCTCAGGCCTTATCCGACACCACCTGGGTCATTTTTTTGGGCCAAGGTTTCGTTGTCCAGGACCAAGTTAACAATAAGCTTTACAACTCGGTGGTTTTGGATATTGAAAACCAAGTTAATTCCACTGATGTTGGTCTACTGTAAAGTCGCGCGATTGAAACTCCAAAAGCTTTAGACAAATTAATTCCACTGAACGTCCGTGATACGGGTAAAATATATGTATCTCGCATATTTATTATACTTTATTTTGTTTTTTTAAAAGGCATGATACTGTATATTCTTATAAAATTTGGAAGAAATGGAGCTAGAATGAGAAGATATCAGTTAGAAGATCCGGACAAGATTGACGAATGCGAATAGATGATCGAATACGCAAAGAAAATGAGAAAAAACAAGTCACACGACCGGACCGTCTGAATTCACTTGACCGTGTGGATTGCTTTCGTGTGTTTTTACACGCTTGTGTGACTTGTTCAAGGGAAAAATTTCAGAGACAAAATGCACGACCTGATCGTGTCAAATAACACGACCGTGTGAACTATTTTAGTCAAAAACATAGACCAAAACCATTCATACGGCCAGATCGTGTGATTTCACACGGCCGTGTGAATTGTCTGCCGCTGATTTTTTATTCCTATTCTTGTTAGAACTCTACCAGTGATATCTCAAAGCACCTATATAATTGGATCAATGCTTGCACGAATTAAGAACAT
This sequence comes from Rehmannia glutinosa, assembly GCA_016081115.2. Classification (NCBI taxonomy): domain Eukaryota; kingdom Viridiplantae; phylum Streptophyta; class Magnoliopsida; order Lamiales; family Orobanchaceae; genus Rehmannia; species Rehmannia glutinosa. The sequence continues at coordinate 84,854,487 of CM071934.1, forward strand.
CATACAACATACAACACACCAAAATACACTACGTTACACAATTCTATATTCTTAAGAGAGAGGAGAGCAAATCTATGAAAACACCACAAGGCCTTTCACATCTATGGAAGCGCAAGGGTTCGAAGACTCCGAAGGAGGTTCCATCCTGACTAGAAGGGTTCTTTCTTTCTTAGTTTAGATCTTTTTTTGGTACTTCAATAATGTCAAACTATTTGATTTTAATTTTGTCTATGAATTTGTTATTAAATATGTTGGGCTAATCATTTTTATCCTAGGTCATAATCAAAACTCTGGATTCATATAAATCCATACTGATTGTTTTCTTAATTGGTTTAAGTATTCTATTATATGGATTCAAATGCTTAATTCTTGTAGATTATCGAATCAATAATTTGTATGTCATATTTGTTGGTTCATAATTCAGGAGATGAGGTCTAACGAATAAATATCGAATCCAGACATAAACGGGTGTAACGTGTCGGGAGATCTACAACTATTTGTGGGGAGTACTTCAATTTAAAGATCTTTTGAGAGTTCATAATAATTGTAACATATTGGGAGATCTACAAATGTTACTAATCAACTGTTTATGCACCACTCGTAGGGCTGCAATCGAACCGAACTGAGCCGAGCTTTTGAGTGTTTGAGTTTGACTCGTTTATTATCGAGTCGAACTCGAGCCTGAATTTATCGAATATGCTAATGGCTCACGAACTTTTTCGAGCCTTATCGAGCCTAAACGAGCTTAGTAAATATTAATTAAAAATTAAAATATTCGTCAATTTATTGCAAAAAATAAAATTATTTATATTTAAAATTCATAATATATTTATTAAAACTTATAATTTTATTCAAAAAAATTAATTTTTTTGAAATATTTTTATATTATCTTAAGTAAAAATATGTAAAATTAAAATTAAAATCAAATTATTAGTTCAATTTATGTGAGCTTACTATCCAGCCTATTCACAAGCTTACTAACGAGCTTGTTCACGAGCTAACGAACTGAATATCTCTAAGTTTGAGTTTGGTTCGTTTATTTTAACGAGACTCATTAAACGAACTCGAATGTGCTTTTATCGAATCGAGCTCCGAATAGCTCACGAGTGGCTTAGTTTATTTGTAGCCCTAACCACTCGGGAGGGGGAATAAACTAATTTAGGAATTGAATCCATATAAATACATAAACTAGTTTTGATAAATATTAACTGCATTTAACATTAAATAAGCATATTGAGATTATATGCCTAGGGTTGCTTTCATATTTGTAGAAAAGAACTTGTGGAGTTCGGGTTTTTACAAATTTAAATATTCTATTTTTACTTGTTAATTTAGGATTATATTAGATAATAAAACTTGTAATTTTTCGGACTCTTCAATAAAATTGGAATTCGATATTTACTATAGACTAAGTTTTTCGTAATCAATCCTTGAGGAATACGACCTTGCTCGCCATTATCTGCGAGGTACGCTTTACACTTGCAATTTAGTGTCAATATTTTCATGATCAAATTTTTGGCGCCGTTGCCGGGAATTAAAATATTCAACTTAGATATAGTAATAAGTAGTTCAATCTAAATTGAAGCAATATTCTTTTATTTTTTATTTTTTATTTTCCTATTTTTTGTATATTTATTCTTATTTTTCGATTTTGTTTTGTAAATAATAATTTTTATTGCTTTGGTTCTAACATTGTTTTTGTTGAGTGCAGATAGTGGATGATGACGCGTCCAGATCTTCCCAACCAATTTCCATTGATTTAGAGACCGAAAAGACAACGAAACAATTAAGAAAAAGAAATAAAACGATGGCGAATGGGAACAATCAAAGGGTTTTGAACAACAAAAACAATGAGGAGTGTCTACCTAGGGCGGACGGATGAAACCAGATAGAGGAAAGGCCCGCGAGGAGGGCAGTTAGGGACTACTTCCAGCCAGAAGTTAGTCAAAGGTATGGGGGTGTAGCCCTTGGCCGATTAACACAAATAATTTTGAACTAAAACCTGCGTTAATCCAGATGGTTTCACAAAACTAGTTTTTTTTTGTTGGGGGGAGGGCTGTTGAGGATCCAAATGCGCACCTGGCGCAATTTTTAGAAATCTACGATACGGTTAAGATGAATGGTGTTTCTGAGGATATCATTCGATGCCGCCTTTTTGTATCTCTCTACGCAATAAGGCTAAGGGATGGTTATGCGCTTTGACACCACCCGCAACTGATTGGGCTAAATTAAGTTAGCGGTTTCTGGCTAAGTATTTTTCCCTTAGTAAAACGTTGCACTTAAAAAGTGACATCGCCTTTTTTAGGCAGTTAGATGCAGAACCGCTATATGAAGCATGACATAGGTTTAGAGAATTGTTGAGGAAGTGCCCTCAACATGGATATCCTGATTACCAACAAGTACAATATTTCTATAATGTTTTGAGTGGCAACACGAGAACTATTCTAGATGTTGCATCCGGGATGCAATAGTAGGGAAATATCCAGACGAGACACTAGAATTGTTAGAGGAGATGACAAATAATAGTTACTAATGGCCATCTGAGAGATTCCATGTTCGACGTGTTGCAGAGTTCAAGAATGAGAAGGTTGTCATGTTCACAGAGCATGTATCCGTGCTTAATATGAAACTAGATGCGATGCAGTAAGCGACTCCTAGAGATCCTACAGTTGTTGAAGAAAAGGCAAATTTTGTGGGACAACAAAGGAACTTCAACAATAACTATAGAAATAATCAAACACCCACTCATTACCATCCAAGGCTGCGAAACCGTGAAAACTTTTCTTATGCTAATAATAGAAACATTTTTTAGCCAACTCCGGGCTTTAATGTGGGTAATTAAGGCAGAGCGGAGTTCAGTGACAAAAAGGCATTTGTAAAAGTGATGCTATCATCGTTTATCAGAGAAACTAGGGCTAGACCGAATAAAGATGAAGCTAAGATAGACATGATTGAGGAATAGGTTACTCAGCTGAACACGAACGTGAATGCAAGATTGAAGTCTTTGAAAACACAAGTAGCCCAAATTGCTACAGTAGTGGGAGCACCAAAAAGGCAAAATCCGATGCGATACTGAACTTTGTCCGGAAGAACAACGCAATGCCATTTGTCTGATGAGTGGTACATAATACGAGGGCTCAAAGAAGACAAATGACACAGTTCAACACTAGTAATACTAGAAATCTGATGTCTGGCTAAAGACGTAAAACTTAGTTATTTGTGGGAGGCAACCCAATTTATTTTTTTTGTTTTTATTTTTATATATCGCATTTGTTTAATTCGATTTTGATTTTATTATTAAATTAATTTTTATTTTTATTTATTTTTGTGAGTTGTTGTGTAGGAGGCATCACAACAAACCCTGGGTTTCTCTTTAAAAAAATCAAAAAACCCAAACAAACAGACTGACCGTGTGATTTTTACGCGACCGTATGTTTGGTAGATACAACAAAAGCAGGGACCAACCACATAGTCTGCCCGTGTGATTTCACACGACCATGTAGTTGGTCACAGACAGAAACACATGCCCTCCTAGAGCCGCACGGCCCGATCGTGAGAAATCACACGGGCCGTGTGAATTGATCGATCGAAAATCCCACCCCCTTTTAAACTTAAACACTCCAAATTTAACCCACTTTCTCCCTTCCAAACCCTAAAGACTGATTTCTCTCCTTCAAATGCCCCAATCTATCTTTAAATTTCTTCAAATTCAACTCCAAATCTTCAAACAAAAAGACAAATACTTCTTCCTTTCAAGAAACCCACTATAAAAATCATCCAACTTCTCAACTTTTCCAAGTTTTCCTTCAAGTTTGGGGGAGTTTAATTTTGATTTTCAGATTTTAAAAGCTTCCAAATCCATAACCATGCATGGCTTCTATATGCGGAGAAAGAGAAACGAGAAGGAACACACAAAGAAGAAGTGAACAAACTCCGAGCCCAAACCCAAGTATGAGGTGAACGCCCAGAATTCTACAATGTTGTTCTACGGATGACGAACACGGGGCTCAATGGGAGGTTCTCTACCTCCAAAATTTGATTTCAACAAGGTACCAAATGAACCTACTCTTACTAGTTTGTGTATGTTGGATGATTTTTGCGCCTTGTGTGGGCGAATTGATTGGCATGTGTTATTGAATGGCAATTGGACTACTTATGTGATTTATTCTTATGAAATCTTGAGCAATTTTAAATTGGTGGTACAATAAATAAATTTTATGGGTATTTTAGTTTAGGCTAGCTAATGGGCCGAGAGAGTTGTCTCTTGATTTTAAATGCAATCTATCAAACTCCGCCCTATGGGATTGGAGAGCATGAGGGATTTGACATGCTCGAGTTTTGGACAAAGATTATGGGGAAAAGAATATACACGTCGGGTACCTCTAAGGCGTCTAGCATAAGAAATCCCATTTTTTGCTATCTACAATGTACATTAGAGGAAACGGTGTTCGCAAGAGAGGATAGTAAATAGACCATTCGTGTTGATGAATTGTTTATTCTATGGTGTATGGCTTCAGGGACAGAGGTGGTACCCAACGACGGGGCGTTTATAGCTAGCTAGTTCGAGAGAGTGAAAAAGCAAGAAAAAAGAGGGGGTATGCACTGGTGGGGTAATTACACCTATTGCTGAGTATTTTAATGTGAGTTTTCAATAGTATGCACGTGCAGATGGGGGGCAAAAGATTGATTTAACTATCCTATCCGCATTGAAGATGATTCGGTATAATGGGCATGATCATTTATTAGTTCATGTGAATAGGACCAAAATTAAGCTCCCGAATTCGGCTGCTACCTCGGTTATAATAGGGTTAACTGGTTGATGAGGGCAGACCAAGGGACTGCTACTCAAGATGAGCAAGATGAGCCTAGGCATGAGACGGATAGACCGGAATCCTCTAGACAAGGGGGTGGTCGACATGGAAATTTTAGTGATAGGCTTGAAAGGTTATAGGTCAATATGGGCACATTAATGGATGATACTTATCAGCTTGGTCGCACAATCGATGAGTATCATCTCGAGTATCAACAACGTTTTGACACCATCACCTGGAAGCAACAATGTAAGTATGAGATGATGTCTCGTATAAACCAATGGCACGTCACACAGGGCCACCACCCTCCACCTCTTCCACCACAGTGAGCTTGGTAAGTAATTTTTATGCATTCCTCTTTCTTTTGATAATTTATTCATATGTTCGGGACAAAGCATAATTTAAGTTTGCGGGGTTGTCAAGAATGCATAAACAAGTACTGCTGTATTTTTGCATTACATTTAGGATTTGTAGGTCCCAAGGGGTGAGTAGTAATGTTTAGAAAGGGGGAAGGGTTGAATAAACCTTACAAAATTTGCAATTTAGTCCTTTTAAATATTATCAGAGTTAATCACAAATCATTCTAGTCTTTGAGGGACAACTAGGTTGGCTTACTTCAACAAAGTTACCCACTCAACAGACTCGACTGAACTGTTGATTGTATAACTCATCTGGTATCAGTTAACACTTAAATTTACAGTTGATTTGGTTTTTGTTCAGCGGAAGACTTTTCACCCTTGTTGATTTAAACTTATCTTTCAACAATTTAGCAATGGTTATTATCAGTTGAGTTCAACAGATATAACTTAACAACATATATAAAAGATATGCAAGAAATTAAAGTGTTGTAAGTAAATAAGACACAAGCAATTTTTATAGTGGTTCGAGGTTGGGGTAATTCCTGTAATCCACTCTTGTCCAACTCCTGGAGAAATTCACTAAGTAGCAGATCTTGATTATAGAGCAGTCTACAGTCCGAGTCAACCTTGATCACACAACTGGCTGCTCATGTGACTGAGCTTCTTCACAAAATAATTGTCTTGCTACTTTAGCTCCCTTGAACTCTTGGAATTGATCACACAACCTTCCAACGAGCTCAAAGCTTCTATTTCGAACTTGTACCTTACTACTTCTCCTTCAACCTTGGAGAGTAGACCCTTTTTTGTTCTTCAAACAAATTTCTTCTTCAACTTGATGAAGTAATCTTTCCTTCACTGAGTGTGTTGGATTGAGTTTCTTTGATTTAGGCTTGAGGATTGTCTTTGAAAGCAAGAGAGTATTTGCATGTTTAGGTTGCTTGAATGCTTGACAGTCTTATAAAATTCGTAATTGGTAATTTTCTCTCACTTGCTTCCTCAGCCTTTTATAGTGCAGATTCGAAAATATGTTTGTTGAAGACATAGACATATGTTTCAAATCTCACTCGTAGGTTGTTGACATGTCTTGTCCTTGCAAAGATTAATAAGGATCTTACCAAGAATTCAATGCTTTCTGCAAAGATTTCCTTGATCTCCGCAGGTTTTCGTGTACATCCCATTGGTTCCTTGCTTTTTGTGCTCTTTTCAAATAAATAACTTTATTGTCGGCTTTGACACATGCTTATTTCCAAAGAAACCTTAACTTGTGTTGACAACGGATCTCTATCGTTTTTCTTCAAACGTGTACATTGCATACCCTTTTACATTCGATTCCAATCATTTTGGAATGACTTAGCTGTTAGTCACCGACCGAGATGACTTTTTCATCACTTGACTGATCCTTCACTTGGCTTCACACAACTGACACACAACTGGGTCTTCTCTTCAATCTCAGTTGACTCTTGTAATCTTCAACTTAGCTGGCTCCAACTCAACTCATACAATCCTATCTATTACAAGTTGAATTACAAAGAAAATGGGGTGCTAACTTCCTATTCTAACTTTTACATGGTATTATCAAAATATAAACATAAAATTCCCTAACAATTTTCTCATTTTTGATGATGCCAAAACTTAAATAAATATATCAAAGTAAATTAAGCAATAACAAAGAATGTATGCGTGAAATATGTCAATTTTATTGAACATATCATTCTTCTACTTTACACCGCACTTTACAAAGCTTTTACAAAATATACCCTATACACTATATTAAAGCTATACCATATATACAAATTATAAAAACAATTGACATGTATCAGAGCTATGAGGATTTTGTACAAACTTACAAATTTGTATTTACAATTAAGTAAAATACATTTTAAGGGGTTTCAACAATCTTCAACGCCTCGGTTGCTTCCTTCTTCTCTCATCTTCTTGACTCTCTTCTTTTTCGTCTTCTTATTCTCTTCCGTTTTTTTCTCATATGCTCTTTTTAGCAGAGTCCTCCTTTCTCTGCCTTTCTTCCCATTCACGTGTGAGCCTCTCATTTTTAGCTTCTTGCCTTTTTGTAGCCTCCTCATTCTTCCTCTCCACTACAATATTGGCAAGTGTATTGTACCCAGTCCAGTAGTTGACTCCCTTTTTCTGTGGATCAACATACCTTACATTTTTGGGTCTTTGCTGTGGCGGAGTACCTTTGTCTCTTCCATCAGTTCCAAACCTTCCCCGTCCTCGATATGACTCAGCTACTTCTCTAGGAGTGTATATACAGAGTCTTCCAAATCGCTCACCTCGAACTCCGCATCTCGGTGATTTGAATAAGTCGAGTTCTTTCTCCCAAAGACAAATCCCATGCGTATGGTAGTGTCATTGTCTTGAAGTAATGTAGATACCAAGGGGTGTAATGTAAGGTTTAGAAGGGGGGTTTTGAATAAACCTTACCACATTTTCGATTTTGGTCTTTTTAAATTGTTTGTGAGTCGACTCAAATTAGTTGTGTCTTTGGGGATAGCTAAGTTGACTTTTCAACTAAGTTACCCACTCAACAGATTCGATAGAGCTGTTGATAGTATAACTCGGCTATTTAAGTCAAATACTTAACTTGGCTGATTTAGTTTTTAACAGCGGAAGACTTAACACCCTTTGATTTGTTTAAGCTTGTTTTAAATACTTATTTTAGCACTTAGTTATTTATCAGTTGGGTAGCAAATATTAACTAACATCAAATATAAAATAGATATACAGGAAATTAAATGATGAAAGTAAATTGACACAAGTGTTTTTATAGTGGTTCAAAGATGAGGTAACTCTTCTAGTCCATTCTTCTCCAACTCATGGAGGAATCCACTAAGTAACAGATCAGTTTACAAAGCGGTTATTAGTCTGGAGACAGCCTTGATCACACGTTGGCTTCTCTTGCGACTTAGCTTCTTCACGAGGTCGCCTGGCTACTATAGCTCACTTCTCAAGTTCTTGGATTTGATCATGAAGCCCTCCATTAAACATGAAACTTGGTTCGACCTTGAACCTTTCTACAATCCTTCAACTTGGATAGTTTTCTTTCGATCTTCAAATATTTTTCTCTTCAACTGATTGAAGTTATCTCTCCTTCATGACTTGTATTAGATCGAGTTTCTTTGAGTTTAGGGCTTGAGGAATAGCTTGTAATGCTCTTAGAATTTGATTAATTGCTTGAATATTGCTTGCTTTTTTGCAGTTTGTAACCTTTTCTCAAATGCTTCTTCAAATTTTTATAGTGCACATTTGAAATTTGCCCGTTGAAGAGATATGCTAGCTAGTTTCAAATGTCACTTTGTCTTTGTTGGCTTGTCTTGTCTTGTCTCTTACGACTCTTGTGATGTTGACCTTTCCTCTTGTGATGTTGACCTTTCCTCGTATTAAATGGTATTTCATCTTTGCAGTTCTAACACAAAGTGCAAAGTGTTTCCCATTGGCTCATTCCTTTTGCACAATTCTTGGCCAAACACTTTCAGACCTAACAGCTCGACATATTACAATATCAAGTAATATTCTTGACTTTATTCAACGAATCTAAGTCAATTGTCTTGACTTGACTTCTGCCTTTACCCCAGGTGACTTGAGTCTGCTCCAATCATGAGATTGACGCAACTATCATTTCAACTGATAGACTTGGCTCTTTAAGTTGACTTGACTGACACTTCTCACAGCTGTTCCTCAGCTGACTATCTTTCAGTCGAGTCCTTGACATCCTTGTAGGCCATACTCAGCTGACACACATTAGAGTCTTCATTTCAAATCATAAATGACTTGTAATCTTGACTTAGCCGACTTAACCCATCTCTTCCAGTCCTATCTATTACTATGCAAAATTAAAACATATATGTTTTTGAATAAATTTCCTAACAATTTTCCCCTTTTTGATAATGCCAAAACTTAAAACATATATCATTAGTAAACAACAAAAATACAAGCAATGCAGTAACAAAGAATGCATGTTTTTGAATAATTATTTTATTGATCATAGCATTCTTGTCCTTTACAAAGCTATTTACAATAAGTATCAGAGCTTTATACAAGTGTGACGGTACAACGTATATCTAAGCTAAGATACATAGAGAATGAATATTACAGGAAATTCACATTTTCTATAGTTACAAGACTTTTGGAAAAATCGTGATTTTATAGATCTTTTTGTTACCATCCTATAGTTACAAGACCAATTTTGCATTTTTGCTTTTTTTGTACCAATAGTAGGAATTGAATCAGAATATGTATTTAAAATTTTAAACGTATATGATTCCAAAAACAAAACCTTAATATATAATATGAATTTAAATTTGAATATAGTTTTTCATTGTTGTTATATAAATTTATGATATATATATACAATATACTTTTTTGAAAGTTAAAGATGCTAAGAAAATTAATCTTATGATAAATAATGTGTATTTTTAAAAATTAAGATAATTCAAAATTTATTTAAATATAATTTTACTTCTAACATATTTTTAATATTATTTCTTGTTATTTTTAAAATAAATATTTATTTGTCAACTATTTTTATATTATCTCGTAGTTGAGTTAAATATACTTACTAAATATTTAAACATGAATTTATTTATTAACTGTATTTTTCAAGATCAAGTACTAATATAGACTCAAACCTAAAATTTTATTGAATTTTATATGTATTTCTCTAATTATACTACTTTAAATTGTATTAAATGTTTTTAGCAATTCTTATAAATTGTTTATGTTTTTTAAAGATAAGAAATTTATTAAATGTATTGCATATTTCCAAGTTGGATTTTTGATTATTTTATGTAAAATGCTAAGTTTTGTTAAATGTATGTCTTCAAAAGTTTAATTTTAGATATAGTCTTTTATTCATGTATATAATATGTATTTAATTTAAAACTTTAACCTAAAATGCCAAGTTGGAATTTTGTTCTTCTTTTCTTATTTTCAATTTGTTCATTTACTACCTATATTGCCAAGTAGAATGCATATAATTCATTTGTATTGGAATAGTAAATCTTATAAATAAGAAATTCAACATCAACTTAGCAGTATTTACCTGTTATAGAAGGTCACAAGACTAATTCTTAATTTTTTATTCATAGGAACTAATCCAAAGCCAAAATTTAAAAAGGACCGAATCTCCAAGTGCGTCCATTCGAGAAGAATAAAAAATAATTTTGTCAATTAGTTTAGCAAATTTGCAATAATTGTAATAATTTCACCAAACCGCTCTAAGCGGTAATTTTAGTGTGCGAGTGGAGATCTATAAGCTGGTGGTTCTTTGAATGCATCTTCACAATCATGACCATCTTGACCGCAAGTCCTCCGTCAACATTAAGATTTATGTACTCTCCGTGCTTCAAACGAACTGCTGCTTCTCTAAGTTCACTTATAGCATGTGCATAGTTCTCATCACACACGGTCAATCGTATTTTCAGTTGAGGAAACTTTTCGGACAACAAAAGTGAGTGAATCTTGACTTTAATACCTGTCGCAAAGCGCGCTGTAAGATCCCAAGTCTATTGTTATCCGGGCAAGCTCACAAAGACCTGCATTTTTAGTACGAGGGTCTGATCCAAGAATATTTAGGCAAAAAGCTGGATCATGAGTCTGGTGACAAACTTCTTCAAGCAATATAGCACTTTCAATTAGCCACTGATTAAGAGCATAATTAGGAGATACATACATGAAAAAGAATTGTAGAGAGACATGACCAGTTTTGGTGTTCCACCATAATGTACAGTTTGGCACTCATATATAGATTTTTTCAAGTGAGAAGCCTAATGGCTATAAATTATCTTAGACCTTTATAATGGAGAGAATTATTGAATGTGTAATCTTATCAATTGACTTGCCATAATATGAAAATTCCACTTTTTGTAATTTTTATGACTGGTAAAGGGTCCAATCTTTTCATTTTTATAATTTCTATTATTTCTATTGCTAATACTCGTGATTTGTGATTTCGTAATTACAATGCTCGTAACCTACAATTCATTTAGAGATTATAAATAGTGAGTTTTGTCTAATCAATTAAGTATGATTATAATATAGGCTTTTGGAAGTATAATATAATACAGTTCATTTAAGAGATTATAGTATAATACAATTCATTTCAGAGATTATATATAGTGAGTTTAACTCGATGATTACAATGATTAAATAACAGACAAGTTATATCATTCCAGTAATTGCAAAATAGATTACAATCTTTAAATCATATATATATACCGCCACTACAACGTGCATTCCGTTGAATTTTTTCGGAGGATTTAAGATAACTTTATGACAATTGTACTTATTGTACATCCATTAAAAATAGGAAATTATGATTTAAAAATAAAATTGGAAAAATAGTCTCATGTATAATTAATCTTAATTCTGTTATAGTTTTAGACCGAATCATCAAATATTTCACTGAAAAGACATGTGAAGAGCACGTCGCAATTATGTTGTTAAGGTATAGAGGGGGAAAAACATGTACATAGGTTAGGGATGACAGCGGAATGATTACCTACCCACCTTGACCCTAATGGGACGAGTATGTATAAATTTTTTTGGATTTGGGATCGATATGAGATGAAAAATTAATACACATTAATTAACATACATACATTTTAATTTATATATTATATTACATCTGATAACTAACAAGTAACACTCACTTATTTCATTTGGCATAATATTTTATTTTTTTTTGGAAGCCCAACACAGATTTCCATTTTGTGTTTATCTGTTGATTTTGATTTAGTTGATAATGATGGTAGTGTGTATTGACCTATAAATTTACCATGACAAATTATTACTATTATGAAGAATTTAACATACTAGACATTTTCTCATCAAATAACTAATTTTTTCAGGTGTCTATTTAAATAGCCATTTCAATATTAGGTATTTAAAGCCTAATCTTATCTAATAACTCAAATTTGCGAGCACTACGAACATCGGTCTGTTCCCATTTTTGGAGATGCCGCAAAAATTGTTCTTGATGCTAACGGTCACGTAAATTCTTGTGCTTGATGTTCTATCATAATGGAAGATATTGCCAACTGCAATCTAATGTTCATATTAGAGGCATTTACTAGTTTAGGCGATCATATAATATTGTTGTTCATATTTTAGCAAATTTTGTCAAACATATATCATCTCACGATTTTATCGGGATCCTTTCCCATAACTCATTTGTCGATCGTTCTTTGGACCATTTCAGCAAATTTGATGCATGAGTTTTCCTTCTCAAAGAAAAAAAAAAAGGAATTAAAGAAATAGTAAAAATTTCTAGTTTTTTCTTTGAATTTGAGGCCCATCAAAGAAGAGTAAGAACAAATGAAAAATGGATTGAAATGGTGTGTTGTAGTTGGGCTTAATTTATTTCTAGAGGATAATTAGAAACTTGATGGGTCTAAACGTACTTAGTTTCTTCAGCCCAAAATTGTTCATTGCATTTTGTGAAGTTCGGAGAAATTGGGCTTGTGAAACTTGAAGGTATAAAATAAAGGGGAAATTATATGTAATACGCTGATTTTGGTATATTTACCATACAATACACTCTTATTATTTTTGTACTTATTTTTTCCTTTTGTACCTAATTTTTTTACGCTCCTGCATATTTTTTTGATTATTTTTATTTTTTTTTGTTTTTTTCATGCATTGATATATATGTTGTATATGTTGTTTAAATTTGTTTCTTCGTTGTTTCTATGTTGTTTCTTTGTTGTTTTGATATTTCAAAACAACTTTAACCTATTTTTTATGATGTTATTTATTCATATATTATTTTGTACATTATTTTTATTGTTTCAGTGTTGTTTTATAATATTTTTAAAGTTGTTCTAATAATATTTTTTGTTGTTTTCATGTAGTGTTCAATGTGTAAATACATTTTTTTACCTATTTTTGTTTTTATTCATGTGGTGTTTTAAAACTTTTTACGTTGTTTCCGGGTTGTTTCCATACATTTTCTAATGTTGTTCGATGTTTCTTTGCTTTTTTCATGAAATTTTGATGTTTAAAACAATTTGTACCTATTTTTATCTCTTTTTTGCTCATATGGTATTTTCTATATTTGATTGACATGTATTTTGCATGTATTTTGGGCTTAATCTTGGCGAATGTGTTGATATGCATGCATTATATGAGTAAATAGGGTTATATTCTGTTTTGTGGAAAAGGATTACGCTTTGCTCGTTTTGTAGGAAATTATCGACAATTGTAGTATTTTGGCAACAATTCGGAGCATTGCCTCGCCAATATTTGATGTGAAGTACAAAGTTGGAGTCGAGTCGAGAAGAAGTCGGACGAATTGGGCTTAAAAACGAAAGAAAATGGCCGAGACGAGTTGCTACTACCGGGTGATCACGGGCGGCCGTGCCATACAACACGACCCGTGCTCAAACTAGACATCAGGCCATAAGGTTCGACATGTAGCACGGGCAGCCAGTGCCAAAGAGCATGGCCCGTGCTCCTCTCGTGATCTCGAACAAGTTGTGCGGCTACAAGACGGCCGGGCGTGTCGTATCGCATGGCCCGTGCTCCTCGTGGGAAAACAGAGTTTGACTTGTTTTCATCTATGTTTCGACCAAACGAAGTACAAATAGACACGGGGCGGCCACAAACAGGGACACACTGATTTTTTCCCTAGGAACCAGAGAGAAGAGAAGTTTTCCACCGGAAACTTCGAGAGATTGATCAAGACCGCAACCACACCTTCGAGGATTGAAGATAGATCGAGAGATCCTCATCGTCCCGAGTTCACTCATTCCATCGTACGTTATTTCAATTAATTAGATTTTGATTATGAATAATTTGTCTATGAATTATTTATCTTCAATGTCCGGCTAAACACTTTGTGATTCCGGTTTGGAAATATGTTAATGAACACTTTTATTGGATGATTAATGATAATTGAAGCTAATGTTTTCTTCCTCTATTCAATCTTGTGCTTTAATTCTTGTCTTATCAAAAGGCCATTTATTTAAACTTGTTTGATGTATTGATTCATAATTTTAACCGATGAGTTTCAATACTAGATCTTGAGTACTTGACACAAATAGCTTGCATGATTGAGAAGTCTGTGAATATTTGTGAGACCTTATAATCTTTTGAACTTTTGGGAGTTGAATATCTCATGTTGAGTAGAGATGCTAGCATAGATATTCCAATCAACGCTTTTACATAAATCTCGAGAGAGATGATAAATTACTTTGGTGATTGGTCTATAGAGAAGAATACATTTAACTGGTTTGATTAATCGATAATAAAAGGAGGATATTAATGAAACCATAACCCGGGAATCCATCCATCCATACTTGATCTTTCAATCAATCTTTACTTTGTTCTTTTAGGATTAATTTCTGCTTTAGTATTAACAAAACCAATCCTTCAACTTCCGATCGTCTAGATAAAAATAAGGCTATTATAATCCAGTACTTAGTACATTAATTTATTAATCCCTGTGGATTCGACCTTGCTAACCCTATTTTATATGATGCACCGTACACTTGCGGCGAAGCTAAGAAAATAGGCGAACAAGTTTTTGGCGCCGTTGCCAGGGATTAATTAACTTTTTAGTACTAATATTGTGATAAATAGAACTATTCTTAATCTAGACATTTTTTCTTTTCTTTTTAGTTTGCTGTTTAATTTTACTTCTACTGTGGTTGACTTGTTTTCTTTAGTTGATTCAGGTAGTGCATGATCACTCGCTCGAAACAAGGAGAATTAGTACCGTTCATACCGGAGGTTGAGGCTTTTGGTAGGCGAAATAGTGCATCTACTAAACGGGCAGAAAGACAGCAAGACCAAACTATGGCAGGCGTAGAAGAAGACAATAGAGGCAATAACGGGGTCAATAACGGAGGTAACAACTAGGCCAACAGGGTCAATGTTGAGTTACCAATACCAGAGGTTTCCAGTGGCTCCTGCAGTCCAACAACAGGCGATTCACGATTACTTTCACCCAATCAATCGCAACTATGGTGGAATTGCCAATGTCCCAATCAATGCGAATAATTTTGAGCTTAAGCCAACACTGATATCGATGGTGCAATAGAATCAGTTTGGGGGTTTCCCGTCTGAAGATCCCAACTCTCATCTTGCGAATTTGATACAGATTTGCAATACTATCAAGATGAATGGGGTGATTTATTGATCTTTATACGTCTTCGCCTATTCCTTTCTCTTTAAGGGGATAAGGCTAGGAACTGGCTACGCACCCTAACTCAGGGGAGTGTGAATAATTGGGATGAGCTGAGCCAAAGGTTTTTGTTCAAATATTTCCCACCAAGCAAGATACTACAGCTTAAAAGCGAGATCACTCTGTTCAGGCAGTTTGACTCTGAGCCTTTGTACGAGGCCTGGGAGAGATTCCAGGAGTTGTTGGGAAGGTGCCCGTATCACGGATTTCCGGAGGATCAACATCTCTGTTTCTTTTACAATGGGTTAATGGAACAGACTAGATCGTTTGTGGATGCTGCAGCAGGGGACGCGCTACTTGCGAGGTTTCCGGAGGATGTGTTCAACTTATTGGAGGAGATGGCCATGAATAGTTATCAATGGCCCTCCGAGAGGATTAATGTAAAAAGAGTAACCGAAGTGTCTGATTCAGACCCAATTAAGGAGTTGACAGCCCAGATGGCCGTACTAACGAACCAATTAAGTGTTTGACAAAGGCAAATGAGGGAAACACAGGTGCAAGTAATGGTGGAGTTCCTCTAGATCTGATAGATGAAGCAAATTATGTGAATAACCGGAATTTCAACAATTTCCGGAACAATCAAAATCCCACTCATTACAATCCGGGCTTGAGGAACCACGAGAACTTCTCCTACGCAAACACGAAGAACGTGATGCAACCACCATCGGGGTTTAATGTGACAAAAGGTGTCATTACTACAGATCATAAGCCACTCGTTTATGAATGAGACGAGGAACAGGTTCAACAAGGATGAGGCAAAGATGGATAAAATCGAAAACAATGTCACACAATTGGGGTCCCAGATGAAGAATCTTGAAACCCAAATTGGTCAAATAGCTACGATTATTGGTGGACAACATCAGAAAGGTCAATTTCTGAGCAACACTGAGGTTAACCCAAAGGAACAGTGTAAAGCCATTCGTCTGTGGAGTGGAATGAAATACGAGGGGCCGAAAATACTAGAGAATTCAGAGAAATTGCAGGATGGCACGACCCGTGCGCCACCACACGGCCCACCCATGCTCCCTGCTGAAGCTGCAATTGACATTACAGGAGACGCAGAAACTGAAGCAATTGGCGATGTTGAGGCCGATGATGGAGTTGAGGATCATCGTGCTGAACAAAAAGGGGCTGAGAAACTTAAATCTTCCTCTAACCCTGATATTTCTAAACTTAATGTTTATATTCCTTTTCCCCAACGTTTTCAAAAGAAAAAGTTAGAAGCGCAATTTGCTAAGTTTCTAGATATTTTTAAGAAACTGCATATTAACATTCCTTTTGCAGACGCATTGGAGCAGATGCCCAATTACGCTAAATTTTTGAAGGATGTTATGTCAAAGAAGCGAAAGATGACTAGTTTCGAGACAGACAATCTAACAGAAGAGTGCAGTGCAATAACCCAAAGGAAACTACCACAGAAATTAAAAGATCCGGGGAGTTTCACTATCCCTTGTGCTATTGGTGATGTTTTCTTTAAGAAAGCACTATGTGATTTAGGAGCGAGTATTAACTTGATGCCCTTGTCAATTTTCAGGCAACTTGGATCTACGATCACCTTACAACTCGCGGATCGATCACTCACGTATCCGAGGGAATCATCGAGGATGTACTTATCAAAGTGGATAAATTCATATTCCTTGTGGATTTCTTGGTGCTAGATATTGAAGAGGATAAAGACGTACCTTTGATACTTGGGCGTCCATTCCTAGCTACGGAGAAGGCCTTGATAGATGTGCAAAAGGGTGAACTCACAATACGGGTTAATGATGAGCATGTCTTATTTACTATCTATAAGGCACTTCAATTTCATGATGGTGTTGAGACTTGTAATTTCATAGACATAGTTGAATCTTGCATTGATGAGTATGCAGATCATACATTGTTTAGGGATGATTTAGAGTTTGGGTTGACACATTCGTGTTCAACTTCAAACATGATGATTGATTATGATAACCAAGACTTGTATGATTGCGTTTGTGCTTTAGATAACATGCGGGAACTCGAGGAGCGCAAGAGGCGCGCACACGCAGAAAAACATGCGGGAGTCCGTTCTGGGGCGCACGACCCGTGCTCCAGAGCACGCCTAGGTCGTGCGCATAGCCGAAGGAAACGCTGGAAAAATCGATGACGGCATGGCCCGTGCTTAAGGTCGAAGAAAAAGACGCAAAATCTGAAGATAGCACGGCCCATGCTTATAGTCGCGAGGCAGAACGAGCAGTCTGAAGACGGCACGGCCCGTGCCCATGAGCACGGGCAGCCCGTGCGTCCATCCGACAAGACCATTTCGAACCCAAAACTTAAGCCCTTGCCCGAGCATCTCAAATATGCATTCCTTGGATCAAATAACATGAGTCCAATAATCGTATAATCACTTTTAACTTCAGTTCAACTCGATAAATTGCTTAGGGTCTTAAGAAAACATAAGTCGGCGATAGGTTGGTCAATCTCTGATTTAAAAGGCATCAGTCCATCGATTGTAATGCATAAGATTAGAATGGAAGATGTCTATAAACCTTCGGTGCAAAATCAAAGAAGATTAAACCCTATAATGCAAGAAGTCGTTAGAAAAGAAGTTTTAAAATGGTTAGATGCTGGAATTATTTATGCTATTTCTGATAGTTCTTGGGTAAGTCTGGTGCAAGTAGTACCGAAGAAAAGGGGGATGACGGTAGTTAGAAACTAATGTGATGAGCTTATTGCAACTAGAGTAGTTACTGGATCGCGTATATGCATAGATTATTGGAAGCTAAATGATGCTACTCGCAAAGATCACTTTCCCATTACCTTTATTGATATGATGCTTGATCGGTTAGTGGGATATGATTACTATTGTTTTCTCAATGGTTATTCCGGGTATAACCAGATCATGATTGCCCCGGAGGACCAAGAGAAGACGACCTTTACATGCCCCTATGGTACATTTGCATTTCGTAGGATGCCATTCGGACTTTGTAACGCGCCCGCTACATTTCAGCGATGCATGATGGCTATCTTTCATGATTTCATTGAGAAAATAATGGAGGTTTTTATGGATGATTTTTCAGTGTTTGGATACTCACATGATCATTGCTTGGATAACCTTTCTCTAGTTTTGCATAGATGCGAGGAGATAACCTTGCTTTAAATTAGGAAAAGTGCCATTTCATGGTACGTGATGGTATTATTTTAGGCCACCGAGTCTCTTCTACAGGTTTGGAAGTGGATAGAGCGAAGGTTGTTGCAATTGAGAAACTCCCACCTCGAATAAACGAGAAGGCCATTAGAAGCTTTTTGGGGTACGCCGGATTCTACAGAAGGTTTATCCGTGACTTTTCTAAAATCACTAAACCTTTAAGTCAGTTTTTAGAAAAAGATACTGCTTTCAATTTTTTCGATGATTGTTTGCAGGCTTTTGAGATTCTGAAGAAGGCTTTGGTGACAACACCAATTCTAGTAGTTCCGGATTGGAGTCAGCCCTTCGAGATGATGTGTGATGCTAGTGACTTTGCAGTTGGGGCTGTTTTGGGTCAGAAAAGAGACAAGATGTTCAGAGCCATCTACTATGCGAGCAGAATGTTAGATATCGCCCAACAAAACTATACCACCACTGAGAAGTAAATACTGGCAATCGTGTAGTAGCCGATCACTTGTCCAGACTGGAATATAAGAAGGAGGAGAAAGAAGACACGGAGGAAATTAAGGAGGAGTTCCCCGATGAGCCACTTCTGATGTTACAAGCTAAATTCCCATGGTATGCAGATTTTGTTAACTATTTGGTTGCAGGGATCTTGCCTCCGGATTTATCATCTTATCAAAAGAAGAAATTCCTCCATGATGTCAAGTTCTACATGTGGGACGACCCCTTGCTCTTTAAGAGGTGCGCCGACACCATCATTCAACGATGTGTACCTCAAGAAGAGTGGGAGGGAGTTCTACAACAGTGTCATTCTTCACCTTCCGGGGGACACTTGATCCGACACGTACGGCGGCTAAGGTATTACAAAGTGGTTTGTACTAGCCACGTTATCTAATGATTGCTATCTATTTGTACAACAATGTGATAGGTGCCGGCGGATGGGGAACATCTGTAGACGACATGAGATGCCCATGACCAATGTGATGGAGGTAGAGCTCTTCGATGTGTGGGGGATCGACTTCATGGGCCCCTTCCCATCTTCATCGGGTTATCAATACATTCTACTTGCAGTAGAGTACATATCTCGATGGGTTGAGGCAATTCCGGCACAGACCAATGATGCGCGAGTGGTGCTCAAATTCTTAAAGAAAAATATATTTACTCGGTTTGGAACCCCGATAGCTTTGATTAGCGACGGGGGGTCACACTTTGTGAATAAATTAGTGAGCACTTTACTTGCGAAGTATGGGGTCAAGCACAAGGTGGCATTAGCATACCATCCGCAAGCAAACGGGCAAGCAGAGGTAGCCAATCGCGAGATTAGGCAGATTTTGGAGAAGACGGTGAATATAAATCGCAAGGATTGGGCCATGAAGCTAGATGACGCATTATGAGCATATCGGACTGAATACAAGACACCATTGGGCACATCACCATATCAGTTAGTATTCGGGAAATCGTGTCACTTGCCTGTACAATTGGAGCATAAGGCGTTTTGGGCTGTGAAGAAGTTAAATTTTGACTTCCAAGCAGCGGGTGAGAAGAGGCTCTTGCACTTAAACGAGATGGAGGAATTCCAGGATAAAGCTTATGAAAATTCCCGGATTTGCAAGGAGCGAACCAAAAGATGGCACGAACGAATGATAAAGAAAAGGGAGTTTTTACCGGGTGAACAAGTCCTTTTGTTTAACTCGCGTCTTAAACTCTTTCCTAGAAAACTTAAGTCGAGATGGTCGGGGCCGTTTGTAATAAAAAAAAGTGTTAAATCCTCCGAGAATAGTAGAGTTGTTGAGTCGAGATGGGGAGACGTTCATGGTGAACGGCCAGAGGATCAAGCATTACCTGAGCCGGGATCAAAAGGAAGAGGTCACACGCCTCACATTACTAGAGCCGTGATCAAATAAAAGACGTCAAGCTATAGGCGTTAAATTTAGCGCTTATTGGGAGGCAACTACTATGGTTTCTTTGTTTATTTCTTCCCATGTTTTCTTGGTTTGTTTTTCCCTTTCTTAAGTTAGGATTTATTTGCTTTCATAGGTTAGAATTTTTCCTTATTTTCTTAAAAAAAAAAATTTCGAACACAAGGTGCGGTACCTAGCACAGGCAGCTCATGCGCCATGCGCACGGCCCGTGCTGTACCCGCACCTGAGGAGTCTTTTGTTCAGCCCCTAGCACGAGCCGCATGTGCTGTTTGGCACAGCCCGTGCTCTTTCCAGACTTTTGGGCTCGATTTTTCGGCCCCTAGCCAGGCCGACCGTGCCGTTTGGCACGGCCCGTGCCCCTCTTCGCTGGGACAGATTAAAGACAGGCAGAGGACTGTGTTCTTCACAAAAAAAATCCCCCATCTCTCGCGTGAACCAGAAAAGCATCGACCCCTCTCCAAGTTTTATAAAACATTTCTCTAAATATCACCACTACTCACCTCCCACACTACTCTAAACACGAATCACACTTGTGAAATTACTTTGAAGCAAGGATTTAGGGTAGAAAGCACCTAGGGTTTCGAACTTCAACTATTTTCAAAATTCTCGGGAATTAAGGTATGAATTGCACTTTTTATGTCGAATTTCTTAAGGGTTATGGATTAGGGTTACTATGTGATGCTTGTTTGATACTTTTTCCATGTATTCGATTGAAATTTTCTATTGGGCATTTATCGAACACCTTGTGGGTTGATGAATTAGGATGATGTTGGTTGATTTCATGATGAATTCTACATAAGCTCGATTGTTTAGGGTGCTAGTAACTATGATTCTCTGCAATTACATTATTGTTTGGGCTTGAAACTGGATTATGCATTAAATTGTAGAGATAAGAAACTATGCCTTATATGGATTGTTGTATGTAATTCATCGTTTTTGTTTGATTGAAACGTATGGGTTCTCACGATTTTTTTCCAGGTACTCATCTGAACTAATGGCTGAACCAAGGAACCGACCGAACAGAGGTAGTCAAAGATGGGGGGCCGCAGCCGCACGTGCGCCACCACATCCGGACAGCCCCAAGGCTTACGGGCTCACTATTACCGAGAATGACATACTGGATAGGTGGAACCGGCTCATCACTCATTCTTTCGCACCCACACGCTATGCCGACGATGACTGTACCCGAGCTCTCGGGATACATGAGGAGGTGTGGCTCATGTTTGAACGAGTGGGATGGACCGCCTTTAAGCAAGGGCGGTGGCCAACATTCAAAACACTCGCCCTTGAGTTCTTAAGCACCATGCAAGTTATGGAGACGCGAGCAAGGAATGAACCTTAGGCAATCCATTTCAGGCTCGACAATATTTGGAGAAACGTCACCATCACCGAACTGAATCAGATTTTTGGGGTACCATCAAATGCTCTGTACCAGATCGTGGCCAACTACAACTCGCGTGAATTCTGGCGAATGTTGACTAAAATCCCTGAAACAGGCCTATGCAATATGCGCACGCTCATCATCCAAGGCCTCAAAGACTCGCAACCCCACATTCCGTTACATCCAAAAAGTGACGCCCATTCGTGTTCGCTCGGTACAACAATGGGGGGTATGCAAGCGAGGGAGCTATACCAACTTTGGTGTATGCTCACCCGCACCCCTTATAACGTGGCGGCGTACTTTGTGGAACACGTTGTTTACATACAATAGCATGACGTAGGGAAAATATTAATTGGGGGAATGATAACCCCCATCGCGCAACATTTTGGGGTCGATATGAGCCGAATGGAGCCGCTAGAGGGCAGTCGCAGCGTCAACATGCAAGCCCTCCGCACCATGAAGATCATAACCGAAGAGGAGAATATCCTCTGTTTTCAACAAAAAGACGGGTTTGCTTTACTCCTCCCTAATCCACAGCTCACTGCTGTGGTGGAGAATCAAAATAACTGGCTCATGAACTCTGAAGCCCATAGCAGAGCCATGGATGGTTTGACAGCACGAAAAAGGAGGAGGGTAGCCGGGTTACCTGACAAAGAGGACATGGTGATGGAGGCGCAGGAGTATGATAGGCACGAGAGGGGATTCGAGCAGGGCAGCCTACAGAGGCGGCCCGACATTCCAGAGAGCTCCCGCCAAGGTGAGGAGCATGGGGGACAGTACGATCATGATAGATTATGTGCCTTTGAGGGAAGCTTGCGACAGCATAGAGAAGACTTCAATGCTTTCCGAGAAGTCCAAGAACAAAGGTGCCAAATCCAGGAGCAAAGGTACCAAGCCCAGGACTTATGGTACCAAGCCCAAGAGCAGTGGGAGTTGGAGATATTGCAGACATTGCATCGGATTCAGAATTGGCATATCTCCCAGGGCCACTTTCCGCCGCCACCCCCACAGTAATCTAGGTCCTATCCACACTTTTCTTTGAAATTCTACCTTCCCTTCTATGCGCTATAATTTCATTCAAGTTTGGGGGGGAGAGGTAGTAATTTTTTTGAGGGGTGTGGCATTTTGCATTCATTTAGTTGCATTTAGAGCATGTAGTATGCATTGCATTAGTTGTTTTAATTATTTTAGCACGTTTATCGCTTTAGCACGTTTATGCTTTCTTAGTTGTTAGGGAGTGTGTTGACCGCTATTATGTGCTTGTTGTGTTTTGATTGTGATCTTGATCTTGGGAGCATGCGTGGATTGGTTTATATTGTTTTGAATTGGGTGTTGAGCGTGAGTTGACCGGGTTGAAATAATTACATTGTAGGTCCCAAGGGGTGTAAGTGTAAGGTTTAGAAGGGGGGGTTGAATAAACCTTACCAAATTTTCGATTTAGGCCTTTTAAATCTACTGAGTTCTACACAGTGTGTCCTTGATGGACGATCGAATTAGTCACTCAAGAGAGTTAATCTCTCAATGCACTGTTTTGAGTACATTAATAGAGTAACTCAATTGTTGGCTATAAATTGACTCAATTTGTGGTTTTGTTTTATTGGAAGACTTAACACCCTTGTTTGATTAAGCAAGTTTTTCTGAGTTTGATTTAGTACTTATAAATTATTAAATGGATAGCAAATTTATCGTGAGATATAAGCAATTAAAAATGCGAAATTTAAATCTTTGAAATGTAAATGACACAATAAAGTTTTTATAGAGGTTCGAAGATGGGGTAATTCTTCTACTCCTCTCTTCTCCAACTCCTGGAGGAATCCACTAAGTAATGATCGTTTACAAAGTGGTAACAGTCCGGATACAAGTCTTGATCACTGGCCGACTTGATCCTTCGGGACTCGATCCGAGACGCCTTGATCACTCACTGGCTTCAAATGCGACTCGGCTTCTTCTTCACAGGTAATTTTGCCTTTTACTACTGACTCACTTGCTTAAGCACTTTGGATTTGATCACGAAGCCCTCCAAGAGCTTAAGACTTGGTTCAGCTTGAACCTTTCTACAATCCTTCCGGAATGTAGACCCCTTGTTTTCGTATTTTCCTCTTCAATCGATTGAAGTTCTCTTTCCTTCACGGGTAAGTGTTGGATTGATGTACTTGAAGTGTAGGCTTGAGGATTGAGAATGTTTCAGTTTTTAGATAAGCTTGTATATCTTCACGTGTGTGTCATTTTTTTCTCAAACAAATTCCTCGGCCTTTTATAGTGAACTTTCAAAAATTTGCCCGTTGAAGAGATAGGCTCATTTTTGAAAGTCACTTTGCGATCGTTGGCTTGCGATCCTTGGAATTGCCATTTCCTCGTATGAATTGTTTTATCACCTTTTCGAGTTCGACATGGTGTAGTGCTTCCCATTGGTTCATTCCTTTTGCACGCTTCCTCGGGGACCGAGCACTCCAAGAAAGGTAGTATGGAGATATTACTTGTTTAAGTAAATCTCTTGATTTCTCGCGGCAACGGTTCTTTTACTGATTATCTCGACTTGACCGCATTTTCTTGTTTTCCCCAGGTGACTTAGAGTCAGCTTCCAATCGTGGATGACTCTTGTCGTCACTTGACTTGAGACTTGGCTTCTCTTGAGTTGACTTGACTGATGTTCCACTCGGTTGCATCTCACCGCTTCTTCAAATCGAGTTCTGTCATGCTCTTCTTTCTTTCAGACTCGGCTATCTTTCAGAGAGTTTTCCTTCAAGCCTTGATTGTCTTCTTGCAAGTTGGAGCGTAGGGGCCGACTCAACTCACTTGGCGGCTCTAATTGTTACAATACATTTTACAAAGCAAAAATTGGGGAGCCAACTTTCTATTCTAAGTTTTACATGGCATTCATCAAAATCTAAACAATAAAATTCCTAACAATTTCCCCTTTTTGATGATGCCAAAACTTAAATCATACAAAGATGCAAATAACAAAGATACATACTGAGATAGTGTATTGACATAGAATGTATGCGCATAATCAATCTTTTTATTGATCATATCATTCTTGTACTTAAACAATTGTTTTACAAGGTGTATCGAGTATGTAATTGTCTTCACAAAAAAATAGAAATTTTTAGCTATATTACGAGAAGACTTACATTGTATGTATTTACATATAAAATACACGAAGGGTTGGACAAACAACACTTCATCTCCTTATTTGTCTCCTTCTTTCATCTTGATCAAGCATCTTCTTCTCTTCTTCTCTTCTTCTCGTCGCCGTGCCTTGCCTTCTTTTTCTTCTCATATGCCTTCCGGGAAGCTTCATCTTTCCTTATTCTTTCCTGTCTCTCCCGCCATAGCCGAGTTTGTCTCTTGTTTTCTTCTATCCTTTTTGCATACTCGGCGTTGGTTTTAGCCACTTGCAAGTTCGCCACATGGTCAAGCCCGGCCAAGAGATCCCTCCTTTCTTTCCGGATCTACGTATTCAATATTCTTGAAGGCGGAGGCCTGGAGGTCAAGCTTCTTCCTCCATCGCCGCTTCTTCTCTACCTCTACCTGCGGGCGTATCAGATCTTGGGGCCTTCTTCTTCGGTGAGTGCCAGTAGGAGTGACCAGCAGAGAGGATCACAGGTTGTCTGTTGTCTGTCGGCTTCTTCACATAATGCGAGACCTTTTTCCCAAGACAGTCCCAAGCTTGAGCCATGGACATATTTGCAAAATATCCTTGATTCGAGCGTTTTGAATTCGTCAACCGATCTTGGCTCTGTCCCCGGCATACGAAATGGCATACGTGTCTCTGTCAATGGAATGCCTCCGTGTTCTTTCAAGATGTTCATCACCCTGGCATCCATTCTTCCTTCCACCTCCTTCATCCCTCGCTTCAATTTCTTTTCTCTTCTTAGCCATAGATACAAAGCAGAGTGTTGGAGTGGCGAGTCACGGGAGTTTTGTCGCTTATAATGTCACCGTGAGACCCTGTTGGGGGTTTGTGCAATCATCAAGGTCATATTTTTGATCCTTCCCCCTCGCAGATTTTCCTTTCTTGATTTCAAAATTTCCTCATTGATTTTCCCTTGTCAATTGTTCCTTGTCACCGCTCCTTTCTTTTCACTTGATTTTTTCTTTAAGGTATTCCTCTTCCCCTTTTTGGCATCATCAAAGGATAGAGGAACCCGGGAACATGCTTGCAAGCATGAAGTCGAGTCTTCGATGGTTGAATTTTGCTTCAAGTCTGCTGCGTTGTATCTTGCCGACGAATTGACAGAAGTAGCGTTGGATTCTCTTGAAATCGCTTCATCTCGGCCCATGAGAAGGCTGAATTTTCTTGTCATGTGTTCTTCCAAATTTGTATATCATTTGCATTACGCTCACGCAGCAGCCTTGATCTCGGCGGTGTGAGCCGTGCATATGTTCAATGTGTTCCCCTGACTTCGTTTCGCATCAACATTTTCGGCTCTCCACACCAGCAGACTTGTTGAATAAGGTTCAAGTATCTCTTTGTTCCACACGCATTGATTCTTCTTTGTTGCCACCATTCCCTTACCCCGATTGTGATGCCTCTCAAGTCACCGTAAGGTTGGCATCTCTATTTGGCCCAATCGCATGTCCAAAGAGGCTCGATGCCTCTCCATCTTTTCAACTTCAAAGAAAGAGTGCCTTGAACACTTCGTCGCATTTACTTGGTGATTCTTACATTGCGGTGATGGCCATACAAATGTCGAAATCAAAGTCAAATTTGGAACAATGGTGCACGAGTGAAAAAACAGAGGCTGGTGCGTGATAGCGTGCTTGCTCATTTTTCGACTCTTCGTGGAGTTCGGTATCTCCAGTGAGAAAGGAAAGATTCCACAAAGGATTCATCACCGCCAACCGAGATTTGTTCGATGATAAGCGGTGTGCGTGAAGTTCTTTTGGGAATCGATCGTGTAGCTTGAGGAGCCGGAGCGGTGGTGTGCGGTTCGGCTAGGTTTGGTTGTGAAATAGACCGACTTGCTGAGCCTCATGTGCCTTAAAACCGTTGGTCTCACTGATTTTTCCTTTTCGGTTGACTTATCCTCGGCCTTATCAAGCGTCATCGGACGATGATGAGATTTCTAGAGGTGGCTCATCATCAAAGTTAAAAGTTTGAGTAGTCTTGGGATCGACTTGCTCGTGCCTGGAACATCCGTTTGAGTCTTTTGGATTTGTCATGGGGGTTGACTCGGCTTTCTTCGCTTTCCGATCCCGGAAAAGTAACATCGAGGATTGTCCGGGAATCATGAAGTGCGCTGATCTCCTTTCGAGATGGGTCGATGATTGCGGGAGGGATGTTCTCTGCCCGACCTCTTTACCCCAGGGGAAGTCTCAACCTCCGTGGGCCTTCATTTCCTCCGGCGGTCTCTCTTTAGCTGCGAGGTTTAGTCCTCCCTTTCGAGTGTCGGTGTCTTAGGGTCTTCTACGATGGCATCCATTGGGGTCTCAACCCCATGGATTGCACTTTCATCGCCAGTGTTAACTCCAGCATTCATTCCTTACGTGCCTCGATCGCATTTGCATCGGCGGCGTCATTAGCCTTCGGAGCGGTTGGCACCTCAAAACAGTCTCAATCGTCCGAGCTTCGTTGATGGCAACTTCTTTGTTCTTCTAGTGATTGTAATTTCTCTTCTTCGCCTCCTTGCTTCTTTGTCGAGTCATCTGCAGCATCCTCCGACCCTGCTGCGGTGGAGGAGTTTCCCCTCGGCGCACCGGGTGAGTGACTTGGAGTGGGGTCACTCGGCTCCAAACTCCCGGCTTACATTGCAATTGATGGTTCAGCCGTTGGGGCAGGTGGTAGCACACCTTCAATAGGGGTTGGCTTGGTAGGGGTCCCCCTTGCCTAGCGATTTCATCGCCAATTCCTTATTGCCTTCTTCCGAGTGAGTGGGAGGTGGTAGCAAAGCAACATCGGTGGCTATTTTCTTGAACCACTCCCATTGGATCGATTTCTATTTTGTGTTTTGGAGGACTCTCCTGGTCCCTCCATCGGTCTTTTGCTCGTGAAGGATTCTTGATTCATGCAATGCTTCTTTGCATTTGCAACTCTTCTCACGTGGCGGCGGCATTCTCAGTTCCTCGTCACTTTCGAGAGAAGACATCAAGGAGAGGATGGAAGTGTTACGTGCGGGTGCGAGATAGGCGGATCTTGCCTTCTCACGTGCTTTGCTTTCTTGACTTGCTTTGCTCTCTCCCTCGTCCTTGTAGATTTGCAGGATGTCTAAGCGATTGTCCTCATCAAGTCTTTGGGAGCACGATATTGATCGAGAAATTTAGCGATTCCTCTTCTTCTTCTATGAATTCAGGCCGTTGAAATTGTTCCCTTGACTTGCTCAACTTCCATTTTCTCCACTCACGCAGCGATTTTGAATGTCCGGGTAAGGTGGAGATAGGATCATTACATCACTATCCGAAATTTGGCTGGTTCTTCTTGAGTTTGTTGTGTGAGCTGTTTGTGTCTTGGTTGCCTCTCTTGATCGCCTTCAACGAGACTTGGCTGTTTCATCAACTTACGGAGACTCTACTTCTCCGGTAGTCTCCGTATTTGTGCTAGCCGAGTAGTTAGTTGACCTGGTTTCTCATGTTCGGACCTTGACGAAGTCTTCTTCGTCTCTGGTTTGTACCGGGGAATTTACAGTTCGGGCGGTGTCCTCGAGTCTTGGCGGCGGCAAGGGCCGGTCTTGGTGTTTGTTTCGAGGAGCTGGCCGTCCTGGGCTTGTCGATTCTCTCCTTTGACGATCGGAGAAGGTATTTGGGAGTCCTTCTCGATCGCTGCAGAGGGCGAGTGACATGGTCTTGGGGCGGTGACTACTGCAGGGGCGGGAGCATGTTTGGTTTTCTTTCTTTGCGGGCGTGAGATTTCTGGCAGCAGTGCAGGGCGACTTTTTCTTCTTGGTTGGAGAGGAGGTTTGTGTCTTTGGTCGGTGATTCCCCCTCATTGGTGTCGCTCTCTTGGCATAAGCTCGCTTCCGAGCACCGGAGAGAGGTTAGCTCTAAACATCCTCTTGTTAACATGGAATGCTTTCCCATGCGAGAGGACTCCTTTCACCTCCAATAGTCGGCCAATCACTAGGCCATATCCCGGGATCCTCCAAAATGACCCATCTTCTTTGAAGGACTTGTTCCCTACGTTCGGGCAGATCTGCTTTGTAGATAAACTCGGCCAGTTTATCTTCTTTTCCTCGATGATTGCAGCCATCACAATCGCTTTGCCTTTGATAGTTGGTCAAAGCTGCCAAATTTGATGTCGATACATTTGGCAACTATGTCCAACAGTTTGTGATAATCCTCCTTTGGATCTTTTGTTTTTGTTTTGTGTATATAATTTTATCGGCAAGGTCGGACTTGGCTATTTCTTTCCATCGTCGCCAAGTTTACATCAGCTTCCTTAATTTCGATTTGCTCCTTGGCGGTAGTGAGCAATATTGACCAAATCCTTGGCGATGATAGTCATTTGCTTCCGTGAGCAGATGACTTGATTCCTTCATCGTGAATCTAGCATTCACGTAGAATTGTGCGACCTCTTCCACATAGGTCATAGGATACTCAGCGTAGAAACGGTTTGATCCCGACGTTTTAACTTCTCCGCGATTTTCTTCCAGAGGGTGTCGTCGGACCTCGCTTCACCATTCCGTCGAAATCCACGGTTGAACCAGTGTGGATTTGTTTTCCCAACTTGGTAAAGTCATACGTTGGTGCCATTTCTCGAGAATAATTTCAAGGAAAAGTTCAGAAATTTGATTTGAAGATTGATAGGGTTTCGAGAGTATTTGTCTTTGCCTTTTGAGAGAAAGAGATTGAACAGTTTTAGAAGTGTGAGAGAGAGAAACGGGCGAAAATGGTTTAAATATGGTTTATGAAAGGGCGTGCAGACGGTTTTTTGAATTGTGATCGAAATCAACGGCTTGGATTTCGCACGCATATTGAGCGATTCATGTCTCGTATTTAATGCGGCAAAGCATTTATATCCAATCATAGGCTTGGTGTGCGGCTTTATGTCCGTACACATCATCATTATCCGACGTGTCTCTTAAAACATTCCCGCTAAGTCAAAACGATTTGCGTTTTTGTCACTTTGCTCATAAGTTATTCAACTTATCTCTTAGCCGATTTAACTCGCTTCTCACATTTCTCTTAGTGACTCACTATCGGTGACTTGATATAGTGACTTTCCGATCTGGTGATTCTTGAGCTAATTTTTGTTTTTAAAGCTCTTATTCACGTTCGTTCTGTTCCATTTCTTTTCTTTGATTCTTCCGTGTCTCGGCTTAGCTCAATTAGCCCCAACTCATGTTTGAGTTCTTCAAATCTTGACTCACATAATGGTTTTGTGAAGATGTCGGCTAGTTGCTTGTCGGTTCGAGATATACTCCAAGATAATGTCCTTCTTTTCAACATGATCTCTTATGAAATGATATATGACATCAATATGTTTTGTTCTTGAGTGCAACACAGGATTTTGAGTGATTGCAATGGCACTTGTGTTATCACACATGATTGGAATTTCTTTTTCTTCAATTTCATAATCTCTCATTTGTTGTCTCATCCATAGGACTTGGGCTACTGTTTGCCCCGTAACTATGTATTCTCGCTCAATTTGTAGAGGTGGCTATTGAGTTTTGCTTCTTGCTAAACCAGGAAATTAGTCTGTTTCTAGCATTTGACATGTGCTGAAGTACTTTTTCTGTCGCACCACTGCATCCAAAGATAGTCGAGTCGGAATAGCCAATTAGCTTGAATCCACCTTCCTTTGGATACCATAGGCCTACTTCTTGGCTTCCTTTTAAGTATCTCAATATTCTCTTAGTGCGATCATATGGCTCTCTTTTGGAGCAGATTGAAATCTTGCACATACACCTACAAACAAAAGTGATGTACGGCCCGCTGGCCGTGAGATAGAGCAATGATTCAATAAGTGCTCAGTATCTTGTTTGATCTGAGGCTTGCCATCTGCATCCATGTCCATTTTGGTGATGTGTTCATTGGTATTTTTACGAGAAGACTTCTCCTCCATACCAAATTTCTTCATTAAATCTCGGTGTATTTCGTTTGACTTATGAAGGTTCCATCCTTCATTGTTTCACTTGAAGTCAAGGAAGAATGTCACTCTCCCATCATGCTCATTTCAAATTTACTTTGCATGAGGTTTGAGAATTTTTCACTGCTCTTTGTTAGTGGATCCAAAGATGATGTCATCCACATATATTTGAACAAGCGTATACTCTTCTTGTCTTGAATTAAAAAAAGTGTTCTATCTACTTTTCCTTTTGTGAATCCTTTTTGATCGGGGAATTGTGACAGGGTATCATACCATGCTCGGGTGCCTGTTTCAACGTGCAGGGCTTTCTTGAGTTTGTATACCTTGTCTCCAAGAGTCTTCGCTCAAATCCCCGGAGGTTGTTCAACATACACTTCTTCTTCCAATAAACCATTCAGAATGCACTTTTTACATCCATTTGATATACGGTGAAATTCTTGTGAGCAACATAGGCAAGAAACATCCTTATAGCTTCCAATCTTGCTACAGGGGCAAATGTTTCATCAAAATCTATCCCTTCTTCTTGGCAATATCCTTTGGCTACCAGTCTTGCTTTGTTTCTTACCACAGTAACCTTCCTCGTTCATCTTATTTACGAATACCCATTTGGTTCCAATAACATTTTGATGTATGGGTCTTTGTACTAATTCCCATACTTTATTTCTCTCAAAGTTGATTGACTCTTCTTGCATAGCTTGAATCAATGTGTGTCGTCAATGCTTGTGACACATCTTTGGGCTCTATCTGCGAGATGAAGCATGTGAACATTCTTCTTGTTGGGTTCGGATCTTGTCTTGACACCTTCTCTTATGTCTCCAATGACAAGTTCGGTGGATGGTCTCTCGGCCATCTTACGTCGAGGTTGAAGTAAGTTAGCATTTTGGATTGATCGACTTTTGTGTTCTTTGTGGTCGGCTCTCTCGTGATCACTCATTGCAGATTTTCCGGTGCTTTTGAGATTCACTATATCTCATCTTCTTCCGAATCGATAATTCTGCTTGACTTCAACATAGGGACTCTTCGTAAGATTGGATGATTCGGCTTATCGGTGACTCTTCAATGTCTTCCCATTTACATTTGGCTCATCGAATACTACATGAATGGATTCTTTCGTAACCATAGTTCTTTTGTTGAGTATGTAGGCTTTGCTTTCGGTGAGTATCTAAGAAGATACCCTCATCGGCTTTAGCATCAAAAGCCTTTAGGTTGTCTTTGCCATTGTTGTGGATGAAGCATTTACATCCAAATATTCAAATATGCGGCATTTGGTTTTCTTCCATCCGGATCTCATAGGAGTCTTTGTCAATTTGTCTATTTATCATGCATCTGTTTTGGGTGTAGTAGTGTGTTGATTGCTTGACCCAAAATCTTTGGTAACCCCGCTTGACTAACATGGTCCTTCGCTTCTTTGAGGGTTCATTTCCTTCTTTCGCAACTCCATTCTCTTTGTGGAGTCCTTGCGGTGATAGTTCATGACCAATACCATTCTCAATACAAGATCTTGAGTTATTATTCCATTGACAAACTCAGTTCCTCTATCCGATCTTATTTTGATAATGGTTTGACTCTTCTCATTTTGTATCCTTTTCATCATTTGTGGTAGCTTTTGTAGAGTTTCTTTCTTCTTGCACATGAACATTGTCCATGTATATCTTGAGTAGTCATCTACTACCACCAAGGTGTATTTCTTTCCACTTATGCTTGCTTTGGTTCCCTTGGCCAAATAGATCCATATGAAGCGGATCAATATTCTTGTTGAGGATGGGCATGTCTTTTCTTTGAGCAGCGACTTGATTTGTTTTCCTTTCGACATGCATCACATATACTCTCCTTCTTGTATCATCGAGTCTGGAAGTCCTTCTACAAGATGACTTCTTGCTAGCTTATTAATTGTTTTGAAATTCAGGTGACTCGACTTTTTGTGCCCACAACCAACTTGATTCAAATTTGAGCTCTTTGCTAGCAGACAGTCTTTGGGTGTTGCAGTTGACCAATCCACTACATACATATTTTTTGTCTACATCCTTGCAAAGACAACTTCATTTGATTCAACATTCTTGATTTGGCATATTCCCATGTTGAATCCAACATTGTAGCCCTTGTCACGAGTTGGTGATGCTTAGTAAATTGAAGTTTAGTCCTTCAACATATGCAACATCGTGATTTCTAAACCATTCCTTTTGTTGGATCCAATGCCTCTTATTTCACCGGGAGCTTCATTTCCTCCAAATATGACTTTTGCTCCTTTGACTTCCTTGAATTTTTTGATTTCTCTTATTTCTGTCATATGTCGGAAATGACCACTATCCATGTACCAGGTTCCTTGGCACTCACATTTCCTTGAAACCGCAATCAAGGAAATTAAGTTTTAGGTACCCATTCTTATGCAGGTCTGAGGGGTTAGAATTATAAGATGATCCAACCAACCTATAGCCAAATGATTTGACTCTAAGAGGTTGCCATCTATCGTGCCATAATCATAATTAATCCTGGCAAATTGCTTTGGGAGTCAGGTTCATACAACTATCTCTTTTGTCAGTATGCTGCATATGTGTTTTAGCAATTGCCTTTCTTGGGTAATTGTGGTGTCTTTGAGTCTGATGCCTAGGTGCATATGTGTCTTTGATGAAAGCTCTTGTGCTTTTGGAATGGCCTTTGTTGAGTTCTAGGCCTTTGCCATTTGGGCTTGTATTCCATAAGTCTGGGCCGATAGTTCACATTATTCGATCACTTGGCTTGGATATTTTCTACCATTCCCATCATATGTATTTCTTTTATGAGTATTCGGGATTTTTGGTAGCTCTGCTTCTTCTTTCTGAGTATTTTCTATTTGGAGTCTCTTTGAGGACTCGGTGAATCTCTTCTCAGTATCTTTCAAGACTCTCAAGTATACATTTTCCTTTTCCTTTGTAACAAGGCCGGTTTGCTTAGTATTGTGCTTTGGATTGAAAGTGTGATTGCAACATTTAGAGTTTTGGATTTTTCGGACTCTTCATGACTTGAAGATCCTTTTTCCAAAATTACTTTTGAGGTTTGACATGGCACAAAGGAATTAAATCTAAGCTGTCTTGTCTCCACATTCTCTTTGACTCATAATAAGATCATCCAATGATTTAGATGCCTTAGTGAATGAGGCAATAACATTTTGAGGTCATTCTCCTCTTTTCTATAATGACAATTTATTTATTAATTTAGCATTTTCAGCCTTTAAACTTTTATTCTCATCATCTATTTGACTTAGAGTACTCGGCTCCTTAGTCGACTTTGAGTTTTGACTTTTGAGTAGCTGTTTTCCTCATTCAATAGTGTGTGTGAGGTTTTAATGTGCTCAAAGTCTTTCATCATTTTGCCTAATGAATCATAAAGATCGAGTGGGTGATGAAGTGTGAGTGTCACGATCACTATCACTAGTGTCCGAGCTTGTTGAGTTAGATTGTACCTCATCTTCTTGATCTTGTTCTTTGGCCATTAAGCGGATCAAGGCTTCTTCTTCGAGTCACTTGAGTAGTCGGCTTCTTTGCTCTCGAGTGTTTGTCTCTCTTGACTTTGGTCTCGGTGATCTCTGTGACCATCATTGCCTTTTTCTTCTCTTGTCTTCTTTCTCACGAAGACCTTTCTTTCTTCTTCGTTTCGTACTTGTTGACTACGAGGATATGAGCGATCAATGGCATAGTGACCTGGTTGTCTACAATTCCAACATAGATATTGACCTTTTGATCGAACTCTTTCTATTCTTGAGTTGTCGGTCCTCCGATACTCAACTTGTTGATGATCTGTTTTCTTGGTTGGCCTATCATCCCTTGATTTGGAGGGAGCTGAGTGTCTTACGGAGGATTCACCCTTTCCTCTCTTGTAGTTCTTGTTAAAGAACTTGTTAAATCTTTTAACCATCGGGCTATTTCTTCCGGGTCAATTGCCTCTTTGACCTCGGCTCTCCTTCCATCTTTGACAATTAGAAGCGGTTGTTTTGGGTGCAATTTGTCTCTTCTGATCTTTCCTTCTCGGCTCAAACTCGTAGGCTTTGAGGTCCGAGAATAACTCATGGTTGGATGTCTTTGATAGGTCCATGGAGTGTCTCAATGCCATGACCTTCATTTCCCATTTAATTTGGAAGACTTTTAGGATCTTCATACACATTTCTACATGTATATTCCTTTCCAAGTGTAAAGACTCATTTGTGATTTACGTAAATCGGCGTCCAGTTGATCCAGGTTTTCTCCGAGATCATTTTAAAGTTCTCAAATTTTTGTCTGGCCAGCCACCGATAGTTTGTTTTCTTTGATTTGCTCACGAGCCTTCACAAATCAATGTCGGTTTGTCCCCGATTTCCTTAGCGGTTTTGCAAGATTTCACTTTATTGAACATGGCTTTGTCAAGGTTTTGTAAAGAATGTCCTTGGCTACATTGTCCAGGTTGTATCTTTTTTGTCATCATTTGTCCACTCGGTTCTTGGTTTTTCAACCACGAGTGCGGTCGTCTTCAGATCTTCTTCCCCAAATTTGCAACTCTTCGTCTTTGTGTTCACCTTCAATATTTGCAGAGGCCCATCTTCTATCACTATCCACATCTCATCATGTAATCTTTGATAGATGAGCACGCATACGAATCTTCCAATCATCAAATTCTTCAATAGTGAACATAGGAATGCGTGTTAGATTTGCTTCCATGATAACAACTTTTAATGATAGAAAAGAGTTTTGAAAGTTTAAGTACTAAAGCGAGACTTTTGAAAAGTTTGGAGATCTAGTTCAAGATAACGATGCGGAGGGTTCAATGAACCAACCGCTCCGATACCACTTGTAGGTCCCAAGGGGGTGTAAGTGTAAGGTTTAGAAGGGGGTTGAATAAACCTTACCAAATTTTCGATTTAGGCCTTTTAAATCTGAGTTCTACAGTTGTGTCCTTGATGGATGATCGAATTAGTCACTCAGAGAGTTAATCTCTCATGACTCGGTGAGTACATTAATAGA
Organism: Rehmannia glutinosa; assembly: GCA_016081115.2. Classification (NCBI taxonomy): domain Eukaryota; kingdom Viridiplantae; phylum Streptophyta; class Magnoliopsida; order Lamiales; family Orobanchaceae; genus Rehmannia; species Rehmannia glutinosa. The sequence continues at coordinate 84,890,271 of CM071934.1, forward strand.
GTAACTTCGGTGTTGGCTATAAATTGACTCAATTTGTGGTTTTGTTTTCATTGAGGAAGACTTAACACCCTTAAGTTTGATTAAGCAAGTTTTCTGACTTGATTTAGTACTTATAAATTATCAAATGGATAGCAAATTTATCGTGAGATATAAGCAATTAAAAATGCGAGAAATTTAAATCTTTGAAATGTAAATGACACAAGATAAAAAGTTTTTATAGAGGTTCGAAGATGGGGTAATTCTTCTACTCCTCTCTTCTCCAACTCGGAGGAATCCACTAAGTAATGATCGGTTTACAAAGTGGTAGCAGTCCGGATACAAGTCTTGATCACAACAGCCAACTTGATCCTTCGGGACTCGATGCGAGACGCCTTGATCACTCGGTGGCTTCTCGTGCGACTCGGCTTCTTCACAGGCATTTTGCGCACTACTCTGACTCACTTGCTTAAGCACTTTGGATTTGATCACGAAGCCCTCCAAGAGCTTAAGACTTGGTTCGACCTTGAACCTTTCTACAATCCTTCGGAATGTAGACCCCTTGTTTTGATATTTTCCTCTTCAGCTGATTGAAGTTCTCTTTCCTTCACAGGTAAGTGTTGGATTGATGTACTTGAAGTGTGAAGCTTGAGGATTGAGAATGTTTGAGTTTTTAGATAAGCTTGTATATCTTCACGTGTGTGTCATTTTTTTTTCTCAAACAAATTCCTCGGCCTTTTATAGTGAACTTTCAAAAATTTGCCCGTTGAAGAGATAGGCTCATTTTTGAAAGTCACTTGCGTCGTTGGCTTGCGATCCTTGGAATTGCCATTTCCTCGTATGAATTGTTTTATCACCTTTTCGAGTTCGACACGGTGTAGTGCTTCCCATTGGTTCATTCCTTTTGCACGCTTCGGGGTGAGCACTCCAAGAAAGGTAGTATGGAGATATTACTTGTTTAAGTAAATCTCTTGATTTAAAACGGTTCTTTTCTGATTATCTCGACTTGATTTGCATTTTCTTGTTTTCCCAGGTGACTTAGAGTCGACTTCCAATCATTGGATGACTCTTCGTCACCCGACTTGAGACTTGGCTTCTCTTGAGTTGACTTGATGATGTTCCACTGTTGCATCTCACCGTTTCTTCTTGATCGAGTTTGTCACGCTCTTCTTTGTCAGACTCGGCTATCTTTCAATGATTTTCCTTCAAGCCTTGATTTGTCTTCTTGCAAGTTGGAGCGTAGCGACTCAACTCGGCAGCGACTCTAATTGTTACAATACATTTCTGACAAAAATTGGGGAGCCAACTTTCTATTCTAAGTTTTACATGGCATTCATCAAAATCTAAACAATAAAATTCCTAACATACATGGAGCATGTGCTTATTGGCATCATGGTTAATACGCTTTGAATTATGCATTTACAAGCCTGTGAGCTTTTGAGCCTTTACTGCTTTCATCTTATGCAGTCTTGTTTGTGATTGAGTGTGTCATTCATGTTGATCTGAATTCTAGAACTTGCTCTGGTATCTCCGTCAAAGTCACATGTTGTATGCATTCATGAAAATGATTTTAGGCCATTTTTGTTAAGCCTTTCAAGCCTTTTTGCCTACCTTATGATATTTGATTTCCCTAGTTAGCCAATTTGAGCCTATTGCCTGATTTTTTTTTAAAGCCACATTTCAAGCTTTAGAACTTAATTTGATATATTTGTTACCCTAAACTTGAGCGTATAGCATTGAGTAAAGGGATAGAATAAATGATTGAATGAAGGGGTATCGAGAAATTAGAAAATAGTTTATATGTTGGGTGATTGGAAATAAAAGAAGAAAAGGAGAAAAAGGGAGGATACTCACATAAGAGTCGAAAAAAAAAATACGACTGAAAAAGTGAGTCGGCAGTACGAAAAATGGGCTGGAAATTGTGATGTAAGGCGAAGGAGAATAATTTGTATGAAAAAGAAGGGAGAAATAGAGAGGTGATAAGATATAAGGCGATTGGGAGTACATAGTTAGTTGGTATTAGAATAACTATTTGAGAAAAACGATGTGCTGGCCAATCTATATGTTTGAGTTGAGTCACTTTATCCATATTTCCCTACCCTAACCAAAGAGCCTTCATTACAACCATATATAAAGTCCTTTCTGATTTGTGAATTGCATACAAACGAGTGGCGGAGATGTGAGGCGATTTGCAAGCATATGGTAATTCTTCAACATAGATATGATTTGATCGAATACGAGTCCCTTATTATTCTAGTGAGTAGAGTATACACTTTATCCATGAGCGGCGTGATTCGAAGTGTTTTACCATGATTTTGATAGACTTGTGCTCCGTGTTTGAAACTTGGTTGGTTTGTGCTTGATGTCTATGGATAAATGACATGAATTGTGATGCGGTGTTCTCGAGTTGCTTTTCTTTACCCCATTTGCGTTGTCTTGTTTATAAAGTGTTGACCGGGACTGTCAACATTTTAACTTTGGGGTTTTGATTGACATGTATTTTGCATGTATTTTGGGCTTAATCTTGGCTAGAATGTGTTGATATGCATGCATTATATGAGTAAATAGGGTTATATTCTGTTTTGTGGAGAAGCATTACGCTTTGCTCATTTTGTAGGAAATTATCGACAATTGTAGTATTTTGGCAACAATTCGGAGCATTGCAATTGCCAATATTTGATGTGAAGTACGAAGTTGGAGTCGAGTCGAGAAGAAGTAGGACGAATTGGGAAAAAAACAAAAGAAAACTTCCGAGTACGAGTTGCTACAGGTGAGCACGGGTAGCCCGTGCCATACAGCACGACCCGTGCTAAACCAGACATCAGGCCGCAAGGTTCGACATGTAGCACAGGCAGCCCATGCCAAAGAGCACGGCCTGTGCTCCTCTCTATGATCTGAACAAGTTGTGCGGCTACCAGCACGGGCTGGGCATGCCGTATGGCACGACCCGTGCTCCTCTGCGGGAAAAATAAAGTTTGACTTGTTTTCAACTAGGTTTCGACCCAAACGAAGTACAAATAGACACGGGGTGTCCACAAACAGGGGCGCGCTGATTTTTGCCCTAGAAACCAGAGAGAAGAGCAGTTTTTCACCAGAAACTTTGAGAGATTGATCAAGATCGCAACCTCAGCTTAGAGGATTGAAGATAGATCAAGAGATCTTCATCATCCTCAAGTTCACTCATTCGATCGTATCGTTATTTCAATTAGTTAGATTTTGATTATGAATAATTTGTCTATGAATTGTTTATCTTCAATGTCTGGCTAAACACTTTGTGATTCCCGGGTTCGGGAATAGGTTAATGAACACTTTTATTTGATGATTAATGATAATTGAAGTTAATGTTTTCTTCCTCTATTCAGTTACTTTGCTTTAATTCTTGTTTTATCAAAAGGCCATTGATGTAAACTTGTTTGATCTATTGATTCATAATTCTAACCGATGAGTTTCAATACTAGATCTTGAGTACTTGACACAAATAGCTTGGATGATTGAAAAGTCTGTGAATATTTGTGAGACCTTATAATCTTTTGAACTTTTGGGAGTTGGATATCTCATGTTGAGTAGAGATGCTAGCATAGATATTCCAATCAACGCTTTTACATACATCTCGAGAGAGAGGGTAAATTACTTTGGTGATTGGTCTATAGAGAAGAATATGTTTAACCTTAATTTGTTTAATCTGATAATAAAAGGGGGATATTAACTTAAACCATGACCCAGGAATCCATCCATCCTGGCGCACCTCTCCTAACTATTGCCTATTTATTATGGAATAATCTTTTTAGGGGCTTGACCTTTACTCTTCACACGAAAGCTTTCAAATTTCCTTGTTTAGAGGGGCGAAGTGAGTCGAACAAAGCAATGAGGTTCTTTAGCGTAGGCTAGTCAGTTGTTTACTTGAAGTAGCATTGTTGTTCTTTCAATCAATCTTTACTTTGTTATTTTAGGATTAATTTCTGCTTTAGTATTAACAAAACCAATCCTTCAACTTTTGATCGTCTAGATAAAAACAAGGCTATTATAATCCAGTACTTAGTACATTAATTTATTAATCCCTGTGGATTCAACCTTGCTAACCCTATTCTATATATTGCACCGTACACTTGTGGTGAAGCTAAGAAAATAGGCGAACAATATTGTTTCTTGGTTTTTTCTATGTTGTTTCTTAGTTACCAAGATGACTTGAAGAACAATATGTTAGATAAATGTTTTTATCATGATTTTGATGATTTTGTTCAAATAAGTTCTTAAACCAAAACAATGTCCCTAAATGTTGTCTAAATACTTCCGATCGATTTAAAATGTTTTTACTATTTTTTGGAGTATTTATTGGAGTTTATTTTCGATAAAAAAATTGGACAACACATTTGTTTCAGGCTCGACCAGACGCCCTATAGGGCAACCCGTACCTGAGTTGAATTTTGAAACAGAAAAAGGGACGTTTGAGAAAACAGGGAGGGCAATCGATCGGAGGGTGGTCGACCGATGGGCGGCCGTCGCCCGTGCCAGGCGCCTCACGAAGATGCTATCTTCTCTGTTTCATATTTTGAACGACCCCAATCAGTCAAGATCAAGGGAGACTGGTCGAACGCTGTGTAAAAATGGCAGAAAATCTATTTCAAACTTATCTCTGCGCGACCGGTTGAACCCCTGTTTTATCAGCAAACTATCCGTTGCATTTTCAGACACCTTTTCCCTAATTTGTGGGATTGATTTCTAACAGCTATATTGATGATTTTAAATGGTTTCTTTTGCAGCAAATGACTCCCCAAGGAGGAGCCTATGTCTGGAAATCAAAGCCAAGACCTCTCCTATAAATAGAGGCTTCATTCAAGCAACAAGATACAACACATTACACAAGCAAAGTGCAAACAAGCAAACACTTTTATATATCTTGTTGTATTAGCCTAAGCACTTTCACTTGCACATATTTAAGGTCTAGGCTTTCAATTTATGATTACACTTGTACTCATATTGTATTATTCATTATTGAGTTGTAATCTTGATTTTGGTCATCATTCAACACAAGACATCCTTGTGAGTATTCTTGTGGTAAGAATACACTTGGGTGATCTAGGTGATAGGTGTTTAGAGAGTATGGTACTCTTCAAAGGTGGTGAAGGAAGATTGTGGTGATCTCCTTGAAGGTGTTGTAAGAGGGTTGTGGTAATCCTCAAGGTGTTGTATTATTAATTTTGGTAATTAATAAAATCTTTTTTTCTTTTTGAAATCCATCCCGGATATACTGGGGTGGTAGAGGATTAGGCCCTAGGTGGGTTGAATCTCTGTAAATCGAAGTGTGCTGTTTATTTTCCACATTTAGCATTTCGTCTTTGCTTGATTATTCGAAACAGAGGGAAAAATCTGAAAAACCGAGATAATCTATTCACCCCCCTCTAGATTATCGTTGCCACTTGGACTAACAAGTGGTATCAAAGCCAAACTCTTTGGCTAGCTCATTCCGAGTAAAGAGGAAAGATCCATGGCTACGAATGAAGCTTGTCTCACCACCGGCGCCTCCACCAACAAGCCACCACTATTCGACGCCAACAACTACACATTTTGGAAAGACCGTATGGAGTGCTTCCTACAAGGGTGCGGGTTCGACATTTGGAATGTGGTTGTTGAAGAAGTTGATCAACCAACCAAGAAATTGGAGGATGGCACCTCGGTTCCGAAACCATTCAAGAAGTTCGATGAAAACGACAAGAAGGCTTTCTCTCTAAACGGTAAGGCCTTAAATATTTTGCATTGTTCTCTTACCGCCACCGAGTACAATCACATAAGAGGCATAAGGTCGGCACATGAGGTTTGGGAAAAATTGGAGACAATTTATGAAGGGACTAAGAAGGTCAAGCAAGCAATAAAAACCATGCTTGTTAAAGACTTTGAAAACTTTAACATGCATGATGGTGAAAGCATCTCTAAGATGGTAGAAAGGTTTGACAACATTGTCAATCCACTTGTGGCCCTTGGTAAAGTCATCTCTGAAGAAGATATGAAGGTGACTAAGGTACTAAATGCTCTTCCTGGCTCATGGTCCGAAAAAGTGACGGCAATCACGGAGGCACTCAAGTTTGACGAGCTCATCGGAAACCTCCTCATCTATGAAGTCTATCTCAAGGAGAGGAAAAATTCCAAACCATCCATAAATCAATCGGGTATGCAAATTATTCCTAAAGGTCTTGCTTCTTCTTCTAATAATGCATACTATGATAAAGATGATGATGATGAGGAGACAGCCGCATCTTGTTCGAAAATTTACAAAATTTGTGAATAAAAATAAAGCAAGAAAACCGAGAGATAATGCTTGCTTTAAATGCAGAAAACCCGAGCACTTCATTGCCGATTGCCCAAAACTCAATGAAGAGGAACAAAAGAAAAAAAAACCTTTTACGAAAAAGAAGGCTCTAAATGCGGAGGTCAAAACGTGGGATGAACTACTCGAAACAACCGACGAGGAAGGAGATACCAAACATGGTCTTATGGCCATAGACGATGAAAATAATGAGGTACGCTCTAATTCTTCTACCACCTCCATAATTGATGATTTGCAATGTGATTTTGATGAATTGCAAATTGAGTTTCAAAATCTAATTGTTAAATACAAGACTTTGAAAAAGGAGCATAAAGAGCTTAAAATTGAAAAGGAAAAATTATTTACTTCTTATGAATCACTAGACAAAGCTCATGCTCTTACTCTTACTAGAGTTCACTCTCTTGAAACCGAAAAGGAATCGCTCTCAAAAGATCTTGAATGTTTGAAAAATGATGTGCATCGTTTTAACATAAGCACGGATAAAGTTACAAAACTTTTAGATGCACAAAGAGGTGAGCATTCCAAATTGAGACTTGGTTATAAACCATTTCAAAGTGTTTTTAAGAAAAATAACCAAGGTCCGACTTTTGTACGTGCTAGTAGCTCTAATACTCCTACTTGTTTTTATTGTGGCAAAGTTGGACATTATGCTAATAATTGCAAATTGAGAAATAGCTCTAGTCATGTTTGGAGACCCAAAGGTCTCAAGACTAACCCCCATGGACCCCAAAATTATAGGGTACCTAAAAGAAATTCTTTTGTAGGTAATAGGGGCTATAACAACAATGGAAGATTCAAAATGGCTCGTGGACAACGGATGTTCACGCTATATGACCGAGAGGAGAGAATTTTTTACCAACATCAAGCTCCAAGAAGAGGGTATGGTCATGTTCGGCAATGGCAAAGGAAAAATTCTTGGAAATGGAGAAATTGGTAACTCTTCTTTCTCTCTTAGTAATGTTCTTTTAGTAGAAGGGCTTATGTTTAATTTGATAAGTGTTAGCCAACTTTGTGATTCAAATTATGATGTTCTTTCAATAAAGAAAAATGCCTTATACTTAAAAATGGTAAAATTATTTGTGAAGCAAATAGAAAAGGCAATCTTTACAAAATTTGTACAAGTGATTTGGTTAGTCAAAATGTTTCTTATTTAGTCGCCAATAATGATTTAACAAGTTTATAGCATAGGCGACTTGGACATGTTGGATACAAGAGTTTAAAAAATATTTACAAAAACCAACATGTAAAAGGACTACCCAAATTGAATTTTAAAAATCTTGGCTTATGTGACACTTGTCAAAAGAACAAGTTAGTTAAAAGTAGTTTTAAGCCCAAAAATGAAATTTCCACAACCAAACCCTACAATTGCTTCACCTTGATTTGTATGGGGATATTGGTACGGCTAGTCTAAGTAGAAAACATTACACTTTCGTTATTGTCGATGATTTCTCTAGATATACTTGGGCTCTTTTTCTTACCAATAAAAGCGATGCCGTTAATGAGTTTGTTAAGTTGTGTAGACTTATTGAGAATGAAAAGGAAGATACTATTAAGTCTATTCGAAGTGATCGAGGTGGAGAATTTGACGGTGAATTTAGAGTCTTTTGTGAAACCAAGGGATATGCACACAATTTTTCGGCTCTAATAACACCTCAACAAAATGGGGTAGCCGAAAGGAAAAATCGGACATTACAAGAAATGAATAGGTCCATGCTCAATGAATTTTCACTTCCAAAATATTTTTGGCCCGAAGCCGGAAGTACCGCTTGATATGTTATTAATCGGGTTTATATTCGTCCTAAAATGAATAAAACTCCATATGAGCTTTGGAAAGGAAGAACTCCAAATATTAGTTATTTCAAAATATTTGGATGTAAGTGTTTTATTTTGAATACTAAGGATCAATTAGACAAACTTGATCCTAAGGCCGATGAAGGAATATTTATGGGGTATTCAACAAAAAGCAAAGCATATCGGGTTTACAATAAGACTAGTGGGGTTGTTGAAGAATCCATCCATGTCAAATTCAATGAAGCTTCGGGTGTTGAAAGGATACCCAATGATGAAAGTGATGAAGAGGATATTATTGAACCCATTATTCTAAATGATGCTCAAAATGATCAACCTACTACATCAAATGATCAACCATCCACTTCAAATGTTCCTCAAGAAGATAGAGGTGATACTTCGGATCTTCCCGTAGCATTGAAATTTAAGGGAGATCACCCAAAAGATCTTATTATTGGTGATCCCCTTGATAAAGAGATGAATCGAAGAAAATTTGCCGAGAAAGCTCTTATTTCTCAAAAAGAGCCTAAAAATGCTAAAGAGGCTATTGAGGATGAGGATTGGTTTTTGGAGATGCAAGAGGAGTTGAATCAATTTGAAAGAAATGATGTATGGGAATTGGTACCTTGTCCTCCATCTCAAACTATTATTGGTACAAAATGGGTATTCCGGAACAAACTTGATAATCAAGGCAACATTGTTCAAAACAAGGCAAGGTTAGTAGCTCAAGGTTATTGTCAAGAAGAAGATATTGATTATGATGAAACTTTTGCACCCGTAGCACGTTTAGAGGCTATTCGTATTTTACTTGCCTATTCTTGCTATAAAAATTTCAAACTTTACCAAATGGATGTTAAATCCACTTTCTTGAATGGTTTTATTCAAGAAGAAGTCTATGTAAAACAACCTCCGGGGTTTGAAAATTTTTCTAGGCCTAATGATGTTTATAAACTTAAAAAGGCCTTGTATGGTTTAAAGCAAGCACCCCGTGCATGGTATGATAGACTTAGCTCTTTTCTTTTGCAAAATGGTTTTACAAGAGTTAAAGTTGATACAACTCTCTTTGTTTTTGAGAATGGGCAAGATTGTTTACTTGTGCAAATTTATGTTGATGATATTATCTTTGGTGCTACTAATGATTCTTTGTGCAACAAATTTTCTAAGTTAATGCAAGGAGAATTCGAGATGAGTATGATGGGGGCTTCAAATTAAACAATGCCAAGAAGGTATATACATTTCACAATCAAAATATACAAAGGAACTTTTGAAAAAGTTCGGCATTGAAGAAGGAAGAACCGTATCTACCCCTATGGCAACTAATGTCAAAATTGACAAAGATGAAAAAGGAAAGTCCGTGGATGAATCAAAATATCGAGGTATGATTGGTAGTTTACTTTATTTAACCGCTAGTAGACCGGACATTCTTCATGTCGTATGCCTATGTGCTCATTTTCAAAGCAATCCCAAAGAATATCATATGAGTGTCGTTAAAAGGATTTTTAGATATTTGAAAGGCACTATTCAATCTGGTTTATTTTATCCAAAGAATGAAAATTTTTCTCTTAAAAGTTATAGTGATTCAGATTATGCGGGAAATATTGATGATCGGAAAAGTACTTCCGGATCATGTCAATTTTAGGCGATTGCCTAGTTTCTTGGTTTTCAAGCAAAAGCGTGTTTCTCTTTCAACGGCCGGCCGAATATATCTCCGCGGCTTTTTGTTGTACTCAACTTCTTTGGATGAAACAAACCTTAGCGGATTACAAATGTTCTTTTGAAAATGTTTCTATCTTTTATGATAATATATCCGCTATAAATATTGCTCAAAACCCGGTTCATCATAACCGTACTAAACAAATTGAGATTCGACATCATTTTCTAAGGGATTGTGTTTCTAAACGAAAAATTGAGAAATCTTTTGTACCATCTGAAGATCAATTAGCGGACATTTTTACAAAACCTCTATCTTTCGAGACTTTTGCGTCGATACGAGATCGGTTAGGTATAATGCATATTGAATGAGGTTTACGTTTGCATTTTGCACGTTTTTAAAACTTAGGGGCCAAAAATCGGATTTTTGATTGAAAAATCAGATTTTGAAAAACTTGGCAAGACGGGCTGATGGGGTTGAGGGCAACCGATCGCCCTCAACGATGACCGGTCGCCCTTAGCACTTTTTGGATTAAAACCGTTATGTCTCATGCCTTAGTCATTTTAACCCATTTTTGCCATTTTTCGTCCCCTTTGCCAAATTCACACGAATTTCACTCAAAATTTGTTTTCATGCATTCAATTCATATCTTGAACTTTATATAGCTTGTTTATCATCATCATTGCTCATCTTTACCGATCGAATGGTAAGCATTTTCCTTCCTTTGCTCAATTGGGTTGAACCCTTGAGTTTATGGGTTTCTTGTCTATTTCTTGATATAATTTGCATATGATCATGATGAGCTTAGTTATTATGTTGTATTGTATGATATTTGGTATGATTTGATGATGAAATTTTTTCACTTGATTCATTTACAAGGGCTTTATACAACTTCTTTAATTTTTAACGCCCACAAAGTGTTCGATGAAATATCACAATGAAAATTTCAACTTCTACATGATTCTCTTGCTTTCAAAAGTCTTAAATTCTTATTCAGATCTTGTCTTGGCAAACAAAACGAGCTTATGGATTTTTCAGGATACATTTCTCCCATTTCTTCAGATTCTAAGCCTAATTTTTTCAATGGTTGATAAATCGTATCTTTGGCGCACTTAGATATACTTGTATGATGTTTTTATCATCCTAACATTCTTTTTGATGATTCCAAAGGGGGGGGGGAACAGGAAATTGGCTCGTTAGCTCAAAGAAGCTAATAAAAGCTTAACATAAAAGCTATAAGCTATGGTTTCTAAAAGCCAAGTATACCTAATCCATGGCTTGTATTATGGACTTAATTGCAATACATTATAAGTATTTTTGACAGGGGGAGCTTTTTAGCTCATGTTGTTTATATGTATCTTGTAAAAGTTTGTAATAGCTTGTGCTTCTAGCTTATGCAATATTTCCTGATGATGTGCTTATCGATAGGGGGAGTTTTTTATAAAATGTTTTTAAACGGATAGTTCACTCGTAAAACCGAAAAATTATTTTGTTTTCAAAATCGTCCTCGTGAAAATTGTTTTGGTTTGTAATCATAAAAAAGGGGGAGTTTGTTAGATAAATGTTTTTATCATGATTTTGATAATTTTGTTCAAATAAGTTTTTAAACCAAAACAATGTCCCTAAATGTTGTCTAAATACTTCCGATCGATTTAAAATATTTTTACTATTTTTTGGAGTATTTCTTGGAGTTTATTTTCGATAAAAAATGGGACAACACATTTGTTTCAGGCTCGACCGGCCGCCCTATAGGGCAACCCATACCTGAGTTGAGTTTTGAAACAGAAAAAGGGACGTTTGAGAAAACAGGGAGGGCGACCGGTTGACCGGGTGGTCGACCGGTAGGGACGACCGGTCGACCCCTAGGCGACCGGTACCTGGGCGCCCTCCTGATGATGTTGTCTTCTCTGTTTCTTATTTTGAATGACCCCAACAGGCCAAGATCAAGGGCGACCGATCGAACCCCCCTCCGACCGGTCCCCCTGTGTAAAAATTGCAGAAAATCTATTTCAAACTTATCTCTGCGCGACCGGTCGAACCCCTGTTTTATCAACAAACTATCCTTGCATTTTCAGACAGCTTTTCCCTAATTTGTGGGATTGATTTCTAACAACTCTATTGATGATTTTAAATGGTTTCTTTTGCAGCAAATCACTCCCCAAGGAGGAGCCTATGTCTGGAAATCAAAGCCAAGACCTCTCCTATAAATAGAGGCTTCATTCAAGCAACAAGATGCAACACATTACACAAGCAAAGAGCAAACAAGCAAACACTTTCATATATCTTGTTGTATTAGCCTAAGCACTTTCACTTGCACATCATGTCTAGGCTTTCAATTCTTGATTACACTTGTACTCATATTGTATTATTCATTGTTGAGTTGTAATCTTGATTTTGGTCATCATTCAACACAAGACATCATTGTGAGTATTCTTGTGGTAAGAATACACTTGGGTGATCTAGGTGATAGGTGTTTGGAGAGTGTGGTACTCTTCAAAGGTGGTGAAGGAAGATTGTGGTAATCTCATTGAAGTTGTTGTAAGAGGGTTGTGGTAATCCTCAAGGTGTTGTATTATTAATTTTGGTAATTAATAAAATCTTTTTTTCTTTTTGAAATCCATCCCGGATATATTGGGGTGGTAGAGGATTAGGCCCTAGGTGGGTTGAACCTCAATAAATCGAAGTGTGCTGTTTATTTTCTGCATTTAGCATTTCGTCTTTGCTTGATTATTTGAAAACGAGGGCAAAATCTAAAAAACCGAGATAATCTATTCACCCCTCCTCTAGATTATCGTAGCCACTTGGACTAACACAATATTTCTTACCTTGTAGTAGTGATATTTTCGAAATTTATGAATGAAGTAAGAAGAGTTCTTGTGTTTTTGTTAAGTGTTTGAAGAAAGAAGAAAGTGTTTGAAAATATGAAGAAAGTATTCTTGAAGATATGAAGAAAGTGTGTTTGAAGATATGAAAAAGCTGTGTTTCAAGATATGAAGAAGGTGTGCTTGAAAATATGAAGAAATTTGTAGAGAGAAGGAGGAGAATGTTTAAAGAGAATGGAGAAAATCTTGATTGAATGAATAATGTGTTGGATGAAATTTTTGAATTTTTTTTGTAAAAATTGTCCTTATGGCCGAAAATGTGAAGGGGAGTGGGAGAGAATGATCAATTTTTGTGTCCTGCAATTTGTCTCTTGCATGGAGACAAAACAAGAGTCAAAGGTATGGGCATAAGATGGGTTTGAGTGGAATTTGAGAGGAAACAGGGGAATGTTGGAGATAGTGGGGAATGTTGGGAGATTTAATGATATAAAATTATAGTATAAGATGATGTATATAAGGTTTATATTAATGGTGTAATTATACACAAGATGAATACATAAGGTGTATGTGTACAAGAGTTGGATGGTATTTGTACACAAAAATCCTCACTATTGCCGTCCACTTAAGGGCATTTAGGGTATTTCCATTTTTTTGTCCCAAAATTGATGATAATAGATGAATAATATCAATCTCCAAAATAATTAGTGATTTCCTTGATCACTTATAAGTCTCATGATCACTTATTCTAAATCAAATTCTTAATTCTATAAGGTATAAGTCTCTAAAATAAATAGTCTCTTAAAATTCTAAGCTGACTAATAAATACACAAATAATAATGATCAATCAAGTGATCATTAATGTGAAATAGAATTAATAAATGATTATGATCACGAGTAATAAATAAAAATGAAATTAAATGTAAAATATATTTCTTATTAATATTTACCCGTCAAAGTGACGCGGTAAAATAGTCAAAATAGTACATAGACGATAAGTGAAATAAATACACGCTCGAATAAAAATCGAGGGATTCACATTTTCAACAATTTCCATTATTTTTTATAATTTTTGGATTTTATAATAGTTTTGATTGTTTTACTACTATTTTAGAATAATTTTGATTTATAGTTTTTTTACTATTAGTTTAAAAAGAATTGATTTATAATTTTGATTTTTTGGTAAAATAATTTTTGAATTTTAAAATAATTTGTTTTTTTGGTAAAATATTTCAAAAGTCTTCAATAGTTTTCAGTTTTAATCAATTTTTCAAATATTTAGACAAATTTCCATATTTTAAATAATTTTCCAAATTTTTTATTTTATATTGAATTCATTTTTAATATTTGAAGTAAATGGCAGATTTTTAATATAACTTTTAGTTTAAATTTCAGATTTTTAAAACATCGTTTAATACTAAAAACAACTTTTCGAAAATAATTTTGAGTTTTTTTTATTTAGAATTCTGAAACAGTTTAAATAAATTTTAAATATTTAAAAACGTGTATTTAATTTTTATATTTAAGTTTTTAACATTTTTCATTGTAATTTCGATTTTTTTACTATTTGTAGTTTTTTAGACAAATTATTATAGTTTTTATATTTTAAAATAAATTTAATCACATGAATAAATTTCAAATGGAGCAAAATAAAAACTCTTTTTTTCAAGAGTTAAAATAAGTTACAGGACCAATTTTGCCAATTTGGTTCATTATTTTATGTTTTTTCTTTTTTTAAAGAGTTAAAATAAGTTATAGGACCAATTTTGCTCAATCAGATGAAAAAATGGGTCCATGTGGACTTGGACGGGTCCAACTCAGCCTTGCAACGAGCCATGTTCCCCTCACGTGCTTTTTTTCGCAGGATTTTGTTGCTCTGGTGATTTTAGGACTAAAATTGCGACAATTTTAAAGTTATAAGACTAAATTTGCAAAACGCAAATCGGACAGGACCAAAATTACCAACTAGGTAGAGTTACAGGACCATTTTTGCACTTTTCCCATATATATGTAGTAGATTTGTCTTCTATTACTTGAGGATTAAGATTTAAGATTAATTCAGCCCTTAAAAGTACATTATTTAAGCCTACTTTGTGTGTAACTTATATTTATATAGTTCATACAAATCTCCTCATTTTTAGCTACTATGGGAAACCATCTTCAATTTAATTTTATACTAATATTTAAGTATGTAAATAACACACGCCACCACACATTGAATAAGAATAAATATATATGCATGTGAACACCATTTACAAGCACACATGATATATATATATGTCTAACATCTGTACGCATGCACATATATTATATATAATATATACATGCACCATCGTCTCAACTGGGATAGGAATACATATGTGTGTATGCGTTTAGACTTGGTTAACTTGCAAACACATACATACCTGGAGGTCAACACGCATGGTAAAAAAAGAGAGTAGAGAAATAGAGAGGATAAAAGTGAGAAGGGGCGTTAGAAAGCGAAACAAAGAAAGAAGAAAGGTAATTATTTTTGGACCCAACGTAATATCCAGATTTGATGTTAGAACTTTCAATGAGAAAACATTTATTCAGTCTTATATATATACTATGTACACAAGTTTGATTACTTGTCTATTATTAGGTGTCCTAAAAGTTACTGATAAAAAATTGAGATTAGGATTTTAAGTTTGATTATATATAAAACCTAAGATAAATTATGTCATGTTATATCTGAATATGGGAAATATTTGGGCCTTGTTGTATTTAAATAACTTGTAAAAACATTTAAAAGAAATATACTATTTGCTATAATAACTATTTATAAATTGTCATACCATTGATGTCTGCGTGGTCATGGTCAATCCAATTGTTAGAATTCCAAAAGAGGATATTGATGAAAAAGGGCAGAACCTTGTTGCTTAGGATCATCAAATGAAAATCTGCATTTTAACCATTAGTATTGAAATGGGTATAGATATATAGGTTTGATATCGATTTAATTATCTCGCTATGTCTAAATTTGTACAATTTTTATGTGGGAGGAAGAAAGTTTATTTGATTAAGTTTGTAATATTATAACATTTAGAGTTTGATAGTTTACTTGG
This sequence comes from Rehmannia glutinosa, assembly GCA_016081115.2. Lineage (NCBI taxonomy): Eukaryota > Viridiplantae > Streptophyta > Magnoliopsida > Lamiales > Orobanchaceae > Rehmannia > Rehmannia glutinosa. Next base: position 84,905,913 of record CM071934.1, read on the forward strand.
TTAAATTTCAGTACTAAAATCCTTCATAAAACTTATGATAATATACTTGACAACTTTAAAAAAAAAATTGAAATTCATATCTTATATTTTCACAGGTTGTCTTTCATTTACGACTAGGGATGAAAGATACTTAATTAACTTTCAGTAGAATATCCAAGATAAGAGGTAAGTAAAAATCCACATGCAACTGCAATGCATGAAAATATATTTGATACATGTTGGTTGTCATTATGATACAATATGGTGTTTGTGGAGCCATTGAATACGTCATTCATAGCATTTGCATGTGCATGCATATTGCAAGAGGATGTTTGCATGCACGAAAATATTTTCTGGAAGAAAATGGATGTTTGTTGACCACTGCTAGCAACCCAAGGCACGATGGGTGTGCTTATAATCCATGTTTAGGTATAGCAAATGGAGTATTTCCTGGTGAACACAGAGCTAGATGGGAGATGGCTCTCAGTGGGTCACAGGAGGGACCATTTGTGGGTACCTATGTTACGACCCTACGGAGTGGGATACTTCTTGGCAGACACATGGGACGTAAATAGGGGACCCTTGGCTGGGCCGCAGGAGGTGGACCACACTTAACATCATAACGATATCATTGGTCATTTGATTATTGTTGTATGCAGAGCTTTTTTCCGGTGCGTAGTAGTTGGATCAAGGGCCTAAATGAAAGAAAATGATTTTAAATAATGTATTTTGATTCATGAATTTACATTTTTAGCATTACATGTTGGAAAAGCATTGCTATTCTTTAGACATGCATGATTTTTACTTGATGGGCTTTAGCTCATATAGTTCATTCATTTCAGGTGAGCATGAGAATGCCTGAGCTCTTGGCTTACTGTGCAGTGTTGAAGCTTCTTCAGGTTTTGAGAATCATTGATATGGATGACGTCTGAGGCCCCGAATTTTAACAACGTGAGATACGGTGTTATGTAGTGATTATTTATTCGCTATGTATCACAAACATGTTATTATGAAATGATACTTTTATTTATTTATTCCAACGTCAATTACGCATTTCGCATTTTTGAGCTTAGCAATTTTATATTCTCCTCTAGTATTAATACTTGATCGAATGACTACGACTTTAGAAATATTGGACCCTCGATAAATTAGGAGTATATTCCAATCCCTATCCAAATATTTCACTATATTCTATAATTCATTTCCCCAACAACTTACAATAAATTTTTTTAAAAATACATATTTCTTATTTCACATCTTTAATTTTAAAATTTAATATTAAGTATAAATATTTATACATTTTATTTTTCTTCAATTTTATAAAAGAAAAGAAAATCAAATATGTTTTTTTTCCTAATTTTCTAAAATACCCTTTAAATAGGGAGGTTATTTATATTTTTTGTTAAAAAAAAACCTACATATTAGAATTTTCCTACAATCCCCACTATCACAATTGGTCAAACAAATATATTTTCAATTCCCCCTAAAAACTAGCTTTTAGCCAATTGTCCCTAAGAAAGTAACCTACCTATTATTTTATGTTCTAATTTTTCCCAATTATTACCCTAACTCATCATCTAACTAAACCAAAACAAAAATTTGTCCCCCCTCTCCTAGGATGGATGGCCATAAGGCCATTTTCTACAAAAAAAAAAATTCAAAAAATTTCACCAACACATTTTACATCTTACATAAAATCCTCTCCCTTCTCTCTAAAATCCTCCCACATTTTCTCTAAGCATATGTTCATCTTGTTCTTCAAACCTTCAAACACTTAACAAAAAATTTCAAGAACTCCCTCTTCTACTTACACAAAAAATTCGAACCCCCTACAACAAGGTAAGCAATTGTGTTAAAAAAATCATCTTGTTATCCTCTAGCTCATCATCTTCACTTCTTAACCTAAGTTTGATTTTTGGATTGAGGTATACTTAGAAGACTTGGGAGACACTAAGAGCCTAACCATCATCTTGAAAAGAACTTCAAGACTTTGAAGATTTTGAAGAGAAATTGGACTATAAGGTAAGAAATTGGATTTTTAGTACATTTTCTTCTTCTCTTCTATATTCCAAAATTTTGATACTCCATTTTCATTTTTGGACTTTTAGGGGCTGACCTTAAGAGTTGTTTTAAGAGTGAGCAAAGAGACCCATTTTGAGACCTCTACTAGTCTTCATCTACTACACAAAGTAAGTGTAGTTTTACCAATATTCTTCACCTCCTTCTTCTTTCCTTAAATTTTTAACCTCATTTCCTAACTCCTACATTTTTTTTGGTATTCTTTGACCTAGGGGGGCTGACCTAAGTCGCTTCTCCTTCAAGAGTGATTGATTTCATCTTTCACCAACAAGTTCAATTTTAAGGTGGGTGAAAAAATCTTTCCAACTTCTAGGTGTTTTTTTTTTATACTTAAAATGCATGTAGTATTTGATGTTGAGAACTTGAGATATATATATGTTATGTATTGCATTTTAATTTCTTGTACCAAGTTGAAAACTTCTCAAGTATGGCTCAAAATGCTATTTGTTGAAAAATAGGTGCATACATATACAATTTATTGTGATATTTGATAAACTCTTATGTGGAATGGACTTGTATATGTATGACCCTTGAAATCCATATTTTGTATGACTTATAACCTGGACAAGTCGAGCATAATTGATTAAATTTCAATTTTGGACTTAAAATTGAAAAATGGAAAGTTGGTGGACTTAATTGTAAGAAAATAAAACATAAGGGACTCCTCTGTAATTTTCGAGTTTTGGGACTGTACTCAGGTTCAAAAATTATATTTGGACATTTTAATAAAGTTTTGAGAGTTTTTAGATAAATAAAATCAACCCTTAATAGCCCAAGGACTAGATTATAAAATTTTAGAAGTTTAAGGGCTATATTGCAATTTTTGAAACTGTACCAGACCCTATTTTTAAAAATCTAAAATTTTAACTCTTAAGGGACTGGAAATAACATATAAGTGTATTCAAAAATCCAAGTGTTTAGAGCTTGTAAAGTAATTTTATAAAAATTGAGTGACCAAACAGTAAAAGATTAAAATTGAGGACCAAAATGAAATTTCCAGGAATTATGCAGTCCATGCACCTAGAAATACTAATTTAAATATAACATAATTATATTTTGGACCCAAAGTTCAAATTTCATAACAATTGGACCCCTAAAAGCCTTTAAGATAATTATTTCAAAATGGGACAAAAATGAGATTTTCAAAGGTTAAAGGACCTATACTTATTTATTTTTAAAACTATTTTTGTCCCAATATCCCACTGACCTTAGTGACATTTTTCAACTGGAACCACATTAAAATACCTTCCGGTTTGTGAGTTCCAATTATTTTAAACTTAGGCCCGAAATGACAATTTTAACAAATTTGGGGCCAATGTGAGAATTTTACAAAAATTCGACCTAAAAGCTTTAAAAAACTGAATCTCTGAATAATTTAGAGAATTTAAGAACTGACCTTATAATTTTCCTAGGTCGGCACATTTATTTATTAAATTTTAAACCCCAAACATATTGGTTTTTACAAAACGGGGCTAATTGTAAATTTTCTTTTAACAAGGACCTAACTCAAATTATTTTTCTTTTAAAGAAACAACCCTGGACCCTCTGATTTTAATAATTATTTTAAAAAGATTTTATTTTCTTAAGACCCCTTGACTTATCGGATTGTCTTGACCGATTAATACGCGATCGCGGGGTGACTTCCTCGTCTTGTGATTTCGAATCTATAACGGGACTTATGTTCCATCTAATCTTTCAAGATATCGAAGGTAGCTTGTCCACTTGATAATCATCTTCATCAAAATAACTCCACCATCGCCATAATTGCCACTCGAAATTTTCAAAACTTTTCTGAATCACTCAATCAATAATACTCATTTGCTGGTTGACTTTCGAACTTGTATTTACTTTCCGCCTGGGAGTCAACTAGGTGTGTCGAGCTCACAATCGGAATGGATAAGTCGGGGATGGAACAGGGGCTCGGCTGCTATTCCATTCTTTCGGCCCCATCGCCCTAATTCAGCAATCGGACGGACGGAGTTTGTCCAAGAGAAGCGGGTCGTAGTACTTGAGGTATAATCATGATTATGACAAACCGAGACTTGCTAGCTCACTGTGGATTTTGTCTTTGCCTATGGAGCGATAAGGTGACAGGTCTTGGACCATCTTGCTCGGGAGTTACAAGGAAGAACGAAGGAATCGCTGTCCGATCCACACGATTCGAGTTAATCGGACTGTTTGGTTGGCGCTACAAATCCGTGACGCAACCGCTACTTGTATTGCATAGGATTGGCGCTACAAATCCGTACGTAATCCTCATGTCTTACTTGAATCACATAGTGCGACCACGAGCTATATTCTTAAAACTGTATAAGTATATTACTTAAATATATTTATCACGACGCTTGTGGACTGTGTGTGAAATCATGCATCATATCTCACGCATTTTCATACAACTGTTTTTCTCGCATTAACTATATATATCGCCACACTTGCACACGATCACCCCCATCCACTGAGATTTCTATCTCATCCCCTCCTGTTTTCTAACCTTTAGAAGAGGACTTTGTTGAAGAAGATTAACCTACCATGGACTGAATTCCCGTGCTCCGCCTTTTGGACTTACTTTCTATTGTTATCAATGTTCTTTGGACTTCTTTTCTTTTATTTTATTTGTTGGACTCTTTTTGTTCTCTTTGCCATTCTCGATCAGAACTTAAGGGCGTAGGACCCTTTGATACTTAAGTTGGTGATATGATGTGTATTTTATTTCCTAGTTCTTTGTAAGTTATTTGGATGATGTTGGGATGTATTTGTAATCGTCTTTGTACTTGTAGTTTTGTAGTTTTCCTTTAGCTTAGACTGTTTCACTTGGGATTGTTATATCATTTTTCTAGACTATTGGGTTTATTTCTGTTTAATTGGTTGATCGTCGTCGCGTCGCGTTTGGGGCGTGACATGACGACGTGTCGGGCTTGTTCTTTGGTTCATTTTGGTTTTGCTTCTAATGTGATATATGAATGATCTCATACAGTATATAACTTTTGAAACTCTATTGTAGATATATGTTAATCGAGTGTTGGTTTAAGTTATGAGCTTGTATATGTATTCATCGTGCTTCTGTATGGACATGGTTGACAACCCTTGTTGCTTTTAGATATGGTTTGATTTTGGGTTTGTGCGTACGAGATATATTTCAGCGTTTGTCTTTTACTAAAGTATAACGGGTAGAAAAAAAATTCCGTGTTCTTATAAATAGAGTCCATACTATCGAGTTGTACAGTTTATATACATTCTAGTAGTTGTAATAGGGGTGCGCGTTACATATCAAGATTTTTATTTTTTGAATTTGTGGGCCTATACCCTTATACACTTCAAGTTCTCATTTCAATACACCATAATGTGTATACAATCTAGCCTTTAATATATTGGAATTATATTGATTTTCTGATGATATTCGTGATATGCAAGAGAAACAATCTAGCCTTTATTATATTGGAATTATAATTATGTATTTTGAGATGTTTTATGATAAATATTACATTATATTTGATGCAAAGATATAATATAGAGCTTTTTAGTCATTCATGTTTTCAAGAGATGAATAGTAGTCATATTTTATAAAAACATGTTTTTTAGCCATTTTGACAAAAACAAAAATGACAATCATACATTCATTTTATTATTTGGTGAGTTACTTAGCAAATTTGTAAAATTGAATAGATGCATTTTTTGGGATTGAGAAATATTTTAATAAAACAGCATAATGGACAATTAAACCCAAAATGTCTTAAAAAATATTTTTGAAAGTCACGGCTAAAAACTATTTTTGTTATGAACAAATGGCCAAAAATACAATCGACACTGTTAGCTAGAGTTGTCAAAAGCTCGCCCGGCCCACCGGGCTTTTAAAAAAAATCGGGTCGGGTCGGGCCAAACAGTAACTGGCCGCCAATGAAAATACACTAAAAGTGTCGTGCTGGGCTTTTGAGGCCCGACATTTTTTGGGCCTGGGATATTAAAGCCCATCCCGGTAAAAATACTGGGTTGGTTGGGCCGGCCTGTTGGACCGGACTGGAATTGGCAGCTCAACTGTTGGCCCCCTCGACTACCGAATATTGGTTTCGTCCCTGTCTACAAAGTTGGGTTCCAAAAATAATAATAGAAAATCTCTACAGATGAATTTGTTTAAATTTTAATTTAAGTACATTTAAATTATTTGAATCTTTGAAACGAATGTGATAATGCGTTTAATTATGTCGTTGTGACGAAAATATACATAGTTCTAAAAGTGAGTTTGTTCAAAATTTTATAAATTTTATAAATTGATTTGAAAAAACTGAAATTCATATGTGAATATATATATATATATATATATATATATATTTCTAATTGTGTGATTACGTATTGATTGGATGAAGTATTTTTTTTATAATTCAATCGGAGTTTTCCATATTTTATGAATAATAAGTAAATTCAGAACAAATCAAATTTCGATATTTGGATTATATCGGGAGAATGTGGTACATTGGGGATTTTAGACAAACTAGTGTTTTGCCCGTGCGATGCACGTGTGTATATTTGTGAGACCTCTGTTTTGTATTGTGATATGTGAATTTCCTAATAATTCTACAAATTATATCTCCTGAATTATATTAACTTTGATATAGAATCAAACAATAGACATGAAATATTATTTAATTTTTTAATTGATGAAGTCAAAAAAGAAAAAAAGTAGGGTGATACTATTCACACTCCCAAAATTGATGAATACACCCAATTACTAAATACACTCCCACACACTTTTTAAAATATAACACAATTACTAAATACACCCCCATAATTTTCAATTTTACCCTTGCACAAAAACCCCTATGTGGCACGATGGATTTTTTGCCATCATGCCATATGTCACAATGGCGTGATGAATTGTTTGTCATAGTGTGTGATTATAAGTGTCGCACTGCTACTATCCGACAATATTTTGCAACCTGAAAATTTGAGAAATAACATATTTTATGCTTTAAACTAAGAATATACATTCATTATTTAGGGATATGAATACTTTATTGTCCATATCTGCAATAATTTGGGTGTTGGAAAAATCTAGGGTTTATAAAAAAAATCAACTTTGTTCAAGAAGTAGAAGAATGTGGGTGAATGATGTGGGTGTATTTAGAACTTCTTTAAGTAATGGTAATATAGTCTTTTAAGTGAATGCCATTTTTGCAATTATATGGAGGTGAGTGTATTCATCAATTTTGGGGGTGTGAATATCGCCACCCAAAAAAGTATCATCTTATTCATAATTATAAATAATATATTCAAAGTTGTGTATTTGTGTTCCATCATTGAAAAGTGATTTTTCATAGAACCGCACAGGCGCACCTACATCGCCTACTTCGTTTTAGTCATGTTTAGATTTTTAATAAGTGTGAAAATTGATGTCACACTTTTTTCCAAGGTTATAGTAGTAAATTCGGATGAAAATTTATTTTCCAAAAGTTGTCTGTATGTGTAAATTGGTGGCAAAGTTTTTTGTAAAAGCTTGTTATAAAATAAATGAAAATTTAACTAATGTATATAAGATAATAGGAGAGCTAAGTACAATAGTTAATGAAAGAATAGTCAACAAAACATAGTTTTGAAAACATTATTATTTTCATTAGATTTATTCCTTTGGAGATATTATTCATTTTTGCCGATTTTACCATGTATTTTATTTATTCATGTACAATTATTCATTATTGTGGAGATTTGTATTGCACTATTTGAATTTTTCATTTATTATGTTCTATTAGAGTTCTCATATTTGGTATTTTTCAGAATGCGCGATGCACGTATTGTATTTGTATAATTTTTTGTGATTGCAAATTTTTCGGAATTTCGATAAATATTTAAAATAGAATTTTTTAATTAATTTGAATATAAATCATACAGTTAACCAATACAAAAATAAATTATTATATTAAAAATCTCTTTAGGGACAATAAATTTGGTTGATAATAAATTTTGTAAATGTGAATTGTATCTATGTATTGAACATGTTTATCTATAAGAAAGTAACAATTTGAAAACAAATACAATTTTCCAATGCTAAATATTAATGTATTATATATTCAATAAAATCAACAAATTTCAAATTCCAACATTTTTAGGGTTTAAAAATTTAAATAATTGTTAGAATTATTAAAGGAATTAAATAAAAATCTTGTTTCATATTTAGCAACATAATTTTAGGAGAAAATAAAATATTTCAAAAAAATAAAAATTATTCTATTTTTATATATGTACATATATCATATAAATACAAAACAAACAACTTCATATCTAATAGTTAATATGTACAACTTTAAAAGTTGAATATCAAAATACATTGATAAAAATTAAAAAAATCTATTAACATGAAAAATATTTTAATAAATATAAGAAATAATTTTCTATATACATTATTATGAATATATTTTCATATTAAATAAAATTTTCGTTTCTTCTTAAACGAATATATAATTATAATGCTATGTATGTATATTTATAATATATATAAATACTATTCGGATACATATTTTGAGATATTTTCTTCAATTAAATTAAATATTTTTTGATTGAATTTAATCAACTTAAATACAATTTTATATAATTATGAAGAAATGAGATAAGCTCAAATATAAACTATACATGTATTATAGATAGTCAAAATACATGAATATACACATTGATGTCCAATAGCTCACATATGTAATTTTGAAAGCCCATTATGAAATAATGAGTAACTGTATCATATATTTTCTTTTATTTATTATGTTTATTTTTATTTTATTTATGCAATATATGTGTCAAACTGAAGACTGTAAAAAGATGATTAATTGAATATATTATACGTTAAAAATAGATATAAAACGAAAAACATTATTAACGTTTAAAATAAAAAGAAAAAGACAAATATAATAATTAATGCAGTATACATACAGATTTGGAAAACTTATATAACTCTATCTTTTAGATAACTTTACAAAGTGATTTATCTAAAGAAAGTTGACCACCATATATAATAAAATCTCATTTTATTAGTTAAATCCCAAAAGCAAAAAAACAAATTATTGTTTTTAGAAACTGAAAAAAGGGCGGGAAAAGTAAAAGTCACTATTCTAAGAATAGTCTCTTATTATATATATATATAGATTTTAAAGTATTTGGGGCTGATTTTAATTTGGAAAAAAAATTGAACTTGAGTACACATTACAATTTACATTAAAACGGGTGAAAGTTTTGAAGGTCTCAAAATGTTCGTTTTAACAGATGTCACAGAAAGTGTTAAACTAGATGTTGTAAAACTTTGTAAAACATGCAGCGGAAAAACAATTACACGCGATGTAAGATTTTATCTACAAGTTATAAATAACTTGTAAAAGTGTCAATTGTGACGAAATCACTAGTTGAATGTATATGTATTACAACTCAAACTTCAATGAATCAACTAGTCTAGAAATACAAACTCCTATCTAGTAGATCTACACTTTGTAAAACTATTTGTCCAACAAACTAATAGAAAATCTCATTAACTCTTAAAGAAAAATAATATGGACGAAAACAAAACAATATATAAGACTGAAATCTGGACAAAATGTTATTCTGGGTGGACACTTCGAATAAAACTTCTTTCTGTGAATCTTTTTTAGGCTCGATGTCCTGTTGCTTTCTCTTGACTGAGTCTCTCATGTATTCTCTCTTGAATTCATGTGTCTCTCTATGTAGCTGAATAATGACCGATCTCCTGTTTAAATAGGTTGGATTCCTTGAGTCTCAAGAGAGTCGTACAAAAATATGGACACAAAGAAAGCATAAATATAGAAGAAATAGAACATTATAAGTTAGGAAAGAAGATTATATATATATATATATATATATATATAAAGAGTATTATCTTACCAATATTACACTAATTCGAATCCTAACATATCTAGAATAGAGAAGAATCCAAAACTTGCCAAATACAAAATATTCTAATCCAGATATTTACAAAATAAATTTGTCCATATGTATTCAAATTCCATATTTTAGGAACAAGTCTAGAAAGACAAAACACAATTAAAAATACCAAAAGTGTCGAAATTACTTAGGAATCGAAATTTCTAACAACTGGGGACTTAAATTAAATTTCTGAAACTTTAAACTTTGAAATAGAAATTTGGTCTTAGGAATAGTTTTGAAAAGGTCCAAAATAACTTTGAATATTTGAGAATTTTAAAATTACGGTTGGACCGAATTGAGAGGTAACTAAAGTTTGAGGTTAAAAATGAGATTTTGGTTATTAAAAAAAAGGGGCTAATTTAAATTTAAAATACCTGGAAAATCATGAATTGAAATCTGGAAATTCTGAATTTAAGGTTTCATTAATTTTGACATTTTAGGACAAAATTTATTTTTTACAAATTTAAGGGTCTTTACACATTACATAATTTTTAAACCCCTAAAATGAGATTTAAAGGTCTAGGGGCTGCAAGGGCGGAGGGAGGTGGGGATACCCCCACCCCCCACCCCCCTCCCCCCCCCACAAAAAAAAATTATACTATAATTTCTTTAAAAATATAATTGTAGTTATATTATTTTTTTATCCGATCCACCCGAATTATTCCTGGCTCCGCCCTTGAGATGCTGGATTTGAATTTTTATTAGTTGATAGAATTTTTTTTATCTTTTAACTTGAAAGGTTTTCCTGTTTAACCGATTAAATTCCAGCTTCAATAGTAATTCATCGTATATCTTGATTGTGATTGGTTCATTTGCATTAAATGCTTGGTTGATATGTGAGTTGTTATGTTGTTACGATTTACAGATTTTTATCAAGTCTGAAAATAATTGTTGGACATTTACATATTAGTGTATTGTATCATGTTATTAGTTGCATAATAAAATTTTGAGTCTGGATTTAGGTCTTTCCAGTAAATCTTTCCGAAGTGAGAGAAGGAGGGAAGGCGCGCTACAACTAACATAAGAAGCCACCACCCCCGACCCGAAAAGTGTAGAAAAGTGCGCTGTAAGCTGCTATGGTCAAAGCATATTTTAAATAGAACAGTCTATCTATATCCCGTGTTGCTACCGACTCGTGTACGCATGTAGTGGATTAAACCTCGAGTGCCCCAGCTCACTAATAAAAGTAAGGAATGCCCGAAACCACAGGATATAATGCTGGACCAAAGGAGATTCTCTAGAAGAAATACGGGCTTATGGCGGCAACATGCTTGGTCCCGCTTATGGGGGGGATCACCCCTCTTCCTTGCAAGAGTCGGGGTAACCAAAACTAAAGGAAAGACTGTAGGTCCCAAGGGGTGTGAGTAAGGTTTAGAAGGGGGTGGGTTGAATAAACCTTACCAACTTTTCGATTTTAGTCCTTTTAAAATCATACAGAGTTAAATACACAGCTAAGTCCTTGAGCCAACTAGGTTAGTTAACCAACAGAGTTAGCCACTCAACAGACTCGATTGAGCTGTTGAAAGAATAACTCAGTTGTTTTGTCTAAACCTTAACTTGGCTGTGATGAAATTTTCAGCGGAAGACTTAACACCCTTGAATTTGGTTTAAGTTTGTTTTAACACTTGGTTTTAGCAGTTAGTTAATTATCCGTTGGATAGCAAATTATCAGCAAATATAAAATGATATGCAGAAATTAAATGCTGAAATGTAAATGAAACAATAATTTTTATAGAGGTTCGAAGATGGGGTAATTTTTCTACTCATCTCTTCTCCAACTCCTGGAGGAATCCACTAAGTATTGATCAGAGTACAAAGTGGTTATCAGTCTAGATACAAGTATTGATCACACAACTGACTTGATCCTTTGGGACTCAGTCTGGAGATGCCTTGGTCACATAACTGGCTTCTCATCCGACTCAGCTTTTCACAAGGCGGCTGCCTTGCTACTTCAGCTCACTTGCTCAAGCTTCTTGGATTTGATCACGAAGCCCTTCAATAACTTGAGACTGGTTTGACCTTGAACCTTTCTACAATCCTCCTTGGAATGTAGACCCCTTTTGATTCTTCAAAAGTTTCCTCTTCAGCAGTTTGAAGTTGTCTTTCCTTCACAGCTTGGTGTTGGATCGATTTTCTTCGAAATTTAGGCTTGAGGATTTGCTTGAATAACTTGAGAATATATTGCAGGTTACAGTTCGAATAATTGCTTGAATGTTCGTGGTTCATGTTGTCAAGGTAACCTCTTCCCAAAGTAATTCCTCAGCCTTTTATAGTGAACTTTTAAAAATCTGCCCGTTGAAGAAATAGGTTGATTTCAAAAGTCACTTGTGTTCATTGGCTTGTCTTGTTGCAGTCCTTGATATTGACATTTCCTCGTATTGAATGAGCATTTGACTTTGCAGTCAGTCCGAAGGTGCGATGACTTCCCATTGGTTTATTCCTTTTGCGTTTAAGGGTCGAGCACTTTAAGACATGACAACATGGAAGTATTACTTGTTTAGGTATTATTCTTTGAGACTTACGTTTGCAACGAATTCTTTTCGATTAACTCCTCTTTGCATTTGCCTTTTCCCAGGTGACTTGAGTCGCTCCAATGATTGAAAGACTCATCTGTCACTTCAACTTGACTTGGCTTCTTGAATTGACTTAACCGACACTTCACACATTTGTATCGATTGATACTCCTTTAGTAGAGTTCTTGTCTTCTCCTCCTTGCCATACTCGGCTCTTTCACAAGAAGTCTTCATTTGATCTTGAGTTGACTTCTTGTATATCCAGGCATAGCTGACTTGACTCAGCTCGTACAACCCTATCTATTACAATACAAATTACAAGGAAAATGGGGTGCCAACTTTCTAGTCTAAGTTTTACATGGCATTCATCAAAATCTAAACAATAAATTTCCCAACAACTTCCCCCTTTTTGATGATGCCAAAACTTAAAATGTACATACAAAATGTAAATGGCAAAGATACATACAGACAATGTAGAAACAGAGAATGTATGCGTAGAATCAATCTTTTTATTGATCATAACATTATTGTCCTTTACACAGTTGTTTACAATGTGTATCAGAGCGAACATACCATTCTATTTTTACGCAAAAAAATAGAAATTACACAACTTTTATTCATCGTACAGAAGACTTACATACATATGTATTTACAATAGTAAAATACATGAAGGGGTGGACAACAACACTTCATCGCCTTCGCTGCCTCCTTCCTTCTTCTTCAGCACTGTCGTCTTATGGTCTTTTTCTCTTCTTTTCATCTTCAATTTGTCTTTTTTTCTCGTATGCTCTCTTTGACATCGATCGCTTCTCTTTCTTTCTTGCCTTTCTTCCACAATGATCTTGCCTTTTGTTTTCTTCTTCAATTCTTTTGACATAGTCAAGCATTCTTCCTAGCCACTTCCGGTTGGCTACTTCGTCATATCCGCCCATAGATCCTTCCTTCTTGTCCAGGATCTACATATTCAATATTTTTGGGTAGAGGTCTAGGTTGGAAACCTCTGCCTCCACCACTCCTTCCTCATCCTCTGGGCGTATATTGTACTGGAGTCTTCTTTTTTCCAGCAGAGTGTCCAGCGGAGTGACTACTAGTAGTCTGATGTCTGTCAGCTTCTTCACATAGCTTTAGACCCTTCTCCCAATACAAGTCCCAGGCTTGAGCTATGGACATATTTTTGAAGTATCCCTCGGATTCGAGCGTTTTGAATTCTTCCACTGATCGTGGCTTATCTCCATCATCTGGAATGGCATCTGTGTCTTTTCCTATCGGAATGCCTCCGTATTGTTTCAATATTTCCATCGCACGGGCATCCATTTTTCTTTCGACCTCCTTCATCCCTGCTTCTACGATTTTTCTCTTCTCAGACATGGGTACAATAGAGTGTTGGAGCGGCAGACTTACTGGAAGTTTGTTGATTATGTCAGCTGTGACAAGGCCTTGTTGAGGGGTTTCAACAAACATTATAGTCGTATCTTTTGAACCTTCCCCCTCAACTGCTTTTCCCTTTTCTTTCTTCCGTTCTTCAGTTGTTTTCTTCTTCTTCTCAACAGCTGCGACCTTCTCTTTTTCCACTTCTGACCCTTTTAATGTCTTCAGGTATTCCTCTTCCCCCTTTTTGGCATCATCAAAGGAGAGAGGAACCCCTAGGAACATGCTAGGAAGAAGGAAATCTAGGCGGCTGATAGCTGAGTTTTACCTGGAGTCTGCTGCAGAGTATGATGTACGAAACTCTGAGCGAGTGGCTTTGGATTCAGCTGCCACCAGCTTCATTTCAGCCATAAGAAGGTTGAACTTTTCATTCATGTTCTCCTCTACACACAGAAGTTCTTTTCGATGAAATTCTCACAGCAGTTCCATTTCAGTGGTGTGTGAGGCATGCATTCTATCAATATTTTCTTGCATCCTCGTCTTCATGTTAGCATTATCAGCGCTCCAGATCAACATTTTGTTGTACAATGCCTTGAAATATCTGACTTGTTCGAGTCGCATTGTACGTTGTTGTTGACACCATTCCCTGATTCTAATCACTATCCCACGCAGATCGGCTGTAAGAGTTGCATCCTGTTGTCCAGCCGCATATCCAATATGGCCTGGTGCCGTTCTATCTTCTCAATCTCTGCAAGAATTGTCTTGAACATCTCCCGTACCTCAGTTGTCACCTCGGTCTCAGCTGGCGGCCAAGCAGCATCAAAATCAAATCCTGCTGGGACGATAGTGTCTGTGGGGATAACAGGGTCAGGTCTGACGTTGAAATGGTGCTGCTCTCGAGCTGTTTCTTCATCAAGATCAGGCAGCTCAGTCTGGAAAGGAAAGGTTTCTTCAAATACATCATCACGCACATATGGAATTGAGGATTCAACTTTTTGTGCTTGTGATGATTCAGGTTGAGTCGAGCCTGCTGCAGTTTTGGGAGCCTGCGCAGATGACTCGGTCTCATCTGGGCCTTGGTGAGATGATTGGCCAGCTGACTAAGCCTCAACTGTCTTAACAGCTTCTTCGGCCTCAGTAGATTCTGCTAAGTGAATTTGTTGTTCCTCAACTGCACCATCAACGTCATCAGAACAAGATGAGTCTTGAAGACTTGGCTCATCATCAAAATTGAACTTTTGACGAGCAGCCTTGAATTCTGACTTACTTGTACTTGGTAGAGCGTCCTCAGCTGAGTCTTTGAGATTTTCAGTTGGAGTAGACTCAGCTTCATCTGCAGATCCCAGGGAAGTTGTATCAGGATCATCCTGGGAGTCATGAAGAGCACTGATTTCCTCCTCTGAGTCAGCAACTATGGTCTGAGGAATGCTCTTATCTCATTGAGTTTTTACCTAGGGAAGTCTCAACCTCCCGTAGGCCTTCATTACCTCCTGCAGTCTCAACTGCAGCAAGGCCTTGGACATTCTCTTCGACAGACTCTATTGTCTTAGGGTCTTCTACGGTGGCATCTACCGGAGTCTCAACTCCGTGGATTGCACTCTCATTTCCCAGAGTGTTAACTCTCGGGGCAGAACCATCATGTGCCTCGACTGCATTAGCAGCGTCCTCAGCCTACAGAGCAGTTAGCACTTCAGCTGAGACATATTCAATTGTCTGAGCTTCGTCAGTGAAAACTTGTTGTGTTTCTTTTTCTTGTTCCTTCTCCACTTCACCTCCTAGATTCATGGTGGAGTCAACTGCAGCATTCTCCGACCTAGCTGCAGTGGAGGGAGTTTCCCCCTCAGCTGCCACACCAGCTGAGTGATTTGTGATGGGGTCACTCTTCTCCAGACTCCTGGTTGTGTCCTTTGAGTGTTCAGCCATGGGGGCAGGTGGTAAGACACCTTCAGTAGGGGTTGGCTGGACTTGGGTCCCCAAGTTCCCAGTTTCATGGCCATGTCCCCTAGATCCATCCTCTAAGTGAGCTGGGGAAGTGGTTGTAGCAATGACAGTGGCAATCTGCTGTACCACTCCCAATGGATCAATCTCCAGCTGAGATTTGGAAGAGTCTCCAGGTCCTTCCGTCAACTGTTGCTCATACATTATCCTAGATTCCCGCATGGCTTGCTGCATTTCCAACTCCTTAGTAGCAACAGCTGGGTCCAAGTCCTCATCACTTCCTGAGAAGGCATTGAAGTGAGGATGAGTATGATCAGTGGTTCCAATGAAAGGACAAATATTGGCCTTCTCACGGGCTTCAGCTTCCTCTGCCAATCTCTCCTTCTCCTTTTCTTTGAAGATCTGCAAGATATCTAGGCAGTTCTCTTTATCCAGTGCCTGGACCACTGTGGTTAACCCAAGGAAATTCATCAATCTTCTTCTTCAATGAATTCAGGTTTTTCGAACTGTTCGCTCAAGCGACTCAGCTTCCACTTCTTCCATTCACGCAGGCGATTTTGGATGTCTGGATATGGTGGAGAGATCATAATCACATTATCGTCATCATCTTCTTGATGTCCTCCTTTCTCATGATGGAGGGTAGTAGTGCTTGCTGCTCTTCACCCTCAGCAGCGTCTGTCGCAGGTGGAGATGCAGTCCTATCGACAGGAGATTCATCTGTCTTAGCTACTTCTTGTTCTCAATTGTCCCCACACTGGGTTTTCGACTTGCCTCTCGATCGACCTCGTGCAGACTTGGTTGTTTCATCAATAACCAGAGATCGCACTTCTCCAGCGATCCACGAGAGATCTTTTTCCGAGGCAGACTCACTTTGTCTTCTCAAGTTTAGAATGCTTGGTGAGTCTTCTTCGTTTGGTCCTTACCAGAGGAATTTCTGGTTCGGATATGGTTTTCTCAGATTCCTGGGCAGCGGGGGCCGGTGCATCCTTCTTCATCTGAGGAGCTGCCTTTCTTGGCTTGGCAGTCCTCTTCTTCTTGATGGCTGGAGAAGGTATTTGAGGTTTCTTCTCCGCCCTTTGCAAGGGCAGTGCGAGTTTTCTTCTTTCTTCTTTGGGCGGCTAGCTTCTTCCTTGTGCGTGCGCGCAGCCTTTCTTCTTCTGGGGGGAAGTAGCGGTTGTTTCTTCGGGATCGAGTTGATTCCCCCTGGTATCCGCCGCTTGGCATAGGCTCTCCTTTGAGCTCGAGAAGGTTTGCCGGAACATTTTCTTATTGACATGGAACGATTTTCCATGTCGGATCGAACACCCTTCACCTCCATCAACTGCCAACTACAAGGCCATAGCCCAAAGATCCTCCGAATGACCCATCGTCCCTGAAGGACTTATTTCCAACATTCTAGCTGCTAGTAGGCGTGAGACGTCTCGCTTGATTGACCTTCTTCTCCTCCATGATCGCGGCCATGATGATTAGCTTTGTTTTGGATAGTTGATTGAAGCTTCCAAACTTCATATCCAGACATTTCGCTACGATATCCATCCATTTGTGATAATCGTCCTTCAAAGACTTCTTATCGATTGTGTAAACCACCTTCGCAGCACATTCGATTTCGCCACTTCCTTCCATGCATGCGTGACCAAGTTTACATCGCCTCAAATATTTCCGGCACTCCTTCCGATGGCACAAACAATTGTAGGTCCCAAGGGGTGTAAGTGTAAGGTTTAGAAGGGGGTTGAATAAACCTTACCAAATTTTCGATTTAGTCCTTTTAAATCTACAGAGTTAATTCTACACAATTTGTGTCCTTGATGGACGATCGAATTAGTCACTCAGTAGAGTTAATCTCTCAACATGAGACTCAATTTGTTTATTGATGGAGTAACTCTTTGTTGGCTACAATTTAACTTGTGGTTTTATTTTAGCGGAAGACTTAACACCCTTAAGTTTGATTAAGCAAGTTTTTAGAGCTTGATTTAGTACTTATAAATTATCAAATGGATAGCAAATTTATCGTGAGATATAAGCAATTAACGAGTGCATGAATTTAAATCTTTGAAATGTAAATGACACAAGTAAAGTTTTTATAGAGGTTCGAAGATGGGGTAATTCTTCTACTCCTCTCTTCTCCAACTCCTGGAGGAATCCACTAAGTAATGATCAGTTTACAAAGCGTACTTGATCCGGATACAAGTCTTGATCACAAAAACCCGACTTGATCCTTAGGGACTCGGTCGGAGACGCCTTGATCACTCGGTGGCTTCTAAATGCGACTCGAACTTCTTCACAGGCAGCGCTTTGCCTTGTTACTACTGACTCACTTGCTCAAGCTCTTTGGATTTGATCACGAAGCCCTCCAAAAGCTTAAGACTTGGTTCAACCTTGAATCTTTCTACAATCCTTCCGGAATGTAGACCCCTTTTCTTCAAGAGTTTCCTCTTCAACCGATTGAAGTTCTCTTTCCTTCACGGTGAGTGTTGGATTGATGTACTTCGTAATGTAGGCTTGAGGATTGAGATTGTTTGATTTTTCTAATGTGCTTGTGTATCTCACGTATATGTCATTCATGCATCCTTTTTTTTTCAAACAAACTCCTCGGCCTTTTATAGTGAACTTTCAAAAATTTGCCCGTTGAAGAGATAGGCTTATTTTTGAAAGTCACTTTGCGATCGTTGGCTTGCGTTCTTGGAATTTCTTTGTTTCCTCGTATGAATTGTTGTTTCACCTTTTCGAGTTCGACACGGTGTAGTCCTTCCCATTGGTTCATTCCTTTTGCACGCTTACGGGGGTGAGCACTCCAAGAAAGGTGGTATGGAGATATTACTTGTTTAAGTAAATCTCTTGATTTCGTGCAACGGTTCTTTCTGATTATCTCGACTGATTTGCATTTCCTTGCTTTCCCAGGTGACTTAGAGTCGACTTCCAATCATTGGATGACTCTTGTCACTTCAACTTGAGACTTGGCTTTTCTTGAGTTGACTTGGTGATGCTCCACTGTTGCATCTCACCGCTTCTTGATAGAGTTCCGTCTACTCTTCTTTGCCATACTCACAATTTTGTCTCACGTGAGTCTTCCTTCCAGTCTTGATTTGTCTTCTTGCATGTTAGGCGTAGGCTGTCTTGACTCAGCTTGGCCACTCTATTCATTACGAGTGCATTTTACAACAAGAATTGGGGTGCCAACTTTCTATTCTAAGTTTTACATGGCATTCATCAAAATCTAAACAATAAAATTCCTAACAACAATGCTCCGCTAAATCTTCGGCAGTGATTGTAAAATCCTTTCTGTGAACAGATGACTTGATGCCCTCGTCGTGAACTTCAGCGTTCACGTAGAACTGTGCTACTTCCTCAACGTATGTCATCTGGAACTCCATCGTGAGAAAGGATTTCAATCCAGATTTCTCGATTTTGTCAGCTATCTTCTTCACAAGGGTTTCATCGGAACCCTGTTTAACCATCTCTTCAAAATCCACAGTAAAACCAGTGTGGATTTGCTTCCCTAGTTTGGTGAAATCGTAGGTTGATGCCATTTTTCTGAGTTTTTACCAAACGAACTTTGACGAACGTGCTTTGAAGATTTGGTAAGGTTTTGAGAGAAAAATGCTTTCTTTGCTTTTGGAGAGATGAACAGTTTTGAGTAATGAGAGAGTGAAACTAAACAAAATGGTATATATGGGTTATGAAAGGACGTGCTTTCGGTTTTTGAAATTTGATCAAGATCGATGGCTCAGATTTAGCACGTCTATTAGCATTTAATTGCTCGCATTTAATGCGGCAAAGATTTATATCTAATCATATGCTTTGTCATGCTGACTTTTGATTGTACTGTCATTATTCGCCGACGTCATCCTTAAAAACATTCCCGCTTATTAAAAATGACATTGCGTTTTTGTCACTTAGCTCATAAATGACTCATCTTTCTCCTTAGTGACTCAACTCTTCTTCTCTCTATTCATGTAGTGACTCAAATTTTGTCGCCTAACTCTGATTGAATTTCCGTCTGGTGATTCACTTAGTGATTCACACACTCGCTTTATTTTCATCTTTTCACGTTCCATCTCTTCTCCTTGAGTTTTCGAGTGTCAACTCACTCAATTAACCCTAGCTCATGCTTGAGTTCTTCAAATCTTGATTCACATAATGGCTTTGTGAATATGTCTAATAACCTTGTTTGTCGGTTGAGATGTATTCCAAGGTGATGTCTTTCTTTTTAACATGATCTCTTATAAAATGATATCGACATCAATGTGCTTTGTTCTAAAATGCAACACAGATTTCGAGTGATTGCAATATCACTTGTGTTATCACACATAATTGGAATCTCTTTTTCTTCAACATCATAATCTCTCATTTTGTTGTCTCATCCATAAGACTTGGGCACAACAATGTTTGCCGCTGCTATGTACTCGACTTCAGGTGTGGATGTGGCTATTGAGTTTTTTCTTGCTATCCAGGAAACCAACATGTTTCCAAGCATTTGACATGTACCTGAAGTACTCTTCCTGTCAACTCTACATCCAACATAGTCAGAGTCTGAGTAGCCAATTAGCTTGAATCCACCTCCCTTTGGATACCATAGGCCAACTTCATGGCATCCCTTCAAATATCTCGGGATTCTCTTAGCTGCAGTCATATGGCTTTCTTTTGAGCAGATTGGGATCTTGAACATACACCTATAGCAAAGGTGGTGTCTGGCCTACTTGTTGTCCGATAGAGCAGTGATCCAATAAGTGCTCTGTATCTGGTTTGATCCACAGGCTTGCCATCTACATCCATGTCCATCTTGACTGATGTATTCATTGGTATTTTCACAGAAGACTTCTCTTCCATACCGAATTTCTTCATTAAATCTCACGGTATACTTTGTTTGATTTATGAAGGTTCCATCCTTCAGCTGTTTAACTTGAAGTCGTAGAAAGAATGTCAGCTCCCCCACCATGCTCATTTCAAATTTGCCTTGCATGAGGTTTGAGAACTTATCACACAGCTCTTTGTTTGTGGATCCAAAAATAATGTCATCCACATATATTTGAACAAGCAGTATACTCTCTCCATCTTGAATTCTCAAGAGTGTTCTCATCACTTTGCCTTTGGTGAATCCATTATCGTCGAGAAATTGAGATAATGTATCATACCATGCTCTTGGTGCTTGTTTCAATCCATATAAGGCTTTCTTGAGCTTGTACACCTTATCTCCAAGAGTCTTCTGCTCAAATCCTGGAGGTTGTTTAACATAGACTTCTTCTTCTAATAGTCCATTTAAAAATGCACTTTTCACATCCATTTGATATACAAGTGAAGTTCTTGTGAGCAAAGATAGGCAAGAAACATCCTTATTGCTTCTAATCTTGCAACAGAGCAAATGTTTCATCAAAATCTATTCCTCCTCTTGGCAATACCATTTGGCTACCAATCTTGCTTTGTTTCTTACCCCACGTAACCTTCTTCATTCATCTTGTTTCAAAACCCATTATGTGCCAATAACATTTTGATGGGTTGGTCTTTGTACCAATTCCCATACTTTGTTTCTTTCGAATCGATTGACTATTCTTGCATGGCTTGAATCTAATGAGTATCATCTAATGCTTGGGACACATCTGTTGGCTCTATTTGGGAAATAAAACAAGTGAACATTGCTTCTTGTTGAGCTCTGGATCTGGTTCTTACACCATCTCTTACATCTCCAATGACTAGCTCTGGTGGATGGTCTCTCAGCCATCTCACATCTGGTTGGAGTAAGTCAGCTAGGTTCAGTCGTCTTGCAGTAGTGTTATCTTGAGCAGCTCTTTTATCATCATCTAGCTGTCGATTCTCCAGTTGTCTTTGAGATTCAGCTATCTCATCTTCACCTTGATTGATTGCTCCAGCTTCAGCTTCAACATAGGGACTCTTCTGCATAGTTGGTGATTCAAATTTTATCGCCTAACTCTTCAATGTCTTCTCCATTTACATTGGGTTCATCAAAAACCACATGGATAGACTCTTCTATGACCATTGTCCTATTGTTCAGCACTCTATAGGCTTTACTTTCAGCTAAGTATCCTAAAAGGATACCTTCATCAGCTTTAGCATCAAAAGCCTTTAGATTATCCTTGCCATTGTTGTGGATGAAGCATTTGCATCCAAAAATTCTGAAGTACCCAACATTTGGCTTTCTCCCTGTCCAAGTCTCATAGGGAGTCTTTGTCAGCTGTCTATTTATCATGCATCTATTTTGAGTATAACATGCAGTATTGATGGCTTCAGCCCAAAACCTTTTTGGCAATCCAGCTTCAGCTAACATGGTTCTTGTAACTTACTTGAGAGTTCTATTCCTTCTTTCTGCTACTCCATTCTATTGTGGAGTCCTTGCTGCAGATAATTCATGAGCTAAACCATTTTCAATACAATACTGAGTTATTATTCCATTGACAGACTCAGTTCCTCTATCAGATCTTATCTTTATAATGGTTTGACTATTCTCATTTTGAACTCTTTTCATCAGTTGAGGTAACTTTTGCAAAGTTTCCTTCTTTTTACACATGAAGATTGTCCATGTATATCTTGAATAATCAACTACCACTACTAGAGTGTATTTCTTCCCACTTATGCTAGCTAGCTCAACTGGACCAAATAGATCCATATGCAACGGATGCAATATCCTTGTTGAAGATGGACTAGACTTTTTTGAATGATGATTTGATCCGCTTTCCCATCGACATGCATCACAAACACTTTCCTTCTTGTACATCGAGTCGTCTGGCGGTCCTTCTACAAGATGACTCCTTGCAAGCTTGTTAATTGTCTTGAAATTCAGATGACTCGGCTTCTTGTGCCACAACCAACTTGATTCGGTTGTACTCTATGCTAGCGGAGACAAGTGCTTGGTGTGGCGATCGACCAATCTACCACGTACATGTTCTTTTATGCGGATCCTTGCAACACTACTTCGTTTGATTCGAGTTTTCTTTGATTTGGCACACTACCATATTGAATCCAACATTATAGCCCTTGTCATGATTTGGTGATGCTTAATAAGTTGAAGTTGAGGCCTTTGACATAAGCAACATCGTGATTTCTAAACCATTTTTCTTGATGGATCCAATACCTTTTATTTCCCGGAGCTTCATTTCCTCCAAATATGACTTTTGCGCCTCTAATCTCCTTGAATTTTGATAGATTTTTCTTGTTTCATGTCATGTGTTTGGAGCAGACCAAGTATCCATGTACCAGGTTCCTTAGCACTTTTTGTTCCTTGAAACGCAATCAAGGAAATTAGTTTTTAGGTACTCATACTTGTGCGGGTCCGAGGGGTTAATCTTGGAAGATGATCCAACCAACCTATAACCAAATGATTTGACTCTAAGAGGTTGCCATATATTTGTGCCATAATCATAATTCACATTGGCAAATTGCTTGGGGGCTTTAGGTTCATACAACTGTGTGTGTTTTAGCAATTTCCTTTCTTGGGTAGTTGTGATATTTCTGAGTGCTTGGGTGCATATGTGTGCTGATGATAGTTCTTTTGCCTTTGGAATGACCTTTGTTGAGTTCTAGGCCTTTGCCATTTTGGCATATATTCCATAGGTCTTTGTTGATATTTCACATTATTCCAATCAGTTTGGCTTGGGTAATTTCTACCATTCTCATCATATGTGTTCCTTTGATAGAACTTCTGCGGTTTCTGGTAGTTCTGTTTCTTCTTCACAGAGTATTTCCTATTTGGAGTTTGCTGAGTCACTTTGTTGGATTTCTTCTCAATTTGTCCTCTCAAAGATACTCATTGATCGTTTCTTTTTCTTTTTCTTTATATCCAAGGCCGGTTTGTTTGTGATTGTGCTTTGGAATGAATGTGTGTGCAACATTTGGTATCTTGGATTTTTGAGATGCTTCATTACGTGAAGATCCTTTTTCCAAGATCACTCTTGGAGTTTGACTATGCACAAAGGAATTGAATCCTATGCATGTCTTGTCTCCACATTCTTTTTGGCTCATGATAAGGTCATCCAATGATTTAGATGCCTTTGTGAATGAAGCAATCACATTTTTGAGATCATTTTTCTCTTTTCTATAGCCGCTATCTCTGCTATTAGTTTAGCATTTTCGGTCTTGAGCTCTTTGTTCTCATCAGCTATGTGACTTAGAGTACTCAGCTCCTTAGATACCGTGAGTTTTAGCTTTTGAAATTTGGTTGTTTTCCTCATTTAATAGTGTGTGTGAGGACTTAATGTGCTCAAAGTCTTTCATCATTTTGCCTAATGAATCATAAAGATCAGTGGGTGATGAAGTGTGTGTGTCACACTCACTATCACTAGAACGAGTGAGATGAGTTAGAGTGTACCTCATCTTCTTGGTCAAGGTTGGTCTTGTTCTTTGGCCATTAGGCAGTTAAGGCTTCTTCTTGAGTCACTTGAGTAGTCACTTCACTACTCTCTCGAATCGCTACTTCTTTTGACTTATTTTTTTCAATGATTCAAGACCAATATTGCCTTTTTCTTTTCTTGTCTTCTTTCTCTGAAGACTCTTATTTCTTCTTCATTCCTGTATTTATTGACTACGGGATATGGACATTCAATAGCAAAATGTCCTGGTTGTGCGCGCAATTCCAACACGGAGTTTTCAACTTTTTGGTCAGCTCTCTCATTTCTTGGGTTGTCAGCTCCTTGATATTCGACCTTTTGATACTCAGCTCTCTTTGGTGGCCTATCTTCCCTTGACTTAGAGGGAGCTGAATGTCTTTTGGAGGGTTCACCTTTATTTCTTTTGTAGTTCTTGTTGAAGAACTTGTTGAATCTTTTAACGATCAACGCAATCTCCTCCTGGTCAATGATTTCTTTGGTCTCAGCTCTCTTCCCATCCTTGACTATAAGTGCAGTTGTTTTGGGTACAGTTGTCTCCTCTTGATCTTTTCTTCTCATCTGAAATTCATAAGCTTTGAGGTCTGAGAATAGTTCATGATTGGATGTTTTTGATAGGTCCATCGAGTGCCTTAGAGCCATGGTCTTCATTTCCCATTCATTTGGGAGGCTCCTTACTATCTTCATGCACATTTTCTTTTGTGTGTATTCCTTTCCAAGTGTTGAGAGCTCATTTGTAATTTCGGTGAATCTAGCATCCTAATCAATTGTTTCACTCGCTAGCATTTTAAAATTTTCAAATTTTTGAACAACAACAAATAATTTGTTTTCCTTAATTTGCTAAGATCCTTCACAAATTAAAGTTAGTTTATCCCCGATTTCTTTTGGTGTCTTGCAAGATTTGACTTTGTTGAACATGGCTTTGTCCAAAGTCTTGTAAAGTATATCCTTGGCCACATTGTCCAAGTTGTATCTTTTCTGTCATCATTTGTCCATTGACTCTTGGTTTTCAACCATAGTGGTCTAGGAGGAAGCGACCTCTTCTCTCCTTCAGCATGACTCTCCTTGCGTAAATTTGTGTTCACCTTCATTATTTGCAGTGGCCCATCCTCTATCACTATCCACATATCATCATGTAAAGCTGATAGATGAGCCTGCATACGTATTTTCCAGTCATCAAACTCTTCAATGGTGAACATAGGAATGCGTGTCAAATTTGCTTCCATGATAATAACCTTAAAAAATGGCTTTTGAACGAACATGTGTTAAAAAATTCTATGAAAGATTTGGAGATCTAGTTCAGTAAGCAGTGCGGAAGGCTCAATGAACCAACC
Organism: Rehmannia glutinosa; assembly: GCA_016081115.2. NCBI lineage: Eukaryota > Viridiplantae > Streptophyta > Magnoliopsida > Lamiales > Orobanchaceae > Rehmannia > Rehmannia glutinosa. The sequence continues at coordinate 84,931,368 of CM071934.1, forward strand.
GGTCTGATACCACTTGTATGTCCCAAGGGGTGTGAGTAAGATTATTGTTTTTTATATCCTGATATGAAAAAACGTTATAGGTGTTTCACTTGTAATGAAGAAATATGTATTTTCTGTTTGAAAAAAGAATATAATATAGAATATAAAAATGAAAAGACAGAAGTAATAGAAAATAATGATTTAGAAAAGAGAATTCTAAAAATAGAATTAGATATTGAAAAAATAAAAAATAAATTATTAAAAATAACAAAAGGAAAAGAGAAAATAGAAGAAGAAGAAGAAGATATAAATAAAAATATTGATGAAGAATCTTTTAAACAAGATATAGAAGAATATATACAAACAGAAAATCTTAGTATACAAAAGAATTTTAATAGTTTATTAAATATGAAATGTTGGATAACATTTAAAAATGGAACGACAATAGAAACATATGCTATAATAGATAGTGGAAGCACTAAAAGTTGTATACATAAAAGTCTAGTACCTAAAGAAGTATTAGAAAAAACAAAATTAAAAGTAATAGCAACATTAGCAGATGGAAGTACAACACAATATGATCAATGTATTGAAAATAGTTTAATAGAATTTGAAACAATAAATAAAGATAAGAGTTTAAAATATAATTTACCTCAAACATGGGTAACAGAAAAAGGAAAACCAGAATTTGTTCTGGGGTTAAATTTTTTAACATCGGATAATGGATCTATTACAATAGGAAGAAATTTAATACAAATAAATAGAAAAAATAGTTATTTATTAACAGATAAATCTGAATATAATAAAGAAGGATGTAGAAATTTAATAAATAAAGAAGAGGTAAATAATAGTGAAGATAATGAGTATGAAATATATGAACAATTTATTAAAAAACAAGTTTTTAATAATGAACCAATAAATTATAATAAACAGAAAGTAGAAAAATTAATAAGATTAGCAGAAAAAACTCAAATAATTGGAGAAGATCCTTTAAAACATTGGGACAGGCCATTTTTGTGGATGTATATTAGTTAATGTTAATATTGAACCATGTTTACTAGCTTGTGGTAAAAATACATTATCAGGAATATATCTACTCCCTTTTGTTTTATAATTTTCCCAACCTCTAAAGTAATCATTATTGTTTAATCTAGTTGGTTCTCTCGGTGGTCTTCCTCCTAATTCATATGTTTTCTCTTCTTTAACTGTTTGTTTTGGAGAGATGAACAGTTTTGAGTAATGAGAGAGTGAAACTAAACAAAATGGTATATATGGGTTATGAAAGGACGTGCTTTCGGTTTTTGAAATTTGATCAAGATCGATGGCTCAGATTTAGCACGTCTATTAGCATTTAATTGCTCGCATTTAATGCGGCAGCATTTATATCTAATCATATGCTTTGTCATGCAGCTTTTGATTGTACCTGTCATTATTACGCTGACGTCATCCTTAAAAACATTCCCGCTTATTAAAAATGACTGCGTTTTTGTCACTTAGCTCATAAATGACTCATCTTTCTCCTTAGCTGACTCAACTCTTCTTCTCTCTATTCATGTAGTGACTCAGCTGTCAGCTAACTTGATACAGCTGAATTTCCGATACGGCTGATTCACTTAGCTGATTCACACACTCTGCTTTATTTTCATCTTTTCACGTTCCATCTCTTCTCCTTGAGTTTTCTGAGTGTCAACTCAGCTCAATTAACCCTAGCTCATGCTTGAGTTCTTCAAATCTTGATTCACATAATGGCTTTGTGAATATGTCAGCTAACTGTTTGTCAGTTGAGATGTATTCCAAGGTGATGTCTTTCTTTTTAACATGATCTCTTATAAAATGATATCTGACATCAATGTGCTTTGTTCTAAAATGCAACACAGGATTCTGAGTGATGGCAATATCACTTGTGTTATCACACATAATTGGAATCTCTTTTTCTTCAACATCATAATCTCTCAGCTGTTGTCTCATCCATAAGACTTGGGCACAACAGCTGCCCGCGGCTATGTACTCAGCTTCAGCTGTGGATGTGGCTATTGAGTTTTGCTTCTTGCTATCCAGGAAACCAACATGTTTCCAAGCATTTGACATGTACCTGAAGTACTCTTCCTGTCAACTCTACATCCAACATAGTCAGAGTCTGAGTAGCCAATTAGCTTGAATCCACCTCCCTTTGGATACCATAGGCCAACTTCATGGCATCCCTTCAAATATCTCAGGATTCTCTTAGCTGCAGTCATATGGCTTTCTTTTGGAGCAGATTGGGATCTTGAACATACACCTATAGCAAAGGTGGTGTCTGGCCTACTTGTTGTCCGATAGAGCAGTGATCGATAAGTGCTCAGATCCGGGTTTGATCCAGGCTTGCCATCTACATCCATGTCCATCTTGACTGATGTATTCATTGGTATTTTCACAGAAGACTTCTCTTCCATACCGAATTTCTTCATTAAATCTCTGGTATACTTTGTTTGATTTATGAAGGTTCCATCCTTCAGCTGTTTAACTTGAAGTCGTAGAAAGAATGTCAGCTCCCCCACCATGCTCATTTCAAATTTGCCTTGCATGAGGTTTGAGAACTTATCACACAGACTCTTTGTTTGTGGATCCAAAATAATGTCATCCACATATATTTGAACAAGCAGTATACTCTCTCCATCTTGAATTCTGAAGAGTGTTCTGTCCACTTTGCCTTTGGTGAATCCATTATCTGTCAGAAATTGAGATAATGTATCATACCATGCTCTTGGTGCTTGTTTCAATCCATATAAGGCTTTCTTGAGCTTGTACACCTTATCTCCAAGAGTCTTCTGCTCAAATCCTGGAGGTTGTTTAACATAGACTTCTTCTTCTAATAGTCCATTTAAAAATGCACTTTTCACATCCATTTGATATACAGTGAAGTTCTTGTGAGCAGCATAGGCAAGAAACATCCTTATTGCTTCTAATCTTGCAACAGGAGCAAATGTTTCATCAAAATCTATTCCTCCTCTTGGCAATACCATTTGGCTACCAATCTTGCTTTGTTTCTTACCACAGAACCTTCTTCATTCATCTTGTTTCTGAAAACCCATTATGTGCCAATAACATTTTGATGGGTTGGTCTTTGTACCAATTCCCATACTTTGTTTCTTTCGAATCGATTCACTATTCTTGCATGGCTTGAATCTAATGAGTATCATCTAATGCTTGGGACACATCTGTTGGCTCTATTTGGGAAATAAAACAAGTGAACATTGCTTCTTGTTGAGCTCTGGATCTGGTTCTTACACCATCTCTTACATCTCCAATGACTAGCTCGGTGGATGGTCTCTCGGCCCATCTCACATCCGGTTGGAGTAAGTCCTAGGTTGATCGTCTTGCGGTAGTGTTATCTTGAGCACTCTTTTATCATCATCTAGCATCGATTCTCCGGTTGTCTTTGAGATTGACTATCTCATCTTCACCTTGATTGATTGCTCGACTTGACTTCAACATAGGGACTCTTCGCATAGTTGGCTGATTCAGCTTATCAGCTAACTCTTCAATGTCTTCTCCATTTACATTGGGTTCATCAAAAACCACATGGATAGACTCTTCTATGACCATTGTCCTATTGTTCAGCACTCTATAGGCTTTACTTTTCACTAAGTATCCTAAAAGGATACCTTCATCGACTTTAGCATCAAAAGCCTTTAGATTATCCTTTGCCATTGTTGTGGATGAAGCATTTGCATCCAAAAATTCGAAGTACCCAACATTTGGCTTTCTCCCTGTCCAAGTCTCATAGGGAGTCTTTGTCAGTTGTCTATTTATCATGCATCTATTTTGAGTATAACATGCAGTATTGATGGCTTCAGCCCAAAACCTTTTTGGCAATCCAGCTTCAGCTAACATGGTTCTTGTAACTTACTTGAGAGTTCTATTCCTTCTTTCTGCTCTCCGTTCTATTGTGGAGTCCTTTTGCAGATAATTCATGAGCTAAACCATTTTCAATACAATATCGAGTTATTATTCCATTGATGACTCGGTTCCTCTATCGATCTTATCTTTATAATGGTTTGACTATTCTCATTTTGAACTCTTTTCATCATTGAGGTAACTTTTGCAAAGTTTCCTTCTTTTTACACATGAAGATTGTCCATGTATATCTGAATAATCAACTACCACTACTAGAGTGTATTTCTTCCCACTTATGCTAGCTAGCTCAACTGGACCAAATAGATCCATATGCAACAGATGCAATATCCTTGTTGAAGATGGACTAGACTTTTTTTTGAATGATGATTTGATCTGCTTTCCCATCTGACATGCATCACAAACACTTTCCTTCTTGTACACTGAGTCTGGCAGTCCTTCTACAAGATGACTCCTTGCAAGCTTGTTAATTGTCTTGAAATTCAGATGACTCGGCTTCTTGTGCCACAACCAACTTGATTCGGTTGTACTCTATGCTAGCAGACAAGTGCTTGGTGTGGCAGTCGACCAATCTACCACGTACATGTTCTTTTGTCTGGATCCTTGCAACACTACCGTTTGATTCGAGTTTCTTTGATTTGGCACACTACCATATTGAATCCAACATTATAGCCCTTGTCACAGATTTGGCTGATGCTTAATAAGTTGAAGTTGAGGCCTTTGACATAAGCAACATCTGTGATTTCTAAACCATTTTTCTTGATGGATCCAATACCTTTTATTTCCCCTGGAGCTTCATTTCCTCCAAATATGACTTTTGCGCCTCTAATCTCCTTGAATTTTGATAGATTTTTCTTGTTTCATGTCATGTGTTTGGAACAGCCAGTATCCATGTACCAGGTTCCTTAGCACTCAGCTGTTCCTTGAACCTGCAATCAAGGAAATTAGTTTTTAGGTACTCATACTTATGCGGGTCTGAGGGGTTAATCTTGGAAGATGATCCAACCAACCTATAACCAAATGATTTGACTCTAAGAGGTTGCCATATATTTGTGCCATAATCATAATTCACATTGGCAAATTGCTTGGGGGCTTTAGGTTCATACAACTGTGTGTGTTTTAGCAATTTCCTTTCTTGGGTAGTTGTGATATTTCTGAGTGCTTGGGTGCATATGTGTGCTGATGATAGTTCTTTTGCCTTTGGAATGACCTTTGTTGAGTTCTAGGCCTTTGCCATTTTGGCATATATTCCATAGGTCTTTTTGATATTTCACATTATTCCAATCGGTTTGGCTTGGGTAATTTCTACCATTCTCATCATATGTGTTCCTTTGATAGAACTTCTGCGGTTTCTGGTAGTTCTGTTTCTTCTTCACAGAGTATTTCCTATTTGGAGTTTGCTGAGTCACTTTGTTGGATTTCTTCTCAGCTGTCCTCTCAGCATACTCGACTGGCTGTTTTTCTTTTTCTTTATATCCAAGGCCAGTTTGTTTGTGATTGTGCTTTGGAATGAATGTGTGTGCAACATTTGGTATCTTGGATTTTTGAGATGCTTCATTACGTGAAGATCCTTTTTCCAAGATCACTCTTGGAGTTTGACTATGCACAAAGGAATTGAATCCTATGCATGTCTTGTCTCCACATTCTTTTTGGCTCATGATAAGGTCATCCAATGATTTAGATGCCTTTGTGAATGAAGCAATCACATTTTTGAGATCATTTTCTCTCTTTTCTATAGTTGCTATCTCTGCTATTAGTTTAGCATTTTCAGTCTTCAGCTCTTTGTTCTCATCAGCTATGTGACTTAGAGTACTCGGCTCTTAGGCAATTTGTGAGTTTTAGCTTTGAAATTTGGTTGTTTTCCTCATTTAATAGTGTGTGTGAGGACTTAATGTGCTCAAAGTCTTTCATCATTTTGCCTAATGAATCATAAAGATCGAGTGGGTGATGAAGTGTGTGTGTCACACTCACTATCACTAGAATACGAGTGAGATGAGTTAGAGTGTACCTCATCTTCTTGGTCGAGGTTGGTCTTGTTCTTTGGCCATTAGGCATGATTAAGGCTTCTTCTTCAGAGTCACTTGAGTAGTAGCTTCACTACTACTCTGAATCGCTACTTCTTTTGACTTAGTTTGTTTCAACGGTTTAGTGACCAATATTGCCTTTTTCTTTTCTTGTCTTCTTTCTCTGAAGACTCTTATTTCTTCTTCATTCCTGTATTTATTGACTACGGGATATGGACATTCAATAGCAAAATGTCCTGGTTGTCTGCAATTCCAACACAGGTTTTCAACTTTTTGGTCAGCTCTCTCATTTCTTGGGTTGTCAGCTCCTTGATATTCGACCTTTTGATACTCAGCTCTCTTTGGTGGCCTATCTTCCCTTGACTTAGAGGGAGCTGAATGTCTTTTGGAGGGTTCACCTTTATTTCTTTTGTAGTTCTTGTTGAAGAACTTGTTGAATCTTTTAACGATCAACGCAATCTCCTCCTGGTCAATGATTTCTTTGGTCTCAGCTCTCTTCCCATCCTTGACTATAAGTGCAGTTGTTTTGGGTACAGTTGTCTCCTCTTGATCTTTTCTTCTCAGCTGAAATTCATAAGCTTTGAGGTCTGAGAATAGTTCATGATTGGATGTTTTTGATAGGTCCATCGAGTGCCTTAGAGCCATGGTCTTCATTTCCCATTCAGCTGGGAGGCTCCTTACTATCTTCATGCACATTTCCTTTTGTGTGTATTCCTTTCCAAGTGTTGAGAGCTCATTTGTAATTTCAGTGAATCTAGCATCCAGCTAATCAATTGTTTCACCTGCTAGCATTTTAAAATTTTCAAATTTTTGAACAACAACAAATAATTTGTTTTCCTTAATTTGCTAAGATCCTTCACAAATTAAAGTTAGTTTATCCCCGATTTCTTTGGTTGTCTTGCAAGATTTGACTTTGTTGAACATGGCTTTGTCAAAGTCTTGTAAAGTATATCCTTGGCCACATTGTCCAAGTTGTATCTTTTTTGTCATCATTTGTCCATTGACTCTTGGTTTTTCAACCATATTTGGTCTAGGAGGAGCACGACCTCTTCTCCTTCAACCAGCAGACTCTCCTTGCGATTGTGTTCACCTTCATTATTTGCAGTGGCCCATCCTCTATCACTATCCACATATCATCATGTAAAGCTGATAGATGAGCCTGCATACGTATTTTCCAGTCATCAAACTCTTCAATGGTGAACATAGGAATGCGTGTCAAATTTGCTTCCATGATAATAACCTTAAAAATGGCTTTTGAACGAACATGTGTTAAAAATTCTATGAAAGATTTGGAGATCTAGTTCGATGTAAGATGCGGAAGGCTCAATGAACCAACCGTCGACGATACCACTTGTATGTCCCAAGGGTGTGAGTAAGATTATTGTTTTTTATATCCCGATATGAAAAACGTTATAGGTGTTTCACTTGTAATGAAGAAATATGTATTTTCTGTTTGAAAAAGAATATAATATGAGAATATAAAAATGAAAAGACAGAAGTAATAGAAAATAATGATTTAGAAAAGAGAATTCTAAAAATAGAATTAGATATTGAAAAAATAAAAAATAAATTATTAAAAATAACAAAAGGAAAAGAGAAAATAGAAGAAGAAGAAGAAGATATAAATAAAAATATTGATGAAGAATCTTTTAAACAAGATATAGAAGAATATATACAAACAGAAAATCTTAGTATACAAAAGAATTTTAATAGTTTATTAAATATGAAATGTTGGATAACATTTAAAAATGGAACGACAATAGAAACATATGCTATAATAGATAGTGGAAGCACTAAAAGTTGTATACATAAAAGTCTAGTACCTAAAGAAGTATTAGAAAAAACAAAATTAAAAGTAATAGCAACATTAGCAGATGGAAGTACAACACAATATGATCAATGTATTGAAAATAGTTTAATAGAATTTGAAACAATAAATAAAGATAAGAGTTTAAAATATAATTTACCTCAAACATGGGTAACAGAAAAAGGAAAACCAGAATTTGTTCTGGGGTTAAATTTTTTAACATCGGATAATGGATCTATTACAATAGGAAGAAATTTAATACAAATAAATAGAAAAAATAGTTATTTATTAACAGATAAATCTGAATATAATAAAGAAGGATGTAGAAATTTAATAAATAAAGAAGAGGTAAATAATAGTGAAGATAATGAGTATGAAATATATGAACAATTTATTAAAAAACAAGTTTTTAATAATGAACCAATAAATTATAATAAAAAAGAAAGTAGAAAAATTAATAAGATTAGCGAGAAAAAACTCAAATAATTGGAGAAGATCCTTTAAAACATTGGGATGTGCCATTTTTGTGGATGTATATTAGTTAATGTTAATATTGAACCATGTTTACTAGCTTGTGGTAAAAATACATTATCGGGAATATATCTACTCCCTTTTGTTTTATAATTTTCCCAACCTCTAAAGTAATCATTATTGTTTAATCTAGTTGGTTCTCTCGGTGGTCTTCCTCCTAATTCATATGTTTTCTCTTCTTTAACTGTTTGTTTTGGAGAGATGATGAAAGGTTTTGAGTAATGAGAGAGTGAAACTAAACAAAATGGTATATATGGGTTATGAAAGGGCGTGCTTTCGGTTTTGAAATTTGATCAAGATCGATGGCTCAGAGTTAGCACGTCTATTAGCATTTAATTGCTCGCATTTAATGCGCGGCAAAGCATTTATATCTAATCATATGCTTTGTCATGCGACTTTTGATTGTACTGTCATTATTACGTTGACGTCATCCTTAAAAACATTCCCGCTTATTAAAAATGATGCGTTTTTGTCACTTAGCTCATAAATGACTCATCTTTCTCCTTAGTGACTCAACTCTTCTTCTCTCTATTCATGTAGTGACTCAAATTTGTCGGCCTAACTTGATCTGTTGAATTTCCGATCTGGTGATTCACTTAGCTGATTCACACACTCTGCTTTATTTTCATCTTTTCACGTTCCATCTCTTCTCCTTGAGTTTTCTGAGTGTCAACTCAGCTCAATTAACCCTAGCTCATGCTTGAGTTCTTCAAATCTTGATTCACATAATGGCTTTGTGAATATGTCAGTTAACTGTTTGTCAGTTGAGATGTATTCCAAGGTGATGTCTTTCTTTTTAACATGATCTCTTATAAAATGATATCTGACATCAATGTGCTTTGTTCTAAAATGCAACACAGGATTCTGAGTGATTGCAATATCACTTGTGTTATCACACATAATTGGAATCTCTTTTTCTTCAACATCATAATCTCTCAGCTGTTGTCTCATCCATAAGACTTGGGCAACTTGTTTGCCGCTGCTATGTACTCCACTTTTGTGGATGTGGCTATTGAGTTTTGCTTCTTGCTATCCAGGAAACCAACATGTTTCCAAGCATTTGACATGTACCTGAAGTACTCTTCCTGTCAACTCTACATCCAACATAGTCAGAGTCTGAGTAGCCAATTAGCTTGAATCCACCTCCCTTTGGATACCATAGGCCAACTTCATGGCATCCCTTCAAATATCTCAGGATTCTCTTAGCTGCAGTCATATGGCTTTCTTTTGGAGCAGATTGGGATCTTGAACATACACCTATAGCAAAGGTGGTGTCTGGCCTACTTGTTGTCCGATAGAGCAGTGATCCAATAAGTGCTCTGTATCTGGTTTGATCCACAGGCTTGCCATCTACATCCATGTCCATCTTGACTGATGTATTCATTGGTATTTTCACAGAAGACTTCTCTTCCATACCGAATTTCTTCATTAAATCTCTGGTATACTTTGTTTGATTTATGAAGGTTCCATCCTTCAGCTGTTTAACTTGAAGTCGTAGAAAGAATGTCAGCTCCCCCACCATGCTCATTTCAAATTTGCCTTGCATGAGGTTTGAGAACTTATCACACAGCTCTTTGTTTGTGGATCCAAAAATAATGTCATCCACATATATTTGAACAAGCAAATATACTCTCTCCATCTTGAATTCTCAAGAGTGTTCTCGTCCACTTTGCCTTTGGTGAATCCATTATCTCGTTTTAAATTGAGATAATGTATCATACCATGCTCTTGGTGCTTGTTTCAATCCATATAAGGCTTTCTTGAGCTTGTACACCTTATCTCCAAGAGTCTTCTGCTCAAATCCTGGAGGTTGTTTAACATAGACTTCTTCTTCTAATAGTCCATTTAAAAATGCACTTTTCACATCCATTTGATATACAGTGAAGTTCTTGTGAGCAGCATAGGCAAGAAACATCCTTATTGCTTCTAATCTTGCAACATGAGCAAATGTTTCATCAAAATCTATTCCTCCTCTTGGCAATACCATTTGGCTACCAATCTTGCTTTGTTTCTTACCACAGAACCTTCTTCATTCATCTTGTTTCTGAAAACCCATTATGTGCCAATAACATTTTGATGGGTTGGTCTTTGTACCAATTCCCATACTTTGTTTCTTTCGAACTGATTCAGCTATTCTTGCATGGCTTGAATCTAATGAGTATCATCTAATGCTTGGGACACATCTGTTGGCTCTATTTGGGAAATAAAACAAGTGAACATTGCTTCTTGTTGAGCTCTGGATCTGGTTCTTACACCATCTCTTACATCTCCAATGACTAGCTCTGGTGGATGGTCTCTCAGCCATCTCACATCTGGTTGGAGTAAGTCAGCTAGGTTCAGTCGTCTTGCAGTAGTGTTATCTTGAGCAGCTCTTTTATCATCATCTAGCTGTCGATTCTCCAGTTGTCTTTGAGATTCAGCTATCTCATCTTCACCTTGATTGATTGCTCCAGCTTCAGCTTCAACATAGGGACTCTTCTGCATAGTTGGCTGATTCAGCTTATCAGCTAACTCTTCAATGTCTTCTCCATTTACATTGGGTTCATCAAAAACCACATGGATAGACTCTTCTATGACCATTGTCCTATTGTTCAGCACTCTATAGGCTTTACTTTCAGCTAAGTATCCTAAAAGGATACCTTCATCAGCTTTAGCATCAAAAGCCTTTAGATTATCCTTGCCATTGTTGTGGATGAAGCATTTGCATCCAAAAATTCTGAAGTACCCAACATTTGGCTTTCTCCCTGTCCAAGTCTCATAGGGAGTCTTTGTCAGCTGTCTATTTATCATGCATCTATTTTGAGTATAACATGCAGTATTGATGGCTTCAGCCCAAAACCTTTTTGGCAATCCAGCTTCAGCTAACATGGTTCTTGTAACTTACTTGAGAGTTCTATTCCTTCTTTCTGCTACTCCATTCTATTGTGGAGTCCTTGCTGCAGATAATTCATGAGCTAAACCATTTTCAATACAATACTGAGTTATTATTCCATTGACAGACTCAGTTCCTCTATCAGATCTTATCTTTATAATGGTTTGACTATTCTCATTTTGAACTCTTTTCATCAGTTGAGGTAACTTTTGCAAAGTTTCCTTCTTTTTACACATGAAGATTGTCCATGTATATCTTGAATAATCAACTACCACTACTAGAGTGTATTTCTTCCCACTTATGCTAGCTAGCTCAACTGGACCAAATAGATCCATATGCAACAGATGCAATATCCTTGTTGAAGATGGACTAGACTTTTTTTTGAATGATGATTTGATCTGCTTTCCCATCTGACATGCATCACAAACACTTTCCTTCTTGTACACTGAGTCTGGCAGTCCTTCTACAAGATGACTCCTTGCAAGCTTGTTAATTGTCTTGAAATTCAGATGACTCGGCTTCTTGTGCCACAACCAACTTGATTCGGTTGTACTCTATGCTAGCAGACAAGTGCTTGGTGTGGCAGTCGACCAATCTACCACGTACATGTTCTTTTGTCTGGATCCTTGCAACACTACTTCGTTTGATTCAGTTTCTTTGATTTGGCACACTACCATATTGAATCCAACATTATAGCCCTTGTCACAGATTTGGCTGATGCTTAATAAGTTGAAGTTGAGGCCTTTGACATAAGCAACATCTGTGATTTCTAAACCATTTTTCTTGATGGATCCAATACCTTTTATTTCCCCTGGAGCTTCATTTCCTCCAAATATGACTTTTGCGCCTCTAATCTCCTTGAATTTTGATAGATTTTTCTTGTTTCATGTCATGTGTTTGGAACAGCCAGTATCCATGTACCAGGTTCCTTAGCACTCAGCTGTTCCTTGAACCTGCAATCAAGGAAATTAGTTTTTAGGTACTCATACTTGTCTGGGTCCTGAGGGGTTAGTACTGGAAGATGATCCAACCAACCTATAACCAAATGATTTGACTCTAAGAGGTTGCCATATATTTGTGCCATAATCATAATTCACATTGGCAAATTGCTTGGGGGCTTTAGGTTCATACAACTGTGTGTGTTTTAGCAATTTCCTTTCTTGGGTAGTTGTGATATTTCTGAGTGCTTGGGTGCATATGTGTGCTGATGATAGTTCTTTTGCCTTTGGAATGACCTTTGTTGAGTTCTAGGCCTTTGCCATTTTGGCATATATTCCATAGGTCTTTGCTGATATTTCACATTATTCCAATCAGTTTGGCTTGGGTAATTTCTACCATTCTCATCATATGTGTTCCTTTGATAGAACTTCTGCGGTTTCTGGTAGTTCTGTTTCTTCTTCACAGAGTATTTCCTATTTGGAGTTTGCTGAGTCACTTTGTTGGATTTCTTCTCAGCTGTCCTCTCAGCATACTCGACTGGCTGTTTTTCTTTTTCTTTATATCCAAGGCCAGTTTGTTTGTGATTGTGCTTTGGAATGAATGTGTGTGCAACATTTGGTATCTTGGATTTTTGAGATGCTTCATTACGTGAAGATCCTTTTTCCAAGATCACTCTTGGAGTTTGACTATGCACAAAGGAATTGAATCCTATGCATGTCTTGTCTCCACATTCTTTTTGGCTCATGATAAGGTCATCCAATGATTTAGATGCCTTTGTGAATGAAGCAATCACATTTTTGAGATCATTTTCTCTCTTTTCTATAGTTGCTATCTCGCTTTATTAGTTTAGCATTTTCGGTCTTGACTCTTTGTTCTCATCGGCTATGTGACTTAGAGTACTCGGCTCCTTAGAGGCATTTTGTGAGTTTTAGCTTTTGAGCTGGTTGTTTTCCTCATTTAATAGTGTGTGTGAGGACTTAATGTGCTCAAAGTCTTTCATCATTTTGCCTAATGAATCATAAAGATCAGTGGGTGATGAAGTGTGTGTGTCACACTCACTATCACTAGAATCTGAGTGAGATGAGTTAGAGTGTACCTCATCTTCTTGGTCAGGTTGGTCTTGTTCTTTGGCCATTAGACAGATTAAGGCTTCTTCTTCAGAGTCACTTGAGTAGTCAGCTTCACTACTCTCTGAATCTGCTACTTCTTTTGACTTAGCTGTTTCAACAGTTTCAGCAGCCAATATTGCCTTTTTCTTTTCTTGTCTTCTTTCTCTGAAGACTCTTATTTCTTCTTCATTCCTGTATTTATTGACTACGGGATATGGACATTCAATAGCAAAATGTCCTGGTTGTCTGCAATTCCAACACAGGTTTTCAACTTTTTGGTCAGCTCTCTCATTTCTTGGGTTGTCAGCTCCTTGATATTCGACCTTTTGATACTCAGCTCTCTTTGGTGGCCTATCTTCCCTTGACTTAGAGGGAGCTGAATGTCTTTTGGAGGGTTCACCTTTATTTCTTTTGTAGTTCTTGTTGAAGAACTTGTTGAATCTTTTAACGATCAACGCAATCTCCTCCTGGTCAATGATTTCTTTGGTCTCAGCTCTCTTCCCATCCTTGACTATAAGTGCAGTTGTTTTGGGTACAGTTGTCTCCTCTTGATCTTTTCTTCTCATTTTGAAATTCATAAGCTTTGAGGTCCGAGAATAGTTCATGATTGGATGTTTTTGATAGGTCCATCGAGTGCCTTAGAGCCATGGTCTTCATTTCCATTCACCGGGAGGCTCTTACTATCTTCATGCACATTTCCTTTTGTGTGTATTCCTTTCCAAGTGTTGAGAGCTCATTTGTAATTTCAGTGAATCTAGCATCCAGCTAATCAATTGTTTCACCTGCTAGCATTTTAAAATTTTCAAATTTTTGAACAACAACAAATAATTTGTTTTCCTTAATTTGCTAAGATCCTTCACAAATTAAAGTTAGTTTATCCCCGATTTCTTTGGTTGTCTTGCAAGATTTGACTTTGTTGAACATGGCTTTGTCCAAAGTCTTGTAAAGTATATCCTTGGCCACATTGTCCAAGTTGTATCTTTTTCTGTCATCATTTGTCCATTCAGCTCTTGGTTTTTCAACCATAGCTGGTCTAGGAGGAGCGACCTCTTCTCCTTGTGCAGCAGCTCTCCTTGCAGTTGTGTTCACCTTCATTATTTGCAGTGGCCCATCCTCTATCACTATCCACATATCATCATGTAAAGCTGATAGATGAGCCTGCATACGTATTTTCCAGTCATCAAACTCTTCAATGGTGAACATAGGAATGCGTGTCAAATTTGCTTCCATGATAATAACCTTAAAAAATGGCTTTTGAACGAACATGTGTTAAAAAATTCTATGAAAGATTTGGAGATCTAGTTCAGTAAGCAGTGCGGAAGGCTCAATGAACCAACCGGTCTGATACCACTTGTATGTCCCAAGGGGTGTGAGTAAGGTTTAGAAGGGGGAGGGGGGTTGAATAAACCTTACCAACTTTTCGATTTTAGTCCTTTTAAAATCATACAGAGTTAAATACACAGCTAAGTCCTTGAGGGACAACTAGGTTAGTTAACCAGCAGAGTTAGCCACTCAACAGACTCGATTGAGCTGTTGATAGAATAACTCAGTTGTTTAGTCTAAACCTTAACTTGGCTGTGATGAATATTTCAGCGGAAGACTTAACACCCTTGAATTTGGTTTAAGTTTGTTTTAACACTTGGTTTTAGCAGCTAGTTAATTATCTGTTGGATAGCAAATTATCAGCAAATATAAAATGATATGCAAAAATTAAATGCCGAAATGTAAATGACACAATAATTTTTTTAGAAGTTCGAAGATGGGGTAATTCTTCTACTCCTCTCTTCTCCAACTCCTGGAGGAATCCACTAAGTATTGATCAGAGTACAAAGTGGTTATCAGTCCAGATACAAGTCTTGATCACACAAATTTGAGTTGATCCTTTGGGACTCGATCTGGAGATGCCTTGGGTCACACACAGTGGCTTCTCGTCCGACTCAAATTCTTCACGGGGTTTGCGCGCTTGCTACTTCATCTCACTTGCTCAAGCTTCTTGGATTTGATCACGAAGCCCTCCAATAACTTGAGACTGGTTCGACCTTGAAGCTTTCTACAATACTCCTTGGAATGTAGACCCCTTTTGATTCTTCAAAAGTTTCCTCTTCAACAGTATGAAGTTGTCTTTCCTTCACAGCTTGGTGTTGGATCGATTTCCTTCGAAATTTAGGCTTGAGGATTTGCTTGAATAACTTGAGAATATATTGCAGGTTATAGTTCGAATAATTGCTTGAATGTTCGTGGTTTAGGTTGTCAAGGTAACCTCTTCTCAAAGTGATTCCCCAGCCTTTTATAGTGAACTTTTAAAAATCTGCGCATTGAAGAGATAGGCTGATTTCAAAAGTCACTTGTGTTCGTTGGCATGTCTTGTTGAAGTCCTTGATATTGACATTTCCTTGTATTGAATGAGCATTGACTTTTGTAGTCGACACAAGGTGCGATCTTCCCATTGGTTTATTCCTTTTGCACGCAAGGGATCGAGCACTTTAAGACATGACATGACATGGAAGTAGTACTTGTTCGGGTAATATTCTTTTTACTTAGGCAACGGATTCTTTTCGATTAACTCCTCTTTGTAAATTTGCCATTTCCCGGTGACTTGAGTGTCCGCTCTAATGATTGAAAGACTCATCCGTCACTTCAACTTGACTTGGCTTCTTGAGTTGACTTGATCGACACTTCACACACCAGTATCGGATACTCCTTCGATCGAGTTCTTGTCTTCTCCTCCTTTCCATACTCAATTTTTTCACATGAAGTCTTCATTTCGATCTTGATTGACTTCTTGTATATCCAGGCATAGGTGACTTGACTCGGCTAAATGCATTCTATCTATTACAATATAAATTATAAAGAAAATGGGGTGCCAATTTTCTAGTCTAAGTTTTACATGGCATTCATCAAAATCTAAACAATAAATTTCCCAACAAAGACCATATTTCCATAGAGTTCTTTCCATAGAGTTTTCTTGCCCCTTAATTTGCATAAAAATACAATAGATGGTTCAGAGACCATAAACCAATCGACTCGACCAACTAAAGAGGAGCTTTGCTTAATCAAAGAGTTTTGGGACTACCCGTTGCTTTCTTTAACAGAACAGGAATGAGCGAAACATACAAGCCAATTGAATTAGTAACCGATGTTAGAAAGAGAACTGAATCCCTAGGGTTTCGTCTTTTGATTTGGGAGTTTTCAACTTGATTAGTAGAAGATATAATAAAATTTAGTTGCCAAAATGTTGTAATGTTTATGATTTTGTTAAAGTCTTAAAGATATGGCAGTGTAGTAATAGGATTTTGTTGTATTGTTTATGACCTTGGGGTTCGAACTTGGAGTTGGATTTTGCCTTCTTATAATGCCTGCATTTGATTGTCGATAATTAAATAAAATAATTTCTTTTGAAAAGAAGAATAAAAACAACTTGAGACGCCGCAATTAAAAATGGAGTTTGCGAAAATTAATACCATTTTGGAATTAATTTATCTTAGATAATCTCAAATTTCATTGTAGATGTTTCGTTTATGGAATCTAGTCTTGATATTAAAACACTCGTCGATACAAATTTTTAGTTATGCCAAGTGACTGATATATGATCTAGTTGATGTTTATAAGTGTTGGAATTTGGTCTTGAGAAATGGGTGTTGACCCAATTTTGACCAAATAATTAAGTGGTTTCCATTAGAGTAAAATAGAATTAAATTATTTATAACAATTCTACTAAGAGAGTAGATGAGAATAACATTTGAAATTTCTCAAAACCGATTCCGGGGGAATGATAAATTAATGCTAGAAGTTAGCCACTTAATACAAATAAATGGTATGGAAAATGGAAAATGTGGGAAGGAGAAATGCTCCATCCCAAATGGAAAAGGATGAAAAGTTTGCACACTTTATATATCCCAAGTTGGACTTATGGGTTTGGGCCTTGGGGCACCAAGTTTTTAAAGGAGTGAGCACTACATGCTTGTGGGTGCAGTTCAAAAGAACACACACGCACAAGACGCTTCTTTGGCCGCCGCCCGCTGGGATGGGCTTGGGCTTGGGCATCAAGGCCCTTATTGTTTTTGGATCGAAAACCTTTAAAATAAATGTTTAATTAATTTTTGTAATTAATTAAACGGATTTAATTATTTTTTTGTAATTAATTAAATGGATTTCAACTGGGAAGAGGTTCGCACCCGAGCACTTACGGACGCACGGCCCTTGCGTCGGGTCGTGCGCCCTGTCGTACATGTGCAAACCAGCGCACGGGCTGGCGCACGGCCCGTGCGTCAAGTCATGCGCCAACGAACAGGTGTGTCTGTCAGTGCAAAATGTGTCTTTTCGAGCCAAAAGATGCGATCTTTTCATACGGGCACCTGAGGCCTATAATAATCGATCCCTGTAGATGAAAAACACACGAAATCATCAGATAAAAAATGGGCATTTGCATAATCGAGCATATTGACATTCTTCCTCCTTCAAAAGCTTGAAAGTCAAAAACACCTTTGTTGTTCGCTGTGTTTCGAGTTTGCAAGTGTTGTAAACTCGAGACGGAAATAGTCGTTGTATCTTAGGGACGTACGCCAGAACCGTTAGCACTAGTATACAGGGCATTTTCGTCTTGCGGATACAAAATTGAATTCAGGCCTCGACTAAAAGCCATACACTTAGCCATTTTCTTCCTATACAGAAACCTTGCTTATATTTTTTACATACAATAAGAAAATGACTGCAACGGCTCATAAACGGTGGACTGATTAATTGAATGAGGATGAAACAGATAAATCCTCAAATTGCTAGGGTGCACAGTTAGCTATTGTACCATTTGATTCCTCGAAGACTCTAAACAATGACTTCTCACTATTATCAAAGGAGTCTTCTTTAGCATCCAAAAAAATGACACTCAGTTGCTAAAACGTATGTCGTGGGCAGACTTATCACAGCTTGTCAGCTACAGGGAGAATGCTAGTGCAATTGAGGCAATTGGCAAAGCTTGTTGAAAATCTTAATTGTGTCATGATCTCTATTAATTTTTGTTTTTGCTGCTGACTATGCCTTTTCTTTTATTTCTAATATCTAGTGGGGCTTTTTTCTCTTTCTCAACTTGTAATAAAGCAAATTGTTCGGCTTTGTGAACACATCCCTCTTTTCTTTTCTTTTTTTTTTAAATATTTCAACTTATCTAAAAATAAGTGACTGACGTCCTTGATCGAAAGAGATGATATAACCTAAAGTATTTTTGAGGTTTGTTTCTGATATATTGCTACAATGTATGATTCAGATCATTGGGATAATTGAGTAGTACTAATTTCAATCATAGACATCACTTATACAGTCTGTGCTTGGTGGAATTATATCCGTGTTTGAAAAAAAAAAGTTGTCCAGCCAAACAGGCCTGGGCTGGGTGGCCCGGTTAATTTTCTTAATCAAATAAGAGCCCATATCATACATCTAGAACCGGCCCATTTGATACCTTTTCATATAAGGCCCAAAAGCTACGTAGAAAGGCCTATTCTAATTCCATATGCACTATCAATGACTTAAATTTTAAATCCATCTCTTTGTTTTAACATTCAGAGAATAAATCATGATTAATGAAATAGCATTGATCACAACTAATTTTTGATAGATGGTTGAAAGAATAATTGATATTTCTGATGTGACGAAGAATTAAAAAAGAGTAACCAGAGTACGGACAAAACGAGAAAATGAAATAAATGGTAATAGGCCGAAGTGACCATTTATTTGTTGTGAAAATGAGAAATATTTATTTGTTTTCAAGAACATTGTTTTTGTCATTTTGACTATACACTGACGGTCATATCCTTTGTGTATCTTTGGTGATGTACTTGACTATTTTTCAAAAAAAAAAATTGTGGTAGGTCTCGGTACCGAGTTATGTGTCAGTCCCCAAAAATGAAAAAAAAAAGAGTAAAATGGACATTTGAACTTAAAAATGGCTAAATAATTTTCTTTTTGAAAAATATGATTAAAACAATATTTTTGCTAAGAAGAAAAGACCAAAACTTCGACGGACTCAATAAAATAACTTTATTCCGCTAATGAGATTATCAGGAAGAGAACAGATTTGTGGATCTCCGCCGTAGAGATGTTAAACGGGCCACGACCCATTGGCCCAGACCATTTAAACCGGGGAAAAAAGAGGGTTAGGGCCGAATTATTTTGGCCCGTTTTGATCCAGAATTTTTTGGCCCGGACCGTTTAGCCCGAGGCCGGTTAGGGCTAGCCCGTAGGTTAACCGGACTAGCCCGCCAATTATATTTTTTAAAAAATAAATATAATTCTAATATTATAAATCTATTTTATTACATATTACTTATTACTAAATATATTTTTTCAAGCTCACATCTCCTCATTTTTAATAAGTTTAAATATATAATTCTTAAAACTATGACTTTGAATACTTTTGAACCAAAATACTAGTCAGAGCAGAGGAACATAAAAAACTTTCACTTGTTGAATTTTTCTTAAAAGTTAACCAAATGTTGCCCTTGAAATTTTGTACCTTTGTGTGGCAAAATAAACAGGAAATGCAACAGCAACCCCCTGCAAAATGAAGTCATATGAATATTTTTTTAAAGTATTATTTTTTTTAATTTTATATGGAAATATATTATATAATGCTATCTTTTATTATTATAGCTTTATTTAAAAATTTAGATCATGGAATACTTAAATTTTATAATTCTGTTAATGCAATATAATTATAAATTATGCAAGATTGTTTTATAATGAACACTTTAACTTAACATGTTAAACTTAAATGTTATATATGTTCGAGTTTAAAATTTTAGATTTAAATATATAATTTGTTTTTTGACTTATAGCCCGATAGTGACCCGTTTAGCCCGAAACCCGTTAGAGTTAGGGTTAGATTCACAATATGCTAGCCCGTTTAATTGTGGCCCGTTTAACCCGAAGCCCATTTAGCCCGAAGCCCATTAGGTAGGGCCAGCCCGTTTAACATCTATACTCCACGGTGTAGTATCATGAATTACCTCCACAACTACAGATTTGTCAATTTAGTAAGTTGAAATTATCAATTGCAAGCTCCCCTCCAAAACTCAGAAAGTTTAAATTCAAATCCAAATTCTTATAAGCACCCCTCATAAAAAAATTGGCAGACACTTTTGATTATTCTAAGAATAATACTATAATCTTGTAAGCTAAGAAGGAAATTATTATAGATCTTATACTATTAAAAAGATAGTTAGCACATGCTACCCGTAAGAGTTGTACGTCCAGTTGAATTGCGCCCTACTGAAAAAAGGAATAAGTGGTTCAAAGTAAGCCAAATCCGATCGATCTCAAAGCTACAAGTTCAGGGTGAAGGAGAAGGTTCGCCTTCTTGAGTTTTCCTCCTAGCGAAGCTTATCCCTCACTCGCATTTGCCTAATCGAGCAGAACGCTACTCACCGATCTTCACACAACACATAAGTTAGGTTTTGTTGTCCTTAGAGCCAATGGCGGAGGTGGGGGGGCGGCAACCTAGGCTCCAGCCCCCCCTCCTTAAAAAAATTACTAGGTAAATTTTTTTCAAAATTCTTTTTGGTTAATATTTATGTGAATTCTTTTTCATTTTTTTATCTAGCCCACGCCAAGTTCGTGTATCGACCCACCCCATAATAATTTTTGGTTACGCCATTGCTTAGAGTGGTTGTCAAAGATAAGATCTTTGCACTTTGCGACCCTATCCGAGTATGTGCTTAGTGCCAACGCGTGTCATAGAACAATTAATGTATCCATACGACCTTCGGCCCTCAACAACTCAGTACAAAGCACACACAAAACGGTCCTAAATATAATACACGCTATAATATACGAATATATATTTTTGTGCGTGCACACATTCTGACACACACTTGCACCTATACTTAACTACACTGTCTGCACACACACACCACATATGTCATTGCACACACACAACAATTACACTAGAAGAATAATTAATAATAAGGAAGACAACAAGAACCAAAAAAAGAAACCTATGGAGGGGAATCGACTGACAGATGAAAATCGCCGCTTGGAGCTGTTAGGTGAAATTATTGTAATCATTGCTATCAGGAAATTGCTATCAAAAATCACAATCAAAAGAATATTCTTGATGGTGTAGTGGACCGTGGTACACAGGATGATTCACACCTTGCTGCAGATAATATTTTACCATCTGCTGCATAACAAATTTTTTGTTATAATTTGCTGAGTCACGATCTTTTCTTGGATAGGAATTTAAATTTGTTAGCTGATTATTCTCTGATATTTTTCCATTTTCAGATTGTATATATATGGGAGGATAGATCTCAATTTATATACTTTTCAACAGTAATCAATATAAACAGAGAAAGTTTTCTCTCATTGCTCTTCATTCATATTTTCAATATGTTTAGCTTTCTTTTCGATTCAGGTTTTATGTTTCTTAACAATTGAATATTTTCTCAAATCATAGGAAGCTCTATCAACATGTAAGATTTCATGATATTAAACAGAATAAAGAGAGAACAAAAACTCAAACATTGGATTCACTTAATTATATTAATGCACGTCACATTAAGATAAAGTTAAAAACTTTTAATTAAACTATCATTTATGTAAATCTAAATCATATTCCACCCGCGGTAGTACCCAATCATCTCTGTCTAGAAACACTCTCAGTGAATACTTAGAAGACGCTTCGACCTCATCTAATTCATGGATAAATGGTGGTATATTTGCAGTCGCACCATTTCCTACGTTGCCGAACATGGCGAAGTACGTAGTGTTCGGTGGAGAAGTATCAATGGCTACTTACTGATGCATCCAAATAGGATTGCATGATAACAAAAGACGCACGTTTCCCTAATGAACTACCTACAGACGTTGTCTCTGATCGGTTATTTTGAAACTTATCTACATAAAATGAACAAAGGTGGAATACAAATGCACTTTCAAAAGTCAAAAGAGGAGTAGATAGGCTTGAGAATACAATCTTTTCTTCCGGATATGACTTCTCCCTCCGAAACCCACACTTTTGAAAGAAGGCAAGTGCAATTCCAGAAATTGAATTGTTTCCACCGTAAAGTTGACAGCTACGGTAAAATTGTTTTTCAACTATTATGTTTAGAGTTGCATCTATCCCCTGCAGTCTACACCTAAAGAAGACTGATTCTTTTGCCCAATTATTGACTGCAACCCCATGATTTGCGGTATTTACAACCGTCAAATCATGAGCTAAGAAACCTTTACCATTGATCCCTACAGATTAGTTTTTAAAGTAATAGTTAGAACTCATCAATTAATTAATAACATATAAAGACATCCAACTCAACTGAAAAAATAAATACTTACATAATGTTGCTAGTGGCAAAGGGTTGTCAGGTTCTTCACTGCTAGCATTGGAGGATATTATAGTCCTCCCAATCCATTCTCCAATCAAAGATATATTTTTTTTGTCATCACCAACTGTGACTGTCTCATGGTATTCCCCCTTCTAAATATAGATACATACTCTAAAAGAGATATAACTAGGGGACACCGCTATTGCTTCCGAAATAGTCTTAAATTCAGATTTTCTCTATTTAGAAACTCAAAACTTTATTGTACACTCAATATTCCTTTTGCTCCTTGTCATTGGTATGAAAACTAATACAGTTAAGAGAGTCACGGTTGTAATAATAATTGCAATAGAGATTTTAATAACTCTGTGCCAGTTCACCACATATGGGGTATGTTCTTCCATAGAAGAAAGAAACATGTGGGAACCAACATTAATAGAGATGGAGTTAGGACTAAAAGAGTTCAATTTCCAAACCACCAACTGAAACCCTTGATGAATCGGGGTGTTAATGCGGGTAATATTTTTGTAGGTGGAACCTCAACATCCACCTCAATACCATTAAAAGATGTTGAGGGTGAAATAGATGGAGTTATGTTCACCTCATCCATGAGATTGGTGATAGGAAATTGGATAAATAAATAAGAAAACAGAAAAAAGTGAATAAAAAACATAACAAAGGGAATTGTCTCTTTTTTTCCCTCAAAAAATAAAAACTAATACCTTTGAATCCTTAAAATTAAGATCACAAAATCACATGGAGAGAAAACAAAATATCGGCCTTTGCGAACAAAGTGTGATGGACGAAATTTTGTTTGAATTTTTTTGGCCAAAGAATCTTCAACTGAGTTAACCAAACGAAAACTTCAGTGAGTTGGCCAAGAAACTTTTAATTGCTGGAGATGTAAGGGGGATTCTTTACAAATGTTGAGATGGGCGGCAGATAAAATGTATATTTCCAAGTGTGAGTGCTCTTGTTGTGTGCATGTTGGGATGTCCAAGTATGGGTACTAGTCTTATATTTATAGTTTTGGTGTAAAGGTCTCCCACTCCAAGTATATGTAATATTATTCTCAGTTACCATTTACTCATCAGTGAATAATTTATAACCGACAAATTAGACATTTCAAACCACTAGTAATACGCACGTGCATTGCACGTGATTCATATAATTCTACAAAAATTATTTACTAATTATATTGAAATATTAATGTAAATTTAAGATGTATTATAAATATAATAAAAACCAAACAACTAATTAGAACAAAAATTTTGAGTTACTTCAAAATATTTTATTGTATAGATAATTTTAAATGATTAACTAAAAGGAATTTAATCATTTAAAATTATAAAATATTTTAAAGTGACTCAAAATTTTATTTTAATTAGTTATTTGTTTGATTTTATTATATTTATAATACATCTTAAATTTATTTTAACCTTTCAATAAAATTAGTAAATAAATTTTGTAAAATTACATAAATCACGTGCAATGCACGTGCATATTACTAATCTACTAAAAAAAACCATCAAACAATAGGGAAAGAACATCATGTCTGCCTGTTGTGCAAGAGATAATATTCTATATACAATATCATTTGCACTAAATCTATGAAAAATCCAAAAGCGTTTGGAATGTGCACATGCAAATTGATATACAAAAATGACACATTGTTATTTATTTAAAATTTAATTTGTAAGTGTTATCTAAATTTACTGGATACGGAAATGAAATAAAATTTAATCTCTAATTGATATCTAAATTTACTTACAGCAACCCTAAAATCTTTTTGTTCAATCCATAAGCAATCCATGTGCTCCACTAATTGATAAACCAAGTGATAACCAAAAGGACATTGCTCGAGCATCGCGAGTTCGAACAACATTTAACTATGACAAAAAAAGATCAAAGTGAATAATAAATTAAATTAAAGCAATGTGTTTTTTATTTTCTGAAAGTAAACTTGCACTTACTACATTGGTCAAAGGTGAAATAAAGACAAGAAATGATGACAAAGTTCCCATCCATCCTGCTAATGAAACTCCAAAATATCCGTGGGATAAAAAGAATGTCAAAAATCCGGAAATGATGAGAGCAATCAGACCAAAGCCCAACCGCTTTGCCGCACGAATCTATTAAATGAAAATTAATACAAGTTATAGTACTATAAAATTAATTGAACTTGTAATAATTGTCTACAAAATATATAATACTTACCCGAACTTTTATTCTATAATAAATGTACACCGAAATGTACATTGATTGCATCATGCATCCAATTAAATTTGTGATAAGTATAGCTAAGTTCACATTATCGAGGATCACATAAAAATATTTTTTTATTTGTATGACAT
The DNA here is from genome assembly GCA_016081115.2 of Rehmannia glutinosa. Taxonomy (NCBI): domain Eukaryota; kingdom Viridiplantae; phylum Streptophyta; class Magnoliopsida; order Lamiales; family Orobanchaceae; genus Rehmannia; species Rehmannia glutinosa. The sequence continues at coordinate 84,956,188 of CM071934.1, forward strand.
GTTTTTGTGTCAAAAAAGTTAAAAAGAAATACTCAACCAAATATTAATTCATTTCTAAACCTTTTCGATTCAGGTTTTATGTTTCTTAACAATTGCATATTTGCTCAAATCATAGGAAGCTCTACCAATATGTAAGATTTCATGATGTTAAACAGAATAAAAAGAGAACAAAAACTCAAACAGAGGATTCACTTAATTATATTAATGTACGTTACATCAAGATAAAGTTATGAACTTTTAATTAAACTATCATTTATGTAAATCTAAATCATCCACTCGCGGTAGTACCCAGTCATCTCTGCCTAGAAACACTCTCAGTGAATACTTAGAAGACGCTTCGACCTCATCTAATTCATGGATAAATGGTGGTATATTTGCAGTCGCACCATTTCCTACGTTGCCAAAAATGGCGAAGTAGGTAGTGTTCGGCGGAGAAGTATTAATAGCTACTTACTGATGCATCCAAATAGGATTGGATGATAACAAAAGATGCATGTTTCCCTAATGAACTACCTACAGACGTTGTCTTTGATCGGTTATTTTGAAACTTATCTACATAAAATGAACAAAGGTGGAATACAAATGCACTTTCAAAAGTCAAAAGAGGAGTAGATAGGCTTGAGAATACAATCTTTTCTTCCGGATATGACTTCTCCCTCCGAAACCCACACTTTTGAAAGAAGGCAAGTGCAATTCAGAAATTGAATTGTTTCCACCGTAAAGTTGACAAACTACGGTAAAATTGTTTTTCAACTATTATGTTTAGAGTTGCATCTATCCCCTGCAGTCTACACCTAAAGAAGACTGATTCTTTTGCCCAATTATTGACTGCAACCCCATGATTTGCGGTATTTACAACCGTCAAATCATGAGCTAAGAAACCTTTACCATTGATCCCTACAGATTAGTTTTTAAAGTAATAGTTAGAACTCATCAATTAATTAATAACATATAAAGACATCCAACTCAACTGAAAAAATAAATACTTACATAATGTTGCTAGTGGCAAAGGGCTGTCAGGTTCTTCACTGCTAACATTGGAGGATATTATAGTCCTCCCAATCCCTTCTCTAATCAAATATATATTTTTTTTGTCATCACCAACTGTGAATGTCTCATGGTATTCCCCCTTCTGAATATAGATATATACTCTAAAAGGGCTATAACTAGGGGACACCTCTATCGCTTCCGAAATAGTCTTAAAGTCAGATTTTCTCTATTTAGAAACTGAAAACTTTATTACACACTCAATTTTCATTTTGCTCCTTGTCATTGGTATGAAAATTAATAAAGTTAAGAGACTCACGATTGTAATAATAATTGCAATAGAAATTTTAGTAACTCTGTGCCAGTTCACCACATATGGGGTATGTTCTTCCATAGGAGAAAGAAACATGTGGGAACCAACATTAACAGAAATGGAGTTAGGACTAAAAGAGTTCAATTCCAAACCACCAACTGAAACCCTTGATGAATCGGGTGTTAATGCGGGTGATATTTGTGTAGGTGGAACCTCAACATCCACCTCAATATCATTAAAAGATGTTGAGGGTGAAATAGATGGAGTTATGTTCACCTCATCCATGAGATTGGTGATAGGAAATTGGATAAATAAATAACAAAACAGAAAAAAAAAAAAAAAGTGAATAAGAAACAAAACAGAGGGAATTGTCTATATTTTTCCCTCAAAAAATAAAAACTAATCACAAAATCACATGGAGATAAAACAAAAAATCGGCCTTCGCGAACAAAGTGTGATGGACGAAATTTTGTTTGAATTTTTTTGGCCAAAAAATCTTCAACTGGGTTAACCAAACGAAAACTTCAGTGAGTTGGCTGAGAAACTTTTAATTGCTGGAGAGGGAAGGGGGACTCATTTCAAATGTTGAGATGGGCGGCAGATAAAATGCATTTTTCCAAGTGTGAGTGCTCTTGTTGTGTGTATGCTGGGATGTCCAAGTATGGGTACTGGTCTTATATTTATAGTTTCGTTTAAAGGTCTCGCACTCCAAGTATGTGTAATATTATTCTCAGTTACCATTATGTCATCAGTGAATTAATTTATAACCGACAAATTAGACATTTCAAACCACTAGTAATACGCATGTGCATTGCACGTGATTCATATAATTCTACAAAACTTATTTACTAATTTTATTGAAATATTAATTTAAATTTAACATGTATTATAAATATAATAAAAACCAAACAACTAATTAGAACAAAAATTTTGAGTTACTTCAAAATATTTTATTGTATAGATAATTTTAAATGATTAACTAAAAGGAAATTTAATCATTTAAAATTATAAAATATTTTAAAGTGACTCAAAATTTTGTTTTAATTAGTTATTTGTGTGATTCTTATTATATTTATAATACATCTTAAATTTATTTTAATCTTTCAATAAAATTAGTAAATAAATTTTGTAAAATTACATAAATCACGTGCAATGCACGTGCATATTACTAATATACTAAAAAAATAATCAAAAAGTAGAGAAAGAACATCATGTCTGCCTGTTGTGCAAGAGATAATATTCTGTATACAATATCATTTTCACTAAATCTATGAAAAATCCAAACGTGTTTGGAATCTGCACATGAAAATGTATATACAAAAATAACACAATGTTATTTATTTAAAATTTAATTTGTAAGTGTTATCTAAATTTGTTGGACGGTAATGAAATAAAATTTAATCTCTAATTGATATCTAAATTTACTTACAGCAACCCTAAAATCTTTTTGTTCGATCCATAAGCAATCCATGCGTGAAGCCCCGATTTTTTTCCGAGCTTATAATTGACCCTTATTGTCGTTTATGTATTTGATCGACTATTTTATCGCGTCACTTTGACGGGTAAATATTAATAATATATATTTTGTATTTTATCTCATTTTATTTAATTACTTGTGATCATGATCTTTAATAATTCTATTTTGCATTTATGATCACTTGATTGATCATTATTACTATTTTTGTATTTATTAGTCACCTTAGAATTTTATGAGACTATTTATTTTAGAGACTTTTACCTTATAGAATTAAGAATTTGATTTAGATTAAGTGATCATGAGACTTATAAGTGATCGAGGAAATCACTAATTATTTTGGAGATTGATATATTTCATCTATTATCATCAAATTTGGGACAAAAAAAAAATATATATATGGAATTACCATAATGCCCTTAGAATGGACGGCCATGATGATGATTTTGGAGTAAAAATATCATCCAACTCTTGTACATAACACCTTATATTAGTCATCTTGTGTATAATTATACCATTAATTCAAACATTATACATATCATCTTATACATCAATTCTTTATTATTAATTTTGCCAACATGTTGGAAGTCTTCCAACATTCCATTCAAACCACCTCATGCCCATACCTTTGACCTCCAAAATGTCTCCCATGAATGAGGCAAAAGGCAAGACACAAATTAAACAAAAAAAAAAATCCCTCCCTCTCTCATCAATGTGGACGGCCACATACAAGGAAAATGAACAAAATTTGTTCATTTTCACCAACACATTCATCTCCTATACAAAATCCTACTCCTTCTCTCTAAACTCCCTACTTCTCTCTACTCTTTCTTCTTACTTTCTTCTTCAACACTTAAAAAAATTTCAAGAATTCTCTCCTTATTCTTCATAAAATTCGAACACCCCTACTACAAGGTAAGGAATATTGTTCTCCAATTTATCTTGATATCATCTACCCACCTCTTTTTTTTCACTTCTTGACTTAAGTTAATTTTGGTTTTGGAGGTACATTTAGAAGACCATTTGAAGATTAGAGCTTGACATCATCTTGAAGAAGGACTTCAAGACTTGAAGAACAACTAGTAGAGAATTTGGACTACAAGGTAAGAATTGGACACTAGAACCCTTCTTTCTATTTTTTTTTTTTCAAATTTTAACACCCCTTTTTCATTTTTGAGAAATAGGGGCTGACCTTAGGTGATTTTGGAGTTGAACCAAAATTTCCAATTTTAGAGCTTCAACTAGTCTCCAATCACTACTACACAAGGTAAAGTGTAGTCTTTCTCATTTTCTTATCTCCTTCTTTTTCTCCTTAATTTTTCTCTCATTTTTCTAACTTCAAATTTTTGATATTTCTTGACTTAGGGGCTGACCTTAGAGGCCTCATCCAAAAATTGTGAAACTATCCTTTTGTTTCACAATTTCCAATTTTAAGGTGGGTGGAAAAATATTTTCCAACTATTAGGTGTTTTATTTAAAATGCATGTAGAAAATTTGATCATGAGCCTTGGGATATATAATCTATGTATTGCATGTCAATTTTATGTATCAAATCATGAAAATTCTGAAGAGTTGCTCAAAATTGCTATTTATTGAATTTTAGGTGCATGCATGTGCAATTTAATGTTTTATTTGATGAATTCTTATATGTATTGGACATGCATATGTATGATCTTTAAAATCCATGTTTTGGATGACTTATAACCTGAAAAAGTCGAGCATAATTGATTAAATTTCAATTTTGGACTTAAAAATGTAAAAATGGAAAGTTGGTGGACTAAATTGCAAGAAAATAAAAGTTAAAGGACCCCTCTACAAATTTCGATTTTGGGACTGTACTCAGGTTCAAAAATGACTTTTGGACATTTTAATAAAGTTTTAAGAGTTTTAAGATAAATAAAATCAACCTTTAAAAGCCCAAGGACTAGATTGTAAAATTTTGAAAGTTTAAGGGCTACTTTGCAAATTTTAAAACTGTACCAGACCTAAACTTTAAAATTTGAAATTTTTACTCTTAAGGTACTGGTAATGACACATTTTAAATGAATTCCAAAAATCCAAGTGTTTAGGGCTTGGAAAACAATTTTTCTAAAAATTGGGGACTAACGTGTAAAATACTAAATTTGAGGACCCAAATGAAATTTCTAGTACTTATGCAGCCCATGCACCTGGAAATATAATTTGGACCCAAGGTTCAAATTTCATAACAATTGGACCCCCTAAAAGCCTTAAAGGCAATTATTTCAAAATGGGACAAAAATGATATTTTCAAAAGTTAAAGGACCTACACTTATTTATTTTAAAAACTGCTTTTGTCCCAATATCCCACTAACCTTAGTGACATTCTCCAACTGGAATCACATTAAAAGCCCTTCCGGTTTGTGAGTTCCGATTATTTTAAACTTAAGGTCCGAATTGGCAATTTTTACAAATTTGGGGCCAATGTGAGAATTTTATAAAAACTCGACCTCAAAACTTTAAAAACCTGAATCTCTGGACAATTTAGAGAATTTAGGAACTGACCTCATAATGTTTCAAGGTCGGGATATTTATTTATTCAATTTTTAACCCCAAAAGTGTTGGTTTTTACAAAACGGGGCTAAATTGCAATTTTTCTTTTATAAAGGACCTAACTCAAATTATGTTTTATTTTACTAAAATAGCCCTGGACCCTCTGACTTGGAGATTTAATTAAAGTATTTTATTTTCCCAAAAACCCTTGACTTATCGGATCAATTTGACCGATTAATGCCCGATCACGAGGCGACTTCCTCGCCTTGCGATTTGAATCTATAACGGGACTTATGTTCCACCTAATCTTTCAAGATATCGAAGGTTTCTTATCCTTCCGATAATCATCTTCATCCAAAAACTCCACCAACGCCATAATTGCCACTCACGTTTTTCAAAAAATTTTCTGAATCGCTTCCCCTCAATCAATAATACTCATTTTGTTGGTTGGTATGCGAACTTGTATTTACTTTCTGCTGAGTCAACTTGGTGTGTCGAGCTCACGGTCGGAATAGATACGTCGGGGATGGAACCGCAGCTCGGCTGCTATTCCACTCTTCCGGCTCCATCGCCCTAATCCATGGCGAGGGGACGGAGTTTGTCCAAGAGAAGCGGGTCGTAGTACTTGAGGTATAATCATGATTATGACAATCCGGGCCTAGCTAGCTCTCTTGTGGATTTGTCTTTGCCTATGGAGCGATAAGGGACAGTCTTGGACCATCTTGCTCGGGGTTACAAGGAAGAACGAAGGAATCGGGCTATCGATCCACACGATTCCGGAGTTATCGGACCCGTTTGGTTGGCGCTACAAACGTGCGCAACCGCTTACTTGATTTGCATTGGTTGGCACTACAAATCTGTACGAAACCATTATTTGTCTTGCATGGGATTGGCGTTATACTTCCGTACGCAATCCTACCTTTCTTGACTGAACCACATAGTGTCTGTGTGACCATGAACTGTTTTCTTGAACTGTATAAGTATATTACTTAAATATATTTATCATGACGCTTGTGGACTGTGTGTGATTTCATGCATCATACTCACGCGTTTTCATATAACTGTTTTCTCGCATTAACTATATATTGCCACACTTGCACACGATCACCCCATCCACTGAGATTTATGTCTCATCCCAACCTGTTTTCTAACCTTAGATGAGGATTTCGTTGAAGATGCTGAACCGGCCCTGGATTGAGCCCTTGTACTCCGCTTGTTGAATTTACTACTTCTTGTTGTTATTGATGGACTCATTTCTTTTGATTGTTGTTGGACTATTTTATTTTCCTTTCATTCCGGTTTGTAACTGAAGGGCGTAGGACCCTTTGACTTTTAAGTTGTTATCGTTGGTGGATTTTCGGGATGTAATTTGGATTATAGATTGTGGAATGTAAGTTGTATTGTACTTGTTATTTTATTTCCGCTGCTATTTAGACTCTGTCTCATTGAGTTCTCGTTCATGTTTGTCTAGACTGTTTGGTTATTTGTACTTAAGTTGTGGATCGTCGTCGCGTCCCGTTTGGGGCGTGACACCATGTGCTCCACTAATTGATAAAGCAAGTGATAACCAAAAGGACATTGCTCGAGCATCGCCATTTCGAATAATATTTAACTATGACAAAAAAAGATCAAAGTGAATAATAAATAAAATTAAAGCAATGTGATTTTTTTTTTAAGTAAACTTGCACTTACTACATTGGTCAAAGGTGAAATAAAGACAACAAATTATGACAAAGTTCCCATTCATCCTGCTAATGAAACTCTAAAATATCAGTGGGATAAAAAGAATGTCAAAAATCTGGAAATGATGAGAGCGATCAGACCAAATCCCAACCGCTTTGCAGTACGAATCTATTAAATGAAAATTTATATAAGTTATAGTACTATAAATTTAATTGAACTTGTAATAATTGTCTACAAAATATATAATACTTACCCGAACTTTTATTGCATAATAAATCTACACCGAAATGTACATTGATTCCATCATGCATCCAATTAAGTTTGTGATAAGTATAGCTAAGTCCACATTATCGATGATCGCATAAAAAGTTAAATAATTGGAAGTGGCATTTTTACCATGGTGTCATTTTACCTTCCTCGTTAGATTTATTGTAAGTGGCATTTTCTTTACGTATGCTTTATTTTATGATTTATCAATAATTTCTTTGAAATAATATTACATATCCGGTAAACAGAAATTAGTAATATACAACACAAGTTAATTATAGATTGTGAATACATGTATAACATTGTCGATATAATTGTTAAATTTTTAACACTGTTCTAATATATAATTTATTGTTAGTAAGTATAGACCGGGATGAATTATTAACTAATTATTTAAATAACTCAATTCAAGAAAAACTTAAAAACAGTATAAAACTATATAAGTATATTGGTTTCTATATTTAGTTAACAATCAAATTTTCTCTTGTTTGATTTGGATAGTTAGAGACATCTTTTTTATATTACTTTTAATATTTTTTGCATCAGATGCATTATAAATAATTAATCATGTAATTTTACATGCTAAAATTTGATAACACAAGTTTTTGCATTAATAAAAAAATGAATCTAAATCATGTTAAATCGTATATCTATTATTACAAAAAAAAAACATAGATAAAGATTAATGAATAAAGCTTGGACAACAAACTATTTTTTTTCAAAATTTTAATAATAACTTATATTTCACTAATCTTAAAACTAATTATCTTTTTATTGAAAATACATATATTTCTCTGTAATTCTCAATGATCTCAAACCTCCATCTTTACATATTTAAAAAACTATATCATTTAATTATCTCACAGTTTAGGGAGAGTGATAGATGATAAATTTATTTTAATGGGATATTTGTAACTAAAAGTGAATTTAGAAACTATATTTTGTCTTCCTACTTATTTAAATCAAACTAAATAAATTAATCTTATTTTTTTTTTATTTTTTTTATCTTCATTTAGTTGTAAATTCATACTCTTGTTTCTTTTTGTAGATGTATTTAGTTATTAAGAAAATTAAAGAAAAATATTATAAATGTACATTTTCACATAACACTCAACTTTAAATGGCTAAAACTATCTCATATGAAGTCTTTTATATATGCTTATGACATATGATTGGAAAGCTCTAGATTTAATTCATACTTTTATAATAAGTATAGATATAGATTTAAACTCATCCATACTTTTATAATAAGTATAGATATAGATTTAATTCAATTTTAAACAAATTAGCTTTTTTCTTCGAGTATGAATGAATAGTTCCATATTGATCAGCTAATTAATTGAAAATCCAAGTGCTAGGAATATCGTAGGATAAATTAATCGAGTAAATTAAGAATCACACATAATTAAGATTCATCCATATATGATTATCTTGTGATTTAATTAATTTTATTTTTTATTTCTACAACGAAATTTGTATGAAAAATTCAAATTAAATCGGTCTAAGTCCTATATGATCAAATAATATATAAATGTCTCCACTTAGATGTCTCAAGATTGTGTTTGATAAATGGTTTTATCATGATTTTGATGATTTTGTTTTTATACCAAAACAATATTTTTAAAGGTTGTCCAAATACTCCTAAATGATTTAAAATGGTTTTAATATTTTCCGGAGTATTTCCTCAAGTTTATTTTCGACAATATTGGACAACACATTTAATGATTTTATGTCAATGGGTTTTTATATCAAAACTATGTTTCTAAATGTTGTCCTAATACTCCCAATTAATCTATAATGTTTATACTGTTTTTCGGAGTATTTATTGGAATTTATATCGGACAACACTTTTTGTGTTAACGTGTTATTTCATCAAAACTATATTTCTAAAGTTGTCCTAAATACTCCCGATCGGTTTAAAATATTTTTACGAATTTTTAGAGTATTTCTTGAGGTTTATTTTCGACAAAAATCAGACAACATTTGATTTAGGAGGTCGATCGGTCGACCAAAGAGGCGACCGGTACCTGGGAACGCATTTCACGAAATAGAACTCCCAGACTCCTAAAATTGGTCAGGGTGACCGGTCACCATGGTGGGCGACTGGTCGCACCCTAGGGTGACCGGTCGACCCCCCTTAGGACCGGTCACCATGTTGATTTTTTGTTGCGTTCTTTTCTAATCTTATTAGTGCGCGACCGGTCGCCCTCAAGATTGACAACAAAATTCTAACCGTTGTGCAGCAGACAACTTTTCCTTAATTTGTGGGATTGATTTCCAACAGCTATAATCTTGATTTTAATTGCAATTTTTTTGTAGATATCAGATTCCAAGAGGAGCCTATCAAGTATCAATCATCTCCTATAAATAGAGGAAGATTTGAAGCACAACAACAAGAGAGAACAACACAACACAACAAGATATACTCAAGCAAACACTTGGACTTTCATTGTTATTATTCTTGTTGTAATTTGCCTAGCTTATTACTTTCACATCCTTGAGGTCTAGGCTATTCTTGATTACACTTGCACTCAATTGTATAATTCATTATCGAGTTGTAATCTTGAATTTTTGAGTTATCATTCAACACAAGATATCCTTGTGAGTGTTCTTGTGGTAAGAACACACTTGGGTGATCTAGGTGTTAGGTGTGAGAAGATTTTGGTAATCTTCTTGTTGAGGTGTTGAAGAATTTGGTATTCTTCAAGGTTGAAGATTGTGGTAATCTTCACAAGGTGCCGTTGGAGATTGTGGTAATCTTCAAGAGAGATTGTGGTAATCTCAAAGGTGGTGTTGAAGAAGAGTGTGGTGCTCTTCAAGGTGTTGTAAGTTGGTGTTGTATTAATTTTGGTAATTAATAAAATCTTTTTTCCTTTTGAAATCCATCCCGGATATACTGGGGTGGTAGAGGATTAGGCCCAAGGTGGGTTAAACCTCTATAAATCGACGCGTGTTGTTTACTTCCCACATCTTTATTATTGTCTTGGCTTGTTTTGTTCGAAAAAGAGGGTGAAATCGAAAAGATGGAGATAATGTATTCACCCCCTCTCTAGATTATCGTAGCCGCTTGGACTTACAAGTGGTATCAGAGCCAAACTCTTTGGCAAGCTCGTTTTTCATCGCGAGTGAAGATGAACGATCGTTGGCTACGAACGAAGCTCAACTTTCCGGCACCTCCTCCACCAAGCCACCTCTATTTGATTCCAAAAATTATATATTTTGGAAAGAAAGAATGGAATGCTATTTACAAGGTTGCGGGTTCGATATTTGGAACATCGTGATAAATGGAGAATCCATTCCGATGATAGACACACCATACACCTCCAAAGCTTTCAAAGAGCTCAATGATGAAGAGAAGAAAATCATCTCCTTAAACGGTAAACCTCTCAATATTTTGTATTGTTCACTTACTAATTTGGAATATGAACATATTGTAGGAATTCGATTGGCACATGAAGTATGGCAAAAATTAGAAGCCATTCATGAAGTATATGCAAATGATAGGAGCAACTCAAAAGCATCTACTTCTCAAAGGGATACAATGTCAAATCTAAGGAACAAGCCTCTTACAACTTCCAACTATGAAGAAGTTGAACATTGTCTTATGGGCATCGAAGAAGAAAACGAGGTATGTCTTAAACCCTCTACTTCCTATGATATTGTTATACAAAATGATTATAGTGATTTAAAGGATGATTTTGATGACCTTCAAAATGAATTCCAAAGTTTACTTGTTAAGTACAAAAATTTGAAAAAGGAATTCAATGTTTTGAAAAATGAAAAGGATAGTTTATCTACTTCCTATGAATCACTATCATGTGCTCACACCACCACACTTAACAAGGTTAGAAACCTTGAAAAAGAAAATAGTACTCTTGTTGAGGATATTAATTGTATGAAAAAGGATTTATCAAAATCCAACTTGACTACCGATAAAATGACCAAGATTATTGATATTCATAATTGTGATAAAGGACTTGATCATAAGCCTAGTGTTGTTAATTATGTGAAAAGAAATCAAGTCCCTATGCATGATGGTCATTATGCTCCAAAAATTATTACTTGCTTCTATTGCGGTAAAAAGGGTCATACGATAAATACTTGTCGGGCTAGAAATAGCTCTAATTATTTTTGGAGAACTAAAAGTCTCAAAACTAATCCCAAAGGACCCAAGCACTTGAGGGTACCACAAAACAATGTTATATTAGGTACCCGGCGAAATAATAATCGAAGAAAATTCATACCGCCTAGATGACATCAAATGAGCGTCTCATTTGATAAAGGAGAAGATATTCACCACAATGAATTTCTAAGAGAAAGACACTTTCAAAAATGGGAAGGCCACAATGCTTGGAGATGGAGCAATTGGAGAAGCCATCACCAACAAGATAATTTTAAAAGGGGAAGATATCATCAACAATGGGAAAGGCACAACCCATGGAAATGGCGAAATTGGTAAACCGTATCTCCCTATTTAAATATGCATTTTAATTTTTATGCATGTTTGTATTTATGTCTAAATTGCAAAATGCGTTTTCATAATTTTAAAATTAAGGTCTTCAATATATATATATTTGTGGTTTTAAATATTTGTGAAAAGAAGACTTTGCATGATGTTTTTAAAACTCTTGAGTACTTGCTTAGACTAAATTGTTTTATAATCTCTTATGGGTTTTTATGGCAAGAGCTTACTTATGATATCTTTTATTGTTTTTAGCCTACACTTGTATCATGTTCGTTTTGTGCTATACTTGTTTAAGATATGTGTAGGATATATTTTTCCTCATCCTCTTCGAGAGATGATTGAACTATCGAGGTATGCTCATCATTGGTATTCATCCTATAGACTCGATATGTTTTTTGTCATATGCCTATATGCTTGTCTTTCAAGTTATTTCAAAGTATTTCACATAAGTGCCATTAAAAGGATTTTCTTTATTTTTTTTTAAAAGGCATTATTTGACATAGCTTGTTTTATCCAAGATTTGTAAAGGATTATATTTTTTTTTGATAAAACAATTGATCTACTAAGTTATGCATTTTATTGCACATATAAATGCCACTATTCTTGGATACTTATCTCAAAGTTCTTGTTCATATGATTCTTGTAAATGAGGTCTGAACTATGTGCTCTCTTATTGTCTAATTTCAAAAGAGAGCTTATATAGCTTTCTATTAGCTTATTTGAACTTACATGTCTTATTGAACTCTTGATGAGTTTCTTTAAGCATAGTTTGTGTTACTTGCTATAGTGTCTCTATCATTTGATATTACTATGCTCTTGTGCAAGATTCTTTGTTGAGATTTTGCAGAAATTTTTGGTATTTCGGAACAAGTTTGATGAACAAGGCAAGGTTAGTAGCCTAAGGGTATTGTCAAGAAGAAGGTAATGATTTTGATGTAATATTTGCACTCATAGCACATTTAGAAGTTATTTGCACTTTACTTGCCCACTCTTGTTTTGAGGAAATTTCAAGCTTTACCAAATGGATGTTAAATCCAATTTTCTAAATGGTTTTATTCAAATGGAAGTCTATCGGAGTTTAAAATTTTTAGGCCAAATGATTTTTATAAAAGGCCTTATACGGTTGATACAAGTACCCCGTATATGGTTTGATAGACTTGGCAATTTTTGCAAAATGATTTTACAAAAGGTAAAGTTGATACTACACTCCTTGTTTTTGAAAAAGGGCAAGATTGCTTATTTGTGCAAATTTATGTTGATAATATTTTTTGGTGCTACTAATGAATATTTGTCCAAGACATTTTTCCAAGTCAATGCAAAGTGAACATAAGGTGATCATGATGAGGGAAGCTCAATTTCTACATTGGAATTCTTCAAGTTCAACAATGCCAAGAAGGTGATTATATTCCACACTCAAAAGAAGAAGTGAGGTATTGAAGACGAAAGAACCATTTCAACCTATATAGCCACAAATGTGAAAATTGACAAAGGTTGAGGTAGGCATGTTGATTGACAAACGAATTCGAGGTATGTTTATTCGTTTATTACTTCTTAGACTAGACATTCCATATGCCTTACGTCTATGTGCTCGATTTCCAAAACTATCCCAACGAATCTCATTAAAGTGCCGTTAAAAGAAATTTTCAAATATTTGAAAGGCACTTTTTCTTATGACTTGTTGTATCCAAAGTCTTAAAACGTTCTTATTTTCGGGATAACAAGTTCGGTGATAATAATTTTTCAAAATATGGTTCGTCATAATCAAACTAAACATATTGAGATTCTATATCTTTTTCTAAGGGACTGCATGTTTAACAAAAACTTGAGAAGTGTTTAAATCCGTCTCAAGGATAACTCGCGGACTTTTTAATCGTTAACCGCCGAGTATTTTACCTCATTTCGAGCTTGATTATGACATAATGTATATTGAATGAGGTTTACATTTGCATTTTGCACGTTTTTAAAACTTAGGGGCGAAAAATCGAATTTTTGTTTAAAAATTCGGATTTTGAAAAACCTGGAAAGACAGTGGGCTGATGGGGTTGAGGGCAACCGATCGCCCTCAACGTCGACTGGTCGCCCTCAACGACAACCGGTCGCCCTAAGCCATTTTCTGGATAAAATGTGTTCTGTCCTCAGCATTCTTATTTTCACAAGTTTTCTTCTATATTTCGTCCCCTTTGCAGATTTCACACACGTTTCACTTCAAATGTGTTTTGTTTCATATAATTCATATTTTGGGGATTATCTAGCTCGATTATCATCATCATTGCTCGTCTTTACCGATTAAATGGTAAGAATTCTACTTCCTTTGCTCAATTGGGTTGAACCCTTGAGATTGTGACTTATTTGTTATATTGTTGATGGAAGTTTCATATGAATTTGATGAGCTTGTCATTTATGATGTATTGTATTGTGTTTGAACTGATTTTGGTGATGAAAAACTTGGCTTGATTGTATTTACAAGGGCTATATACATCTTCTTTAAAACTTGACGCCCGCCAAGTGTTCGATAAAATGTTTTAATGAAAAATTCATCACCTACATGATTCTCTCGATTTCAAAAGTCTCATACATTTATAGAGATCATGTTTTTGCAAATCAAATGAGTTTTCATAAGCTTCTACAAGTCGTATGATCGACTTTTCCCTCCCATTTGGCCTATAAGCTTCATTGTTCAAATAGTTCGATACATCGGTTTAGTTGCGCACTTTGACATGATTATATGATGTTTTTATCGTGCTAACATTCTTTTTGATGATTCCAAAGGGGAAGAAACAGGTTATAAGCTCATTAGCTCATAAAAGCTAAGTTAAGCTAAACAAAAGAAGCTATAAGCTATGGCTTGATAAAGCCATAAATTGTGCATTATACTTAGTCCAATTGTTGTATGATGGACTTATATACTTATCTAATGATGTTTTGTTGACAGGGGGAGCTTATAAGCTCTTGAACCTAAGATCAATATGTAAAAGCTAAGCTTTTAGCTTGTGGTTAATTGCTTTTACATTACTCTTGTTGTGCATATTGATAGGGGGAGCTTTTGCTATATATGTTTGAATATCTCTACTCCCATCCTTGTGTTTATATTGTGTGGAATGTTGTCGCTCACAACGGATAGCTCTTTTTAACCGGTAAAATTGTTTTGTTTTCAAAATCGACCTCGTTAAAATTGTTTTGGTTTGTAATCATAAAAAAGGGAGAGATTGTTTGATAAATAGTTTTATCATGATTTTGATGATTTTGTTTTTATACCAAAACAATGTTTTTAAAGGTTTTCCAAATACTCCTAAATGATTTAAAATAGTTTTAATATTTTTCGGAGTATTTCCTCAAGTTTATTTTCGACAATATTGGACAACATATTTAATGATTTTATGTCAATGGGTTTTTACATCAAAACTATGTTTCTAAACATTGTCCTAATACTCCCAATTAATCTAAAATGTTTTTACTATTTTTCGGAGTATTTATTGAAATTTATATCGGACAACACTTTTTGTGTTAACGTGTTATTTCATCAAAACTATATTTCTAAAGTTGTCATAAATACTCCCGATCGGTTTAAAATATTTTTAAGAATTTTTCAGAGTATTTCTTGAGGTTTATTTTCGACAAAAATCGGACAACATTTGATTTAGGAGGTCGACCGGTCGACCAAAGAGGCGACCGGTACCTGGGAACGCATTTCACAAAACAGAACTCCCAGACTCCTAGAATTGGTCAGGGTGACCGGTCACCGTGGTGGGCGACCGGTCGCACCCTAGGGCGACCGGTCGATCCCCCTTAGGACCTGTCACCCTGTTGATTTTTTGCTACGTTCTTTTCTAATCTTATTAGTGCGCGACCGGTCGCCTTCAAGATTGACAGCAAAATTCTAACCGTTGTGCGTGACGACTTTTCCTTAATTTGTGGGATTGATTTCTAATGACTATAATCTTGATTTTAATTGCAATTTTTTTGTAGATATCGATTCCAAGCCTATCAAGTATCAGTCATCTCCTATAAATAGAGGAAGATTTGAAGCACAACAACAAGAGAGAACAACACAACACAACAAGATATACTCAAGCAAACACTTGGTCTTTCATTGTTATTATTCTTGTTGTAATTTGCCTAGCTTATCACTTTCACATCCTTGAGGTCTAGGCTATTCTTGATTACACTTGCACTCAATTGTATAATTCATTATCGAGTTGTAATCTTGAATTTTTGAGTTATCATTCAACACAAGATATCCTTGTGAGTGTTCTTGTGGTAAGAACACACTTGGGTGATCTAGGTGTTAGGTGTGAGAAGATTGTGGTAATCTTCTTGTTGAGGTGTTGAAGAATTTGGTATTCTTCAAGGTTGAAGATTGTGGTAATCTTCACAAGGTGTCGTTGGAGATTGTGGTAATCTTCAAGAGAGATTGTGGTAATCTCAAAGGTGGTGTTGAAGAAGAGTGTGGTGCTCTTCAAGGTGTTGTAAGTTGGTGTTGTATTAATTTTGGTAATTAATAAAATCTTTTTTCTTTTTGAAATCCATCCCGGATATACTGGGGTGGTAGAGAATTAGGCCCTAGGTGTCACGCCCCAAACGTGACGCGACGGCGATCAATCACTTAAACAGAAATAAACCCAACATTCTAGAAAACGATGCAACAATCCCAAGTGAAACAAGGTCTAAAGCAGCGGAAAACTACAAGTATAACAAGATTACAATTACATCCCAACAACTTAATAGCTTACAGTCCAGAACTAGGAATAAAGTACACATCATATCACAGCTTAAGTGTCAAATGGGTCCTACGCCCTTCAATTACAGTCCAGAATTTCAAAGGAAATAAAAGAGTCCAACATCGAAAAATAAAAGAAAATAGTCCAAACAACATAGATAACGATAGGAAATGAGTTCAACGGGCGGAGCTCGAGAGTTCAATCAAGGCGAGTTCTTCTTCGACAAAGTCATCTTCTAAGGTTAGAAAACGGGAGGCGGTGAGGCGAGAAATCTCGGTGGGACGGGGTGATCGTGTGCAAGTATGGCGATATATATAGTTAATGCGAGAAATTTAGTTGTATGAAAACGCGTGAGAGATGATGCGAATTCACACACATCCACAAGCGTCATGAAAAATATATTTATGTAATATACTTATACGATTTAAGAAAACGATTCATGGTCACGCAGCACTATGGTTCAAGCGATCGGGAGGATTGCGTGCGGATTTGTAACGCTAATCCTATGCAAGAAAAGTAGTGGTTGCGGGTTTGTAGCGCCAACCTATGCAATACAAGTAGCGGTTTGCGTCACGGTTTGTAGCGCCAACCAAAGCGGGTCCGATTAACCCGGAATCGTGTGGATCGACAGCCGATTCCTTCGTTCTTCCTTGTAACTCCCGGGTAAGATGGTCAAGACTGTCACCTTATCGCTCGTAGCAAAGACAAAATCCACAATGGAGCTAGCAAGGCTCGGATCTGTCATAATCATGATTATACCTCAAGTACTACGACCCGCTTCCCTTGGACAAACTCCGTCCCTCGGTTGCGGGATTAGGGCGATGGGTAGGAAGAGTGGAATAAAAATGAGCTGCCGGTTCCATCCCCGATGTATCCATTCCGACTATGAGCTCGACACACCAAGTTGACTCAAGCAGGAAAGTAAACACAAGTTCATGTAGTCAACCAGGCAGTCGAGTATTATTGATTCGGGAAGCAATTCATGAAAAGTTTTCGAAAATTTGCGTAAGGTAATTATGTAGGGATGGCAATGGGTCCGGGTAAGACCCGAACCCGAACCAGACCCGCCTTATTTGGGGCGGGTAAGGGTCCAATAAATGGGTATGGGGCGGGTAACGGGTATTGAGTTTTAGACCCGGGCGGGTATGGGTCTGGTAACGGGTATGGCAGGAGCCGACCCAGACCCGACCCATATAATTTTTATTTTATTTTTTTATTTTTTATATATAATGAATATATTGTATTATTCTTGTTCAAGGACTCTTGATTTATATATGTTGGTGTTTATTTCATAATTTATATAATATCTACAAAATTATATAAATAACATAAATTTTGAGTGCACTATTTTGAGTAAAAATCGTAAAAAATTGGTCAAATATATGGAGTTGGCGGGTCTAATGGGTCTAACGGGTCTTACCCGCAAGACACAGGTATGGGTCGGGGCGGGTATGGGTCTAGATGAGACGGGGCGGGTATGGGTATGGGTATTGTATTTTCTTAACGGGTCGGGTCTCGGGTCCAGGCGGACCCGACCCAGACCCGACCCATTGACATCCCTATAATTATGGCGTTGGTGGAGTTATTTGGATGAAGATGATTATCAGGAGGATAAGCAGTCTTCGATATCTTGAACGATTAGGTGGAACATAAGTCCCGTTATAGATTCAAATCGCAAGACGAGGAAGTCGCCGCGATCGGGTATTAATCCCGGTCAAGGCGGTCCGATAAGTCAAGGAGTTTTTGAGAAATTAAAATATTTTAATTAAGAATTGAAGTCAGAGGGTCCAGGGCTGTTTTAGTAAAAGAAAAATAATTTGAGTTAGGTCCTTGATAAAAAGAAAATTTTCAATTTAGCCCTGTTTTGTAAAAACCAATACTTTTGGGGTTAAAAATTTAATAAATAAATATCCAGACCTTGAAAAATTATGAGGTCAGTTCCTAAACTCTCCAAATTGTTCAGAGATTCAGGTTTTTGAAGTTTTGAGGTCGAGTTTTTTATAAGATTCTCATATTGGCCCCAAATTTGTTAAAATTGCCATTTCGGGCTCTAAGTTTAAAATAATTGGAACTCACAAACCGGAAGGGATTTTAATGTGATTCCAGTTGTAAAATTTCACTAAGGTCAGTGGGATATTGGAACAAAAGCAGTTTTTAAAAGAAGCAAATATAGGTCCCTTAACTTTTGAAAATTTCATTTTTGTCCCATTTTGAAATAATTGCTTTTAATGCTTTTAGGGGTCCAATTGTTATGAAATTTGAACCTTGGGTCCAAGATATAATTATGTTATAGTTAAATTAGTATTTCCAGGTGCATGGACTGCATAAGTCCTAGAAATTGTATTTTGGTCCTCAAGTTTAATCTTTTATAATTTGGTCCCTCAATTTTTATAAAATTACTTTCCAAGCTCTAAACACTTGGATTTTTGGAATACACTTAAAATATGTTATTTCCAGTCCCTTAATAGTTAAAATTTCAAATTTTAAAATTAGGGTCTGGTACAGTTTCGAAATTTGCAAAATAGCCCTTAAACTTCTCAAATTTTACAATCTAGTCCTTGGGCTTTTGAGGGTTGCTTTTATTTATCTAAAAACTCTTAAAACTTTAATAAAATATCAAAACATAATTTTTGAATCTGAGTTCAGTCCCAAAAATTGAAAATTACAGAGGGGTCCCTTAAGTTTTATTTTCTTGCAATTAAGTCCACCAACTTTCCATTTTTGCATTTTAAGTCCAGAAATTGAAATTTAATCAATTATGCTCGACTTGTCCAGGTTATAAATCATTCAAAACATAGATTTCAAGAGTCATACACATACATATCCTTCTCATACAAAATTTCATCAAGTATAACAATAAAATGTGCATGTATGCCCTATTTTTCGATGAATCACATTTTTGAGCAACACTTGAGAATTTTTCCAACTTGATACAAGAAAATAGCATGTAATACATCATATATATCTCAAGTGCTCAATAACAAAATACTACATGCATATTTTCAAATTAAAACACCTAGAAGTTGAAAGAATTTTTCCACCCACCTTAAAGATCGGTTTGTTGGTGAAAATGGGATAAATCTCTCTCGATGAAGGAGTGACTTAGGTCAGCCCCTAAGTCAAGGAATATCAAAAAATATAGGAGTTATAAGAATGTGGTTAAAAACTTAGGGAAAAGAAGAAGATGGTGAGAAAATTGGAAATACTACACTTACCTTGTGTAGTGAGTAAAATGTGACTAGTAATGGCTTCCAAGTATAAGATTTTGGTCACCCTTAATGTCAACCTCCAAGGTCAGCCCCTAAAACTCCAAAAATGAAAATGGAGTGTCAAAATTTGGAAAATAGAAGAGAAGAAGAAAGTGTACTAAAAATTCCATTTCTTACCTTATAATCCAACTTCTTCACAATTTTTCTTCAAGATGACTAGTCTCTTAACTTCTTCAAAGGTCTTCTAGGTATACCTCAAATTCAAATATCAAACTTAAATTAGAAGGTGAAAGAGGTGAGCTGGAAGGTATAAGAATAGATTGAAGAAGAAAATTTCTTACCTTGTGTAGTGTATATGGTTCGAATTTTTGAAGAAAATGGGAGATGAATTCTTGAAGTTTTGGTTAAGTGTTAGTGAAGAAGATGAAGAATAGGTAGAGAGATGTAGGAGGATTTTTAGAGAGAGGTAAGAGGAATTACAAGACTTAGAAGAAATTTGGTGTTGGTGAAATAAAATGGGAAGAATAAAAATTTTGTTTTGTTTTGATTAAATGATAAGTTAGAGTAATAATTGAGGGAATTAGGGAAGAAAGTAATATTTAGGCAACTTTATTAGGGACAATTAACCAAAATGCTAATCTTAGGGGGGAATTTTTAAATTGGTCTTGTTTGACCAATTGGATGATTGAAATGGTGGGATTAATTTAAGATGTAGGTTTGAATTAATGGTGTAAAAATACACAAGATGAATAAACAAGGTGTACATGTACAAGAGTTGGGAGATATTTCTACACCAAAAAATACACCAATGCCGTCCCCCTAAGGGTATTTTGGTAATTCCACATATTATTATTTTTTTCCCAAAATTGATGATAATAGATGAATAAATATCAATCTCCAAAATAATTAGTGATTTCCTTGATCACTTATAAGTCTCATGATCCCTTAATCTAAATCGAATTCTTAATTCTATAAATTATAAATCCCTAAAATAAATAGTCTCTTAAAATTCTAAGGTGACTAATAAATACACCAATAATAATAGTGATGATCATCTAAGTGATCATAAATGCGAATTAAAATTAATAAATGATTATGATCACAAATAGAATTTTAAAGAATTAAATGCAAAATATATTTATCATTAATATCTACCAGTCAAAGTGACGCGGTAAAATAGTCAAAATAATACAAAGACGATACGAAACAAGTACATGATCGAATAAAAATCGGGGCTTCACACTAGGTGGGTTGAACCTCTATAAATCGACGCGTGTTGTTTACTCCCCGCACCTTTATTATTGTCTTGGCTTGTTTTGTTCGAAAAAGAGGGCGAAATCGAAAAGATGGAGATAATCTATTCACCCCCCCTCTAGATTATCTTAGCCGCTTGGAATTACAGATTGGTGGTCCAAAATTGAGATAAGACGGTCATATTCATAACAACTTGGGCCACATTAATATTGTTTAAATTAAAGATCCAATACGTTAATTAATTTCATCATATACGTAAATTTAGTTTATTTTCCATAATCTTAATTCTAATGTATATAACACTTATTACCAGGTCTATGATTTTTTTAGTGCAAGGTCCTGGAAGGGATGAGATTGGTGGGATTTGATCTCAAGTCATTAGTCTGGGTTACAAAAGCTCAATCAACTGAGCTACAACCAACTCTCTATTCCAAGATTATGGTTACATTAATTAAACAAGGGATTGTTAATGGTGTTCAAAAAATTACATACAACACGGATAAGTATTCAAAAATAAATGTCACCTTTATAATAATAAAAAATAATTCATAATTACATTAAGAATATCCCAATATCCTACACTCGGTATAAAAAATTGGGAGTTTTTGGCAAAAAAAGTTGTCAAGTACTACTGATCTGTGGATCACTCTCTGTCCAAAAACTAGGAAGATTTGAATGAAGAAGAAAACGAAATGATACTAATAGAAGGCTCAATGGAATTAAGAAGAAAGAATAAAATTGGTGAAAAAAAGAAAAGAAATGTTTGCTTCAGTTGGGTGGAAATTATTAAATTCCAGACAAATTCCAACCAACATTTGTATTTTTCTTATTCACTGTCGGTAAATGTACTACAATCGTTATGCTCAGGATTATCGAGAAGAATATTGTATGTTGTTTACTTATATCTGATTAAGGAAGATTATTTAATTCCATGATATATTCATTTGTTAAGATGTCAATTTGTTAAGATGTCAATTAAATTCTTCACTAACTATCCGGGCTTTTACCAAACAAGGGGTGGAAATTTAATTTCCAGCAAATTTGCAAGGAACATTTGTATTTTTCTTATTCCTTTTCGGTAAATGTTTACAGTTGTCCTCAGAAACATGTGTAGTATTGAGAAGAATGTATGTTAGGTTGTTATTTTTTAAGTACATCTTTGTTATTTTAATTATATTATTATTAGGATTAATCGTGTACTTGTATCTAATTAAGGATCAAGATTTAGTTCCATGATATTTTCATTTGTTAAGATATCATGGTCTACTAACTAATATGGGCTTCGATACGATCTCCAGCTGAAAAGAGGGAAATTGAGAGAAAAAAAAAGAGAGAAGATTCGAGAAGAAAAGAAATTCAGATTTTATTAACTGTCATAACTGTCTAACAAACTCATGTCCTCCCTTATTTATACACGTCAACTCAGCCAAGAAAAGGAAAAAGTGTTACATGACATTACAAGTGAAAACCGCGTATATAACAGCCGACTCTACTTATCAGCTGAGTTGTAACAATACCCCCCACCCGTAATAATTGGCTTGTCCTCAAGACTATAGCTGAGGGAATTTAGCAGCAAGATTAGCCACATCCTCCCAGGTAGCTTCTTCAACATGTAAGTGAGCCCAACACACCAAGGTTTGGGGAACACCTCTATTATTTCTCTTGATTAACCGACGATCTAGAATCGCCACAGGATGCATTACCACCTTCCCCTCATCGTCAAAAAGTGGTAAATCTGCAAAAATAGAGTCAGTATGACCCACCCGTTTTTTAAGGAGGGATACATGAAACACAAGATGGATCTTAGCCGTAGGAGGGAGCTGCAAATGATACGCCACCAGACCAACACGTTCCACCACCAAAAAGGGACCAGCATACTTGGGACTAAACTTCAACTTCAAATAGACCCAGTCACCAACCTTAAACATCCGTTCCTGCCTATGCTTATCAGCAATCTTCTTCATACGTTCCTGGGCATGCTTGAGATAGGATTTCAGTTGTTGCTGGATGAGCTGCTGCAAATAAATAGTCTGCTCCACCCCAACGACTTGAAATTGCAAACCTTAAGGTAACACCAATGGTGTAGGCTTATAGACATACAAAGCTTCAAAAGGAGACATTTTAATGGCAGTGTGGTAACATGTATTATACCAATATTCAGCATAAGGCAACCAGTGGAACCATTATCTGGGGTTCAAGCCACACATACTCCGGAGGTAGGACTCAAGGCATTGATTAATCCGTTCAGTCTGACCATCAGTCTGAGGGTGATAGGAGGTACTCAAATAATGTTCCACACCCAAAGCCTTGAAAAGATGCTGCCAAAACAGGCTAGTAAAGATTTTATCGCTATCAGTGACTAGAGAAGATGGTAGACCATGCAACCTATACACATGTTCAATGCAGAGCTGATCCACTGTAGAAGCTGTTTAAGGATGTTGCAAAGCAATAAAGTGAGAATATTTAGTGAATCGATCCACAACCACTAAAATAGCATTCATTCCCCCAGAAATTGGAAGTTGATCAATGAAGTCCATAATGAGTTGCTTCCAAGCTTGAGATGGTATAGGGAGTGGCTGAAGGAGTCCAGCTGATTTCTAAGTTTCATGTTTGCATAATTGACACTGATGACAACCTCGCACCATAGCAATCACCTGGAGTTTCATGGTAGGCCACCAGAACACGAACTTAATCCTCTAAAAAGTAACAGTTTGGCCAGAGTGTCCCCCTTCTGTAGAGGAGTGCATGTATTGGATAATCTTATCCCTCAAATCAGTAGCTGCTCCCACATAAAACCGCCCTTTATACCTTAACCCCTCCTTGTAGGAAAAATAAGAGACAAACAAGGGATAAGTGACACATTCAGTTATTGCCTCCTGTGCAAAAGAATCCCCTTCATAGGTGTTTTGTAACTCTTCAACCCAAGCGGCAACAAAGACCACAAAGACAATAATGAGGGGTCTCTCTTTCTCTTCTTGACAAAGCATCAGCTACCTTATTCTCGGAACCTTTCTTATATTCAATTCTATAATCATACCCCAGTAGTTTAGTCATATACTTATGCTGCAATGGGGTAGATATTTTCTGCTCAATAAGGTATTTTAAACTTTGTTGATCAGTTTTAATATATAACAAACTGACCATGTAACAGATAAGCTCTCCATTTATCAATGGCTAAGATGATAGCCAAGAATTGCTTCTCATAAACGGATAATCCAAGTGCTTGTTACTGAGGGACTTACTCAGATAGGCTAAGGGATGTCCATCCTGCATTAACACAGCTCACAGACCAGAATAACATGCATCTGTCTCGACTACAAACACCTTGGAAAAATCTGGCAGTTGTAGGAGAGGAGCAGAAATCATAGCTTCTTTCAATGAATTGAAGGCTTCCTCCGCAATACAATCCCACATAAACAGCCCCTTCTTAGTAAAATTAGTAAGTGGTTTGGCTATAAGCCCATATCTTCTTATGAATTTTCGATAATATCCTATGAGGCCCAAAAAACCCTCAATGCCTTCACATTTCTTGGTGTAGGCCACTCCTTCATGGCCTGTAATTTTTGCGGGTCAGCTTCAACCCCACTTCCACTGATTATATGGCCTAAGTACTCCACTTTATCCTGACCAAAGTTGCATTTCAAAGCCTTAGCAAATAACTGATTCTCCTTTAATACAATCAATACCCTCTTCAGGTGAAGTTTGTGCTCCTCCATAGTCTTGCTATAGATCAAAATATCATCAAAGAAGACAAGCATGAACTGTCGCAAATAAGGTCGAAACACTTGATTCATCAATTATGGAAATGTGGCAGGTGCATTTGTTAAACCAAATGGCATCACCTTAAACTCATAAAGCCCTGAAACAGTGAGAAAAGTCGTCTTCTCAACATCAGTGGGATGAACACGAATTTGATGATATCCAGCTCTCAAATCTATCGTGAAAAAAATTGATGTTCCACCCAATTCATCTAGTAAATCATCAATCAAAGGGATGGGAAAATTATCTTTAATGGTAAGAGAATTTAACTTCCGGTAATCCACACAAAACCTCCATATGTGTTATCCTTCTTTTTTACCAACAAAACTGGTGAAGAGAAAGGGCTATTGCTATTTTGGATAACCCCACTTTGTAGCATTCTTGTACCAATTTTTCGATCTCTATCCTCTACAAATAAGGGTATCTATAGGGGTGTTGTTTGAAGGGGATTTTACCCGGCTTGAGTGTAATTTTGTGATCATGACTCCTTGTGGGAGGTAGATCTTTAGGAATGTCAAATACCTCTTTATACTCAATTAATAGGGGATATAAAGCTTCATTGCTCTTGCATTGCTCCTTCACTTCCACCTCTGATATTAAGCACAGACAACCAAACACTGCAATTTTTCCTTTATGAAAAATCTTCTTAAATTCAGATCCACTCATCAATCTTAATGCCATGTCCCCTTTAACAACTTGTAAAACAACTTCTCCATGTTGCCCTTGAAAGTGTATCTTCTGTTGTGCAAAGTCAAATCTAATAGGTCCCAATTGTCTCAAAAAATCCACCCCAATCACCGTATCATATTCACCCAATTTTAACAACCTCACTGGAGCTGTAAATTTGCACCCTCCCATATACCAAATAAACTTGGAACATTTAGTGTTACAATCGATTGTATTCTCATCTGCTACAGTGACAGTCTAGGAGTTGTAAACTCCACTACACACCCTACTCTCCTTGTTGTGGCTAGATCGAGGAAACTGTGGGTGCTACCAGTGTCAACGAGGATAGACAATGTTGTTTCCCACTCGCACCTATCACCTTAATAGTGTCTGGTGTCGTTTGTCCTGCCAATGCATTCACAGATATGTGATACTCTTCCTGTTTATCTTCATTTTCCTTCAGCTCCACCTCTTCCTCTTCTCCCAAATCCTCACACAGAATTACAAACAATTTCTTGCATTTGTGGCCCAAGTGGAACGGTTCATCGCAGTTAAAGCATAAATTCTTCTTCCTCCTAGATTCCAACTCCTCAGGGGATAATCTCTTTATAGGTGGTAATTTGTCTAAATTACTTCCCGCAGACACATAAATTTTGTACCTCATCCTTCCCCCACCATCACTAGTTCCTCCTTTCCAGAATCCCGAGTTTGCATTTGAAAGAAATTTAGGAGTAGTTTTGTTCCCTTTGAATGTGGTGCTAACTCTAATCTCCTATTTCCTTGCTAATTACATTGCATCTAAGAGTGTTTTTGGTTGCAATAACTCCAGCATTTGCCTGATCTCCTCTTTAAGTCCAGTAATAAAGCTTTCCACAAAATATTCCTCCGAATGGCTTTTGTTCACCCTTTCTAACATGAAGGCTTTAAATTCCTCAAACTCCATAATGTAATCCAGATAGTTCTCCCTTGCTTCAGCTTATTAAACTGTCCAATTAAGTGATTCCCATCCAGATTCAAAAATTGATCCAACACCATTGCTGAAAATTTGTCCCACGGCATATTCTCTCTTCCTTCTGATACTCCAAATACCAATGATTCGATGTTGCTTCCATATTCATCCCAGCCATGACAATTTTCTCAAAATCTGAGAGATTATTATAGAAAAAATATTTGTTGCACTTTCTCAACCATAATCGAGGATTTTCTCCGTTAAAGGTGTTCTAGTAGTACCAATATTCAAATTTTCATTAGTTCGACATGTAGGTGTAGCTAATAATCCAGCCGCATTCCTAGCTCTGTTGTGTGTGGCTGGCGAATTAGCAACATGAACATTGGGAATCATATTTTCCTTGCCCGCCATAAACGTGATTTCCTTGATTGCTTCCCCCATCTTCTTCGCGTTTATCTCTTCTACTGTATGAGTGAATCTTTTCATTCGCACAGTCATATCTTCAAATTATTTCTGCATCGCTGTTTGAAATGTGGATTGATTTTGCACGATTTCAACCAATTGCGTCTCTATAGTATCCATTCTACTGTTGTTTTTCGCCATGTGATCAGAGTATGTGCAGGTGATAACCGGCTCTGAGGCCAAATGATACGATCTCCAGCTGAAAAGAGGGAAATTGAGAGAAAACAAGAGAGAAGATTCGAGAAGAAGAGAAATTCAGATTTTATTAACTGTCATAACTGTCTAACAAACTCATATCTTCCCTTATTTATACACGTCAGCTCAGCCAAGATAAGGAAAAAGTGTTACACGACTTTACAAGTGAAACCCGCGTATATAACAGTTGACTCTACTTATCAGCTGAGTTGTAACAGGCTTTTACCCCAAAAAACAAAAAGGCTTGAAATTTGATTTCCAACAAATTTGCATGCAATATTTGCATGCAATATTTATATTTTTCTTTATTCATTTTCTGTAAATGTGTTACAGTTGTCCTCGGGAAATGTGTAATCTTGAGAAGAATGTATTGTAATTATATTGTTATTAGGATTATTTGTGTGCTTATCTGATTAAGGAAGGATATTTAATTCAGAGCCATCCATGGGTGGTCGAGGCGTCGCCGCCGCATTGAGCGCCCCGCCACAGAATTTCCTTCAGGGTCCATTTGGATGGAGGGATTTGAAATTCCAAGAGATTTCAAATGAATGGATTTCAAACTCCTTGGATTTGAAATCTACATCTTGTTTGGATAATATGGATTTGTATAGGGATTTCAAATCCATCGTAAATTTTGATAAAAATTATTTAAAAGTTCTATTCATTTTCTTATTTGATATTTAATGTGTGTAGTTTGTGTAGTGTGTGTAAATATGTGTATGTGTGCAGTGTGTGTAAGTGTGTAAAAATGTGTATATCGTATGCAATGTATAGTGTGTGTAAATATGTGCAATATATGTAAGTGTGTGTAAATGTGTGAATCGTGTGTAAGTGTGTGTAAATGTGTACAATGTGTGTAAGTGTGTATAATGTGTAAATTGCAAGCATAAAAGGGGGGGAGAATGGATTTCAAATAACTAGGTTTATGGAGGATTTAAAATCCTTTGAAAAAATAAACTAAAAATTTAAATATGAATTTGAAATCCATTGATTTGGATTTATATACCAAACAAAGGTATGGATTTAGCTAAGGATTTCAAATCCCTCCATCCAAATGCACCCTTATATTATTTTTGAATGGTTGAACACGCAATTTTTATATGTAAAACAAAAGTTGCAAAATTTTGATATCAACTTCTCTTGTGGAGTTGTTGTATATTTACTCTCCAGCAACAAACAATGTCACGATTTCGAGCATCAACTGCGGATGTATTCCCCCTCTCCCTTGTATTTCTAACTAATTTCCTATCTGAATTTTGCAATCAAGTACTCTAGCAGAATTGGTTTTGGTTCTCTCCATTCCAATATGTCGTGGTATCGAATTCACGTTCACCTGCTAATTTTTTAAATTAAATCTTTTTCTCGTTTCACCATCAGCATGAATTTTAGCTTTAATTGTTCTATTTTCATCATTAGCATGAATTGTATCATACTATCATGCAATGTCTATTCTATTTTGTTTAATGTTTCATTATCTTTGCAATGTCTATTTTATTTTACTTAGGATTCTTCCTTAATTTCATTTTAAATTTTATGATATATTAATTTTAGTTGTTTGTATTTTCAACATTAACAAGAATCTTATATATTTTTATTCTTATATTCATTAGGATTTAATTGCATGCAACATTGGCACTACAATTTCCCCAGAAAAATTGCTGATTTGGCAAAAACAATTGAGGAAATTTAAGTTTATGAGGGAAAATTGCTTATGTGCACGTGAATTAGACATTTTAGATGGAAAATAATCATTTACCTTACAAAGTGTACAAAATACTCAAAAATATTTTGATAAAATTACTCAAATATTTTTAACTGAAAGTACGAATATTTAAAATGTTTTTTTATACTTAATTAAAAAAGAAAAAGAAAAAAAAAATTAATCAATCGAGAATATGTGTTCTCAAGTAGAGAATCAGGTCGCACGATTCGGGATTTTCCTGAAAGGGATTTGAGCATATGTGAGGTCAAAATAAATTTTGAAACTATGCGAGTTGCAAAATCCTTAGGAGGCGCTCGTTTTCTCTAGCGAGGATGTTGTACTTTAAACTCATCTAGTAATCGTTCGGACAGTGGGAGCGTCACTAAGTCAGTTGGAGCGAGTATCTCACACGAAAAAAATTCTCAAATTCCACGAGTAAAAAGGAGTGAATATGTAATATACCCCATCATCTATATGAGATTGAGTGGGTATCCTCCACAATTATTCTTGTGGGTGTTGATGAGACGATGGAACATGTGCCTTCATTTAATACCCTAAGTGGATTGTTGTTGTGAAGGAAAAGATGAGTCGAGTGACTAAGAATAAAATCTAAGAGCTTGTTGATCTTCTGCCTAGATGCAAGACCCTTTGAAACATGTGGTTTTGGTAGATCAAGTGCAATATAAATGGATTGATATTGACATATTTCAGTGAAAATTGAATTAAGAAATCTATGTGAATCACCCGATAAATTCAAGAAGTGGAGTAAGAACGCATTGATTGATGACCAAGAAATTCCAGTTGTGACTCATCATTGATTTCATCGAGCTATTATTATAATAGACCTACTGTATGACCCCGCATTTTCACGATAGTCTAATAATTGGTATTCGAATTATTTGAATATAAGCTATCTTGATTTCAATACATGTGTGATTATATATATGTTTGTGCGTTCATTACTTTAAAAAAATTTAGGTATTTTATTTAGATAGTTAATTAGTAGAGTTAAGTGATATTAGTTAGCTTATGTTCTAGAATTATTAATCTTGGAATTGAGAATTAGTAAGTTAGTACTTTTATTGGCTTGTTAGATGTAAGATTAATCTAGACTCATTTGAAGAGATATTAGAATTAAGATTGAGTATTAAGAGTTACATTTAAGATATAAGTAGTGCTTACCTCAATAATGGAAATAAGTATTCGATGGATCTTAGTTTCTGATAATTGAGACTATTCGAACCTAGAGTAGCTGAAGATTAGAACCTCAAATTCGTCTTTTATTTGATGCATTTAAATTACTTATTTTATTATTCTAAAGCCATTCTTATACAAATAATTCAATTATCATTTTTTTCTAAAGTTATTTTTAAAACTTCTAATGAACTTCTAAGTTCATTTGGTTTTTATAATAAAATATGCAGCCCAATTAACTTAACTAATTCCTCTTATTTTATAAGTCCAATATTTAACTTTTAAATCATTTCCTGGAAAAACAAAACGAAACCATACGGTGGGTGTAGTTGGCATTTCTTTGTTTTTTCCCCCTAATTAGCTGTAAAATTTCTTTAATAAATTTTTTGTATGTCTTATTTAAAACTTTAATTCATTATGTTTAGATTTCAAATTGTCAATGAATTCCTTATATTTTAGTTATTTAAATATGAAAATTCTCAAATTCCTTTTATTTTAAAATTAAGATGAAATTTAGGCTTAAATTTATATTTTCCTATTAATTTACACGTATTTTAAACATTATTACTCTACATTTTATTTTACTAAAATATGAAAATTTTCATTAATTATTTTTTTATAAAAATATTTATTATTATTGTCCACTTGGCTAGGTTAAGTAATTTATTTCCTCAAAACTATCCAACTCATTTGCAAAATAAGCAATTTGCCCTCTAAATCCTAATCTCCCCCAAATTTAATGCCACGGAAGCATTTCTCCGGTGCGCAATTAGCAATTTCCGGCATAAAAGACTAAATGTGCAACTTTTAAAAAAATATTGTATGTAAATTGGAAAAAAAATAAAAATCGGACCAAAAACGAAAAGAGGCCAACATATAGGACTAATTTTGCAATTTTGCCTTCACCTGTGAACAATGATTAATTTGAATTTAAATTACAGATTGTGTAGTTGAGGAATATCCGTTATTAAAAATAAAGTTGTCAACAGTTCTTGCAATATCTAAATTAGTTTAAGAACAACTCCACCAGGGTAAGTGGATGCTATTCACTTGGATACCTACCCAAGTGAGTTTTATACCGTTAGATCAACACATACACACATACATCCACATGGGTGTGTGTTAATCCAATGGTATAGAACTCACTTGGTTACCTACCCAAGTGGGTAACATCGACTAACCCCTAAAATAGTGGATTATGCTATTTTCAAGAAGAAATCTTCTCCAATAGACATGCAAATGCCACGCTATTTTACAATTTAGGAAATAGGGGGGACTGTTCCACGCTATTTTTTTTTTCATTTTAATTTTTTTTGTTTCTTTATTGTTGGTTTTAATTGTTTTCTCTCTCTCATTCTATTTTTTTAGGAAATCTCTTGTTTATTATTTAATAATAATAAATCAATATATTATATTTCTAATTATCATGTGGTTCTTTTTTGTAAATTAATATTTTTTTTGTTAATTGTTATATTATGTTCATTTTCACATATAATGTTTGGTAGTGTAATTTATTATTTTCTGAGGATCTATATATATATTTTTCAAATTAACTAATAATGCAAATTATATTTTTATTTAATTATATTAAAAAAACTAAATATAAAACATTAATGTATAATATATAAGCTGAATTATTAATTAATAAATACATTAATTCAATACAACAAAGAATAAAAATAGAATATTTTAATTTAGAGTTAAATATAGAGTTAACTGTTGGAATTGAATATTGAATTCCTCTAAATTTTTCTCTAAAATAGTGTAAATACACACAAAAATACAGTCAATTGCTGGAGATTCTCTAACAACTAGAGCTGTCGAAACGGGCCAGCCCGTGGCCCAACAAAACCCGCCACTTGGCGGGGTAGGGTGGACCTCGGCGGGCCGAGAAAACCTCGACCCAACCCAACCTGCCTTGGGCTGCGGGTTGGGCCGGCCCGCCAAAAATTAAAAAAATAAAAAAATAGAAAAAATATTTTTTTATCACTATTATAAATTTTAATGAATTAAATATACTAATGGATAACAAGTACATATTTTATAAAAATATTATATACACTTTTATAAGAGATAAAAATATAAAATATCAATTACACTATTTTTTGTCTATTTTATCTAAATTTTTTTTTAATTTTTGGCGGCTAGCCTGCCGGCCCGCCAAGTCCACGGCCCGCAGCGGGCTAGCCCGTTTAGGCCCGCCCCTTGGCGGGCTACTAAATACTTAACCCACCCCCTATTCCAACAAATGAAAGAAAAGATCGATGTTGTCAATCACTACTTGCGACATCATATGTGACTTCCTCGGAGAATAGCGACTATTTTGACTCGGGGCAAATGAAGAAAATAATAAAAAGGAAAGAGAAAAGAAAAACAACAAAGAAGAATGATTTAAAAGAGGCTGTTTACATAATAGTTATATACTTATCGTAAAGGCATAACTAATGGATTCTCATTCACTAATTAATTTTTAAGTTCTTAATTGGTCTCATTCACTAATTAATTTTTAAGTTCTTAATTGGTCAAAAATTAGTATTCGGTACAAAATAGCTGATCAATTATGAATAGTTAATTAACCTGACTAATTTCCCAGTGGACTAATAAAAGTTAATTGTTTTGAGAAATATTTGATTAGTTCAATTATTAGGCGATTTAATTTTCAAAAACTGTCTATTAATATATTTGGTTATATAATTATTTAAGAATAATTATTAATTATTTGATTAGTCCAATAAAGGTATGTTATGATAGAAAAGGAGAAAGAGAAGTCAATAAATTAAAATCTACTATATACTCGTGCGATAAATGAAAATAATGTTAGGAAAAGAGTGTATGGCTTCTGTTTCGGAAAAAATAATGGCTAGTGTTTGAAGTGTATGGCTAAGTCGATGCCTGAATTCTATTCAGTCTCCGCAAGACGAAAGACGACCCGTATATTGAGTGCTTACGGTTCCGACGTTCGTATCTAAGATACAACGACTTTTTCTTTATTAGGTTTAGCAAAGACTAGCAAAACCTAACTACAATAACAACAAGAGTTTGAACTTTCAAGCTTTTGAAGGAGGGAAGTCAATATGCTCGAATGCAATGACCGTTTTATTAATCTGATAAATTTCGTGTGTTATTTCAATCTGCAGGGTCGAATAATATAGGCCTTAGGTGTCTCGTATGGAAAGATCACGTTTTTTGGCCCGAAAAGACAGGTTTACACTGAACAGACGCATCTGTTCATCACTTCGCATCAACGCATCGCCGGGCGCATGGCCCGTGCACATGCCCGTGCATGGATGCGAACCAAAATGGCAAAGGTATGGCCTGACGCACGACCCACATGCGTCAGCCCGTGCTCGGATGCAAACAGAACCGACTAACGCACGACCCAATACACGGGCCGTGCGTCCGCCCCTACTCGGGTCCAGACACTTCCCAGTTGAAAAATTCCGTTAATTAATTCAAAAATTAATTAATCAATTATTTTAAAGGTTTTTGGTCTAAAAATAATAAGGGCCTTAAAGCCCAAGCCCAAGCCCAGGTCCAAGCCCGCGACCCGGAACCGAACCCAGGTTGGGCCGGGCCGAGCCGAGCCGGCTGATGGCGGCGCGCGCGCGTGTATGCTTTGAACCAAACCCACAAGCATGTAGGTCATCGCCCCTTTAAAAACTTGGGTGCCCCCAAGGGCCCAAACCCATAAGTCCAACTTGGGATATATTAAGTGTGCAAACTTTGCCTCTTTATCCTATGTGGGATGGAGCATTTCTCATTCCCCATATTTTCTATTTTCCATACCATTTACTTGTATTAATTGGCTAACTTTTAGCATTAATTTCTCATTCACCCGGAATCGTTTTGAGAAATTTCAAATGCTATTCCCATCTACTCTCTTAGTAGAAATTTTACAAATAATTTAATTTTATTTTTTACTAATGGATACCACTTAATTATTTGGTCAAAATCTGGTCAACACCCATTTTTCAAAGACCAAATTCCAACAATCACCCACATGAATGAAATTAATGCATGCGTGTATGCAGATTCGCTTGAAAGTCTCAGCGAATCGTTATTGCATCAGGATAGGTAGCTTGTGGCTTTGAACCTTCCTTAGTAAAATACTATCGGATTTACTGGCTGCTTAGTGACACGATGTCTTGAACTACTCAGCCGTTTGTGTAAACCAAGACAACAATACTTACACAATAATAACTCTAACACTTGGTGTTCTCACGTTGTGTCCATTTCTGCCCTGCACCATATCTTATAAGTGTTTCTTTGAAGCGACCATTACTTCTCAT
Organism: Rehmannia glutinosa; assembly: GCA_016081115.2. Classification (NCBI taxonomy): domain Eukaryota; kingdom Viridiplantae; phylum Streptophyta; class Magnoliopsida; order Lamiales; family Orobanchaceae; genus Rehmannia; species Rehmannia glutinosa. The sequence goes on from CM071934.1 coordinate 84,990,285, forward strand.
TTATATAGGTGATCTCTTATTGCAGAGTATCCTGCCATACTCTATCTTTCGGTATAGGAATCATTAAAAGTCTTAAACTTAACCTCACCACATTCAGCAGGTATACATTCACTTGGTTGTATCGAGAATGAGCTAACACATTTTCCAAGTGTTCAGCTGAACATTCATAACTTAGTTGTCTCATTGAACCAAGGTCTTGGGATCTCTAATTGACAAGGTTGGGTTACCGCTATGAATATTATTTAAATTGTGGATTTTAAACCCATTTTCCTTAACATTTTATACAGTTGATCTCTATGCCTTTCGTTAGCGGATCCGCAAGGTTTTCCTTTGACTTCACATAGTCAACCGAAATAACCCCATTCGAAATCAACTGTCTAATGGTATTGTGTCTCCGACGAATATATCTAGACTTACCATTATACATACTGTTGTGTGCCCTTCCAACAGCAGACACATGCTTATTCCAACAAGGAATATCCTCTAAGAAGTTTCTAAGCCATTTTGCTTCTTCTCCAGTTTTATCCAAAGCAATGAACTCGGATTCCATAGTGGATCGAGTTATGCACGTCTGCTTAGAAGACTTCTATGACACCGCTCCTCCACCTATTGTGAAAACAAATCCACTTGTGGACTTGGAGTCTTTTGTGTCTGATATCCAATTGGCATCACAGTATCCTTCTAATATTGCTGGATATCTCGTGTAAAGTATTGCATAGTTCATGGTATACTTTAAATATCTAAGTACCCTTGTCATGGCTTTCCAGTGATCCGTACTTGGGTTACTTGTGAACCTACTTGTTTGCTCACTGAATATGCAATGTCTGGACGTGTACAATTTGTTAAGTACATCAAACTGCCAATTACCCTAGCATATTCCAGATGAGAAACTAGTTCACCTCTATTCTTAGCCAAATGTAGACTTAGATCTACAGGTGTCTTAGCCGAAGGACTATCAAAAGCATTAAATCTTCTAAGTATGCTTTCGACACAATGGGATTGTGACAAGACAATTCCATCTAAAGTTCTAGAGATTTTAATCCCTAATATAACTTCAGATCCCATATCCTTCATGTCAAAGTTCTTCTTTAACAAGTTCTTAGTCTTCATGATTAAATCATGACTACTACCCATAATCAGCATATCATCTACATAAAGGCATACTATGATGTAATTATTTGTAGTACCTTTAATGTAGACAATCTTGTCATATTCGTTGATCTTGAAACCGTTTGACTTCATAGTCGAGTCAAACTTTTCATGCCATTGTTTAGGTGCTTGTTTTAGTCCATAAAGTGACTTAACAAATTTACACACCTTTCGCTCTTAACTGGGTGCAACGTACCCCTCGGGTTGTTCCATATAAATCTCCTCTTCAAGCTCACCATTCAAGAAGGCAGTCTTAACGTCCATTTGATGTATCTCAAGGTTATGCAAAGCTGCAATAGCAATGAGAACACGAATGAACGTAATCCTCGTGAGGAGAATATGTATCGAAGAAGTTATATCCCTCGTTTTGTCTAAACCCTTTAGCTACCAAACGGGATTTATACTTGTCAATAGATCCATCTGCTTTATACTTCCTTTTAAGGATTCACTTGCATCACAAAGGTTTGCAATCCGGTGGGAGATCAACCAACTTCCAAGTGTGATTTTGCATGATGGAATCTATCTCATTATTGATAGCTTCTATCCAGAGAGGAGCTTCTGGACTAGCCAAAGCTTCTTGAATAGTTTTGGGTTCGTTTTCTAACATATAGGTTAGAAAATCATAACCAAAAGACTTAGCTACTTTTGTCCTTTTACTGCGTCTTGGTTCCTCTTCATCGTCACTTTGAGGTAACCTTGTAGTTTCATAAGTTCGTTTATTCAAACCTTCTTCTTTCCTTTAATTATTTGGAAAGATATTCTCGAAGAATATAACATTCCTTAATTCAATGATCATACATTCATTTATATGAGGAATAGCTGACTTGTGCACTAAAAAGCGATATGCACTACTATTGTTATCATATCCAATGAAAACACAATCGATCATTTTCGAACCGATTCTAACTTTTTTCGGCTTAGGTACTTCGACTTTAGCCAAACACCCTCACAGTTTGAGGTATTTATATGATGGTTTACGTTCCTTCCATAACTCATATGGAGTTTCATTTTTACCTTTGCGTGGGATCTTATTAAGAATACAGTTTGCAGAAAGTATGGCTTGCCCCCACAAGTTTTGGGGTAAGCCAAAACTTATCAACATTGCATTCATCATCTCCTTAAGAGTACGATTTTTGTGTTCTGCAACCCCATTTGATTGAGGTGAGTAAGGTGCAGTCGTGTGATGAATTATACCCACTTCCGAGCAAAATTCTTCAAATGGAGCAACATACTCTCCACCTATCACTTGGAATCATCTTAATTTTCAAATTAAACTGATTTTCAACTTCTTTCTTATAAGTTATAAAAGCTACTAAAGCTTCATCTTTGCTTTTCAGAAGATACCCATAACAATATCTTATGCAATCGTCTATAAACGTTAAGAAGTACTTTTTCCCACCTCGAGTTTGCACAAGTTTCAAATCACACACATCTGTATGAATTAACTCGAGTGGTTTGGTACTTCTCATTACCGAATGAAACTGTGCTTTGGCCAACTTTGCTTCAACATAAGATTCGCATTTGTCTTGTGAATCGGTTTTAAATGTAGGTATTAATTCCAGATTCATTAACCTTTTAATTGTGTTGAAGTTTACATGTCCTAATCTACCATGACATAAATTAGAACAATCCAACAAGTAAACAGAAGTAATAGTTTTATTCTTTGCCTCTTGGCGCAAAACACACATTACAGACGTCTTAAACAGGCCCTTATCAAGGTAGCCTTTACAAAGAAACTGACCATTCTTGGTCATTACAAACTTGTCGGACTCAAACACTAGTCTAAACCCGGCCTTACTAAGCAAAGGACCGAAAACCAAATTCTTGCGGTTGTCCGGGACATGCAGCACATCTACAAGCGTAAGCTCCTTTCCGGAAGTCATCTTGAGCACCACCTTCCCAAGCCCAACGATATTGGAAGTTGAAGAATTCCCCACGAAAAGCTTCCTACCTTTATCGGAGTGTAGGAGGAGAACATCTCCTTGTCGGCACAAATGTGACGAGTAGCCCCGGTATCTATCCACCACTCCCTTGGGTTATCCACCATGTTGGCTTCAAACACAACGGCGATGAGATTGAGCTCCGACATGTCGATTGAAACTGACTTGTCCTCCATCACATTGGCTTATTGGTTTCCACCTTGATTGCCTTTTTTTGGGTGACGGCAATCCTTGGCCATGTGGTTCGGTTTGCCACAGTTGTAGCAATTCCCCTTGAACTTTTTGGCTTTTCCTTTTTCTTTTTCGGTGTGCTTGCGTTTCTTGCTAGTGCTCGATTCAGCAAGATTGGCCTTAGCATCCATTCCAGACTTACTGGATTTCACATCTGATTTTCAATTGTCCTCTTCAATCCAAAGCCGAACAATCAGATCCTCAAGCCCCATCTCTTTTCGCTTGTGCTTGAGGTATTTTTGAAATCATTCCACAGTGGCGGAAATTTTTTGATTATTGCAGCCACTTGAAAGGATTCATTCAAAATCATCCCTTCAGACACTAAGTCGTGAAGTATGATTTGAATTTCCTCAACTTGGTTGATCATCGTCTTGGTGTCAAACATCTTGTACTCGCGGAATTTGCCAACAACAAATTTCTTTGTGCCGACATCTTCTGTCTTATACTTCTTCTCCAAAGAATCCCACAATTCCTTGGATGTCTTTAACATGATATAGACGTTATAGAGGGTGTCGTCTAGCCCGTTCAACACAGTTTCGACACATAAAATTGTTGTTATGCCAAGCATCCATAGAGATTCTCCGGTTGGTGTCGACTTCTTCATCGCCAACGGTAGGGGGGTCGTCCTTTAGAAAATGAGACAACCCCTAACATCTTATGTTACCAACGTTTGAAGTCGGCGTGTGAGGCCCCAGATTTTTTAACCCTAGACGACACGATCGAGGATATTTTTTCCGATATTATATTTAATATTCCAAAAATTTATTTTCATTTTGCTATTTATTTTGCAACATATTATGTCATCAACTCTAGCGTTATTTATTATCTAACGACATGATATTTCTATTTGATTTATGTTGTTACTTAATTCTTAAAATTCAACGACTATTAACTATTTCATCGTAAATTCATAAGAAAAAGTATTATTAAAAGCAATGTTGTAAAAACCGCTAGGCGCTCGCTAGGCGGCAGACTCGGGCCTAGCGCCTAGGCGGGACCTGAGCGGGATTACGCGGGCGTAATCGGAAAAAAATCGTGGGCGGACAAGGGGGACCTAGCGGCTAGGCGCGGATTAATCGGGGCTAGGCGGGGATTTTTACAACAGAGATTAAAAGTCCATTCTTTATGCAAAACTACCATTTTCATTCAAACAAATTACTTTAAACTTTCAAGAATTTGAGATAAAATTTCAATTTGGAAATATTTTATACCATAAACTCGGTATCCTTACTTAAAAATCTATTATCGTGATCTATCAAACTTGAATTATAAAATTTTCGTATTCTTAGCATATTATAGTAGTGTTTAACATTATTTCAAAAAACAAATATGATTTCGTGTTTTATAAATAAACCTTCTCATCTTTATAATCTTTGAAAACTACCAACTATTAATTTGTATTTTAAAAATACAATATCCTTGTCTTAAAAACTCATTTAGTAAAATTTCTATTTTTGTTTTCCAAACTATAGCACTTGAGGTTTATTTTGTTAAAAAATTCAACTTCTACATTGAAATAGCAAGTGTCTCATACTTGATTTTGTTAAATTACTTTACTACTTGATTTAAAGCCAAGAAGAAGGAAATTTGTCCATTTTAGAAGGACTGCTTGGAAGCTATTAAGGTAGGTGAAAAATTTCGTTCAACTTCTAGGTGTTTTTCTCTAAATGCATGTAGTATTTATTTCTTGAGCACTTGATATATATATATATATATATTATGTATTGCATGTTGATTTCAAGTATCAAGTTGTGAAAATTCTCAAGTGTTCCTCAAAAATGCTATTTATTGCAATTTAGGTACATGCATGTACATTTTGATGATGTATTTGATGAATTCTTGGATAAAATGTATATGCTTGTTTGTGATTCTTTATATTCATGATTTATTTGACTTATAACCTGGAAAAGTCGAGCATAATTGATTAAACTTGATTTTTTGGACTTAAAATGCAAAAATGGCAAATTGGTGGAATTAATTACAAGAAAATAAAATTTAAGGGACCCCTTTGTAATTTTCAAATATTGGTGTTGTACGGAGGTTCAAAAATTATATTTGGATATTTTAATAAAGTTTTAAAAGTTTTGAGGTAAATAAAATCAACCCTTTAAAGCCGAATGACTATATTGTAAAATTTTAGAAGTTTTTAAGGGCTAAAATGTAATTTTCGAAACTATACCAGGCCCGTGTTTTAAAATTTGAAATTTTAACTCTTAAGGGACTGTAAATAACATATTTTAAGAGTATTCCAAAAATCCAAGTGTTTAGAACTTGGAAAGTAATTTTATAAAAATTGAGGGACAAAATTGTAAAAGATTAAACTTGAGGACCAAAATGAAATTTCCAGGAGTTATACAGTCCATGTACCTGGAAATACTATTTTAACTATAACTTAATGATATTTTCAACCCAAGGTTCAAATTTCATAACAATTGGACCCCTAAAAGCCTTAAAGACAATTATTTTAAAATGAGATTTTCAAATGTTAAGGGACCTATACTTATTTATTTTTAAAACTATTTTTGTACTAATATTCCACTGACCTTAGTGAAATTTTACAACTGGAATCACATTAAAAGCCCTTCCGGTTTGTGAGATCCAATTATTTTAAACTTAGGGCCGGAAATGATAATTTTAACAAATTTAGGGCCACTGTGATAATTTTATAAAAACTCGACCTAAAAACTTTAAAACTCTGAATCTCTGAACAATTTAGAGAATTTAGGAACTGACCTCATAATTTTTTTAAGGTCGGTACATTTAATTATTCAATTTTTAACCCCAAAAGTATTGGTTTTGACAAAACGGGGCTAATTGTAAATTTTTTTTTAAAACAATGACCTAACTCAAATTATTTTTCTTTTACAAACATCCCTGGACCCTCTGACTTATAAAATTATTTACAATATTTTATTTTCTTAAAACTCCTTGACTTATCGGATCGTCTTGACCTACTAATACGCGATCGCGGGGCGACTTCCCCGTCTTGCGGTTCCGAATCTATAACGGGATTTATGTCCTACCTAATTCTTCAATACATCGAAGATTACTTATCCTCTCGATAATTATCTTCATCCAAATTACTCCACCAATGCCAATAAGTGCCACACACGATTTCGAAAACTTTTCCTAAACGGCATCCCTGAATCAATATACTTGACTGCCTAGTTGATATCTTGTACTTGTAATTATTACCTGCCTGAGTCAACTTGGTATGTCGAGCTCACAACTGAAATGAATACGTTGGGGATGGAACCGGGCAGCTCAGCTGCTATTCCACTCTTTGGCCCCATCGTCCTAATCCCGCAACTAAGGGACGGAGTTTGTCCAATGGAAGTGGGTCATAGTACTTGAGGTATAATCATGATTATGACAATCCGGGCCTAGCTAGCTCTACTGTGGATTTGTCTTTGCCTATGGAGCGATAAGGTGACAGATCTTGTACCATCTTGCTCGGGGAGTTAAAAGAAAGAACGTAGGAATCGTTGTCTGATCCACACGATTCTAGAGTTAATCAGACCCGTTTGGTTGGCGCTACAAATCCGTATGCAACCGCTACTTGTATTGAATTGGTTGGCGCTATAAATCCGTACGCAACCACTACTTGTCTTGCATGGATTGGTGTTACATTCCGTACGCAATCCTACTTGTCTTGCTTGAGCCACATAGTGCTTGTATGATCACGAATTATTTCTTAAACTGTATAAGTATATTATTTTAAGTGTATCTATCACGATGCTTGTGAACAGTATGTGAAACCACACATCATAACTAACGCATTTTTCATACAACAGTTTTCTTGGATTAACTATATATATCGCCACACTTGCACACGATCACCCCATCCACTGAGAATTTTTGTCTCATCCCCTCCTGTTTTCTAATGGCTGGATGAGGAGTACGTTGAAGATGTCGAACCTGGCACGGACTGATTTCCCATGCCCCGCCTGTTGGACTTGCTTCCTTTTATTGTTGTTGTTGGACTTGTTTTTTATGCTTCTGCTGATGTTGGACTTTCATTTATTCATTTTTTTTCTTTTTCCATTCCGGACTGTAACTTAAGGGCGTAGGACCCTTTGACATTTAAGTTTATGTTTAGACGTGTACTATGGATATTCTCGACTGAAAGCTTATTTTGGATACTTCGGTTGGGTTGTATTTGTAACTTGTACCCGTACTTGTAGTTTATTTCCGCTGATTTAGACTCTGTTTCATTTGGGATCTTGTTATTATTGTTTAGATTGTTTAGTTATTTCTGTTTAAGTTGTTGATCGTCGTCGCGTCCCCGTCTGGGGCGTGACAGTTAGAGTGGTATCAGAGCTCGGTTAGTAAGATGAAAACTTACACCGAGCTAACCTAGGATAGGTTCTTCTGCCTTGGATTAGGTACCGCTACTAGATGCCCTAAGTTGAATCTTGGACGACCTTTTGAACTCTTTTGGGTTGTCATAGTATTAAAATACCTAAATATTCCTCGATTTGGACGTAGGTGATTTAGGAATTTCTTGATTTGAAGGCTATAATGCCCCGTTATGATGAGACTTGAAGGATATAAAGTTATCACTTGACAGTATATGATTTGGTTATATGATATATTATGGAATCTAGATGCCTAATGATATTACTTTGAAGAATGATAGTGTGAGAATGACTAAGTTGATTTACCGATGATGCCTTTGTGATATTCATTCCAAACACTTGTACAAGCTTAAGTATGGAAATCTGACTTGTGGTTTGGGTATCACGGTTAAGATACGTTAAGGATATGAATATTATAAGATCTCGACAAGATGTCGCCACTAAGTATTTTGTAAGTTATAATGTCTAAGTTATGAAATGTGTTTGGATGATGATTATCTAGGATTATTCGGACTACTATTGCGATTCAGACACTTATCTGATATTTGAATTGGTTGATTAATTGAGTTGGTTTTATGGTGACTTAGTTGTCGATTATTTAGGTATTGATTAACTAATGATGAAATGTGTACTAGTACCTTATATAATGAATTTAAGAAGCATGACTTTATCCATAATAATGAAGGTCCTTACGGATATGAGGATTTAAGATCACTACCAAGGTTTTATTAGGAACGACTTCTATACAATTTTGGAAATGATTGATGAGATCTCGACTAATAATACCAGTGGATAGAAATTTTGGGTCAACCTAGTACTTTAGCGATGAAATCTACTACCAATTGTTCAAGGACAGATACGACGATAAATAAGTGTCGACTATTTAGTTAAATCGATACTATTATTATGATTGTCACTTTCTTAAGTGAATGAAATATTGACTAGTTGTAACAAGCAATGATATATTCGGGATTTGGATTATAAGATGTATATCTCAAGCTAATAATTATGGGAATAGTACATTCGAGAGCGATATGTGGAGAATATATGATTGGTTAAATGATAATCAAATAGTGATGCAAATCTTACGGATCACATGAGTAGGATAATATGAATAGTGTCTATTACGTGATGATGAGAAGAAATTTGAGTATCACTAAGGTTGTTAGAGATATTTTTGCAGAATGATAATTGGAAGTTTACTGATGTGAACTCGGATCGGATATAAGCGCCCATAGGCCGCCTATGTTTTGATATTGAGGATAGGGTAGATCCTTCATGCATAGACGCATTAAGTACAAATCTCGTCTTTAATTTGAAAGGGATTAGTTCAGAAGATAATTTGGGGACCAAATTCCTTTAAGGAGGGGAGGATGTGAGGCGCCAGATTTGTTAACCATAGACGACACGATCGAGGATATTTTTCCGATATTATATTTAATATTCCAATAATTTATTTCCATTTTGCTATTTATTTTGCAACATATTATGTCATCAACTCTAGCGTTATTTAAAGCGTTACATTGACCGGTTGGATTTCTTTTCTTAACGGCTAGCTATTAATTTTCTTATAGTAAAATATTAATTTATATATTTTGTAATTATGGAAATTTTTCTTTATATATTTCAAAACAATTTATAATTTAATTAATTGCTTTATTGGTATTTTGACTTGTACTATTGATTTTCATTTTATTTAGTACCTTAGATGATAAGTGATGATACAACACTTGGTAATTATTAGACAACTTATAACTTAGGTGATTTATTTAATAAGTGATTTTGGGACTAATAAGTGATTTTTTTCTAAACTTGATATGTATCACCATTTGGACAAAAACAAAAAGGAAAATAGGTGAGGGGGGAATCAAGAGTGGACGGTCATGAGGGGACAAACAAGAAGTAATTGTCTTCCCCTAACACAAGCTTGTAAGCTTTGCACAAGACACAACCAAACCCATTTCCCCATGACGCTTGACCCATACAAGCATGCACTAGACCCATACCTTGACTCACATGCAAGAATCAAACAACAACAAAAAAAAGGGGGGAAGAGGAGTTGGATTATGTACAATCGGCTACTACCTTAAGGAATAAACTAATTCTTGCACTTACACATTCACTACTACCATCATTTCCTAACACTTTAACAAACAAGAAAAATCTCCCCTTTACTACCTTAAGGCCGAACACCTCAAAATAATAAGGTAGGATTCTTTCTTTCTTTTTGTGTCTTCAACTTCCAAAATTCAAGCTTTATCCCTCACTCTCTAACCTTGGGTGATCCTACTTGATAAGATTCTTAGAGGCTTAAGTTGGAAGAAGGAAAGGTGGAAGATTTAGTGTTGAAGTTCAAGTCTCAAATCTTAAGACACCTAAGTGCCGTGAGCTAGATGAGGAGGAGAAGGAAAAACTTGGCTTGAAGTGGAGATTTTGGGACCTTAATCTAGTTTCAAAACTTGAAGGTAATGGTCACTTTTATTTTGAATATTTTCCTTTTTGAGACCTAATATATGGAAACTTTGGATATAGGGGCTGACCTTGGAAGGCTTTGGATTTAAAGCCAAGAAGAAGGAAATTTGTCCATTTTAGAAGGACTACTTGGAAGCTATTAAGGTGGGTGGAAAAATTCTTTCAACTTGTAGGTGTTTTTCTCTAAATGCATGTAGTATTTATTTCTTGAGCACTTGAGATATATATATATATTATGTATTGCATGTTGATTTCAAGTATCAAGTTGTGAAAATTCTCAAGTATTGGTCAAAAATGCTATTTATTGCAATTTAGGTACATGCATGTACATTTGGATGATGTATTTGATGAATTCTTGGATAAAATATATATGCATGTTTGTGATTCTTGATATTCATGATTTATTTGGCTTATAACCTGGAAAAGTCGAGCATAATTGATTAAACTTGAATTTTTGGACTTAAAATGCAAAAATGGCAAATTGGTGGACTTAATTGCAAGAAAATAAAATTTAAGGACCCCTCTGTAATTTTCAAATCTTGGGACTGTACTCAGGTTCAAAATTTATATTTGGATATTTTAATAAAGTTTTAAAAGTTTTGAGGTAAATAAAATCAACCCTTCAAAGCCCAAGGACTAGATTGTAAAATTTTAGAAGTTTAAGGGCTAAAATACAATTTCCGAAACTGTACCAAGCCTGTGTTTTAAAATTTGAAATTTTAACTCTTAAGGGACTGGAAATAACATATTTTAAGAGTATTCCAAAAATCCAAGTGTTTAGAGCTTGGAAAGTAATTTTATAAAAATTGAGGGACCAAATTGTAAAAGATTAAACTTGAGGATCAAAATGAAATTCCCAGGAGTTATATAGTCCATGTACCTGGAAATACAATTTTAACTATAACTGAATGATATTTTCAACCCAAGGTTCAAATTTCATAACAATTGGACCACTAAAAACCTTAAAGGCAATTATTTTAAAATGGGACAAAAATGAGATTTTCAAAAGTTAAGGGACCTATACTTATTTCTTTTTAAAAATATTTTTGTACATATATACCACTGACCTTAATGACATTTTACAACTTGAATAATATTAAAATCCCTTCCGGTTTGTGAGATCCAAGTATTTTAAACTTAGGGCCGCCCGAAATGATAATTTTAACAAATTTAGGGCCACTGTGAGAATTTTAGAAAACATCGACCTCAAAACTTTAAAAACCTGAATCTCTGAACAATTTAGAGAATTTAGGAACTGACCTCATAATTTTTTTAAGGTCTGTAAATTTCATTATTCAATTTTTAACCCCAAAAGTATTGGTTTTTACAAAACAGGGTTAATTGTAAATTTTCTTTTTAAAACAAGGACCTAACTCAAATTATTTTCTTTTAAAAACATCCCTGGACCCTCTGACTTATAAAATTATTTAAAATATTTTATTTTCTTAAAATCCCTTGACTTATCGAATCGTCTTGACCGACTAATACGCGATCGCGGGGCGACTTCCTCGTCTTGCGGTTCTGAATCTATAACGGGATTTATGTCCCACCTAATTCTTCAATACATCAAAGATTAATTTTCCTCTCGATAATTATCTTCATCCAAATTACTCCACCAATGCCAATAAGTGCCACACGCGATTTCGAAAACTTTTCCTAAACTGATTCCCTGAATCAATATACTTGACTGTCTGGTTGACATCTTGCACTTGTAATTATTTCCTGGCTGAGTCAACTTGGTGCGTCGAGCTCACAGTCGGAATGGATACGTTAGGGATGGAACCGGGCAGCTTGACTGCTATTCCACTCTCCGGCCCCATCGTCCTAATCCCCCAACTGAGGGACGGAGGTTGTCCAATGGAAGCGGGTCGTATTACTTGAGGTATAATCATGATTATGACAATCCGGGCCTAGCTAGCTCTACTGCGGATTTGTCTTTGCGTATGAAGCGATAAGGTGACAGGTCTTGTACCATCTTGCTCGGGGTTTTACAAGGAAGAATGAAGGAATCGCTGTCTGATCCACACGATTCTGGAGTTAATCGGACCCGTTTGGTTAGCGCTACAAATCCGTACGCAACCGCTACTTGTATTGCATTGGTTGGTGCTACAAATCCGTACACAACCACGACTTATCTTGCATGGATTGGTATTACATTTCGTACGCAATCCTACCTGTCTTGCTTGAACCACATAGTGCTTGTATGATCACGAACTGTTTCTTAAACTGTATAAGTATATTATTTTAAATATATATATATATATATATATATATATCACGATGCTTTTGAACTGTATGTGAAACCACGCATCATAACTGACGCATTTTTCATACAATTGTTTTGTTGTATTAACTATATGTATCGCCACACTTGCACACGATCACCCCATCCAGTGAGAATTTTTGTCTCATCCCCTCCTGTTTTCTAACGGCTAGATTAGGAGTACGTTAAAGATGTCAAACCTACCACAGACTGATTTCCCATGCCCCGCCTGTTGGACTTGCTTCCTTTTATTGTTGTTGTTGGACTTGTTTTTTATGCTTCTGCTAATGTTGGACTTTCATTTATTCATTTTTTTTCTTTTCCCATTCCGGACTGTAACTTAAGGGCGTAGGACCCTTTGACATTTAAGTTTATGTTTAGACGTGTACTTTGGATATTCTGGACTGTAAGCTTATTTTGGATACTTTGGTTGGGTTGTATTCGTAACTTGTACTCGTACTTGTAGTTTATTTCCGCTGATTTAGACTTTGTTTCATTTGGGATCTTGTTATTATTGTTTACATTGTTTAGTTATTTCTGTTTAAGTTGTTGATCATCGTCGCGCCCCCGTCTATGGCGTGACATGGCGCCGGAGAACTTGGGCGGCTTTTCGCCCTGAGCAGGAGTAGCAGCCATCGGTGTGAACGATATTGATGCCATTGTCTGAATAGAAAAATATCTTTCGTCTTGCGATTGTTAGGAAAGGACGCCCTGTATTCCGAGTGCTTATGGTTCCGGCGTTCGTCTCTAAGATACAACGACTTTTACTGTTCCGGTTTAGCAACACTAGCAAAAACTGGAACTTCAGCGAACAACAAGAGTTTGAACTTTCAAGCTTTTGAAGGAGGGAAGTCAATATGCTCGAATGCAATGACCGTTTTATTAATCTGATAAATTTCGTGTGTTATTTCAATCTGCAGGGTTGAATAATATAGGTCTTAGGTGTCTCGTATGGAAAGATCACGTCTTTTGGCTCGAAAAGACAGGTTTACACTGAACAGACGCATCTGTTCATCACTTCACATCGACGCACGACCTGACGCACGACCCGTGCGCGGAAGCGAACCAAAATGACAAAGGAACGGCCTGACGCACGGGCCGTGCGTCAGCCCATGCTCGGATGCGAACAGGATCCGAACACTTCTCAGTTGAAAAATTCCGTTAATTAATTCAAAAATTAATTAATCAATTATTTTAAAGGTTTTTGGTTCAAAAAGAATAAAGGCCTTGAAGCCCAAGCCCAGGCCCACGGCCTGGACCCGGACCGGGCCGTCCGGCGGCAGTGCACGTGTGCTTTGAACCAACCCACAAGCATGTAGATCCTCAACCCTTTAAAAATTTGGGTGCCCCCCAAGGGCCCAAACCCATAAGTCCAACTTGGGATATATTAACTGTGCAAACTTTGCCTCTTTATCCTATGTGGGATGGAGCATTTTTCCTTCCCCACATTTTCCATTTTCCATACTATTTACTTGTATTAAGTGACAAACTTCTAGCATTAATTTCTCATTCACCCGGAATCGTGTTAAGAAATTCCAAATGCTATTCTCATCAACTCTCTTAGTAGAATTTTAACAAATAATTTAATTTTATTTTTCACTAATGAAAACCACTTAATTATTTGGTCAAAATCGGGTCAACAATAAACTTTTGTCAAGGTACGTAGATTTACAATTAAACTTTTGATTGAAATTTTCACTTGATAGAGGTAAATCAGCAATAAGACATCACTAATGGAAAATGTAAGTATACTTTCTAAAATAGGATTAATCTCAGCTGGCGTTAAATACGTTGGTGTCTATATAATTATTCTTTTTCGAAACTACATAATATACAATGAGTGGATGAACTTTGTATTGACAATCGTTGATGAGAAATTTAATTACAAGAAAAGAAGCAGAAACATTAAATATATATATATATATATAATAATTTCAGAAACGTTACGGATTATTAAAAGTACGAGGCATCTCATAGCATATAGGAACTTAGTCGTCTTATATATTGTTTTTTTTTTTTATTATTATTCATAACATTCTACCATTAGGATGAAAGTATTCTTAATATATTGATTTTGATGCATTGGCAAAGTTTACATGAACTAAATATTTAAGATAAAAAACAAATTAGAAATTAAATTATTATTTATCAAGGTACAAAAAGTAACAAATAATTTGAGCCGTTATCAATGGGCTGCTATTTATAAGTTGGGCTTATGACAGAAATACTCACCTTTTTAAGTTAATCTCAGCCTTTTACGTTTCCCGATGCAATTTTACCTAAATTTACGCTTCCCGGTGCAATTTTACCTAAATTTACGCTCCCCGCTCTTTTTTTACACAACAATACGCTCCACCAAAAATTCCCGGAAAATTTTACGCTTTGTTTCAACATTGTTTCAAACATGTTTCTGTGTTTCAACATTAGTTCAAACATATTTCTAACATGTTTCAAACATGTTTCTGTGTTTCAACATTGTTTATAACGTGTTTCTTTTAATAAAAATAGGTAAAAAATTGTATTTAAACATCGAAAACTTCATTGAAACAACAAAGAAATATCAGAACAGCAATAAAAAGGGTATGGAAACAACCCAGAAACAACGTAAAAAATATTTAAAACACAACATGAATAAAAAGAGCTTAAAAATAGGTAAAAGTTGTATTTACACATTGAATACTATATGAAAACAACAAAAAAATTATTAGAACAACATTAAAAATATTAGAAACAATAGAAACAATGTACAAAATAATATATGAATAAAAAACAACATAAAAAATAGGTTAAAGTTATTCTGAAACATCGAAACAACAAAGAAACAACATAGAAACAATAAAGAAACAAATTTAAACTACCTCGAAACAACTTATATAACATATAAAACAATTCATGAAAAAAAACGAAAAAAAATAAAAATAATAAAAAAATAGCAAGGAGCGTAAAAAAAAATTAAAGTACAAAAGTAAAAAAATAGGCAAAAGAGTAATTGGAGCGTATTGTATTGTAATGGTATAAAAATCAGCGTATTATGTGTAATTTCCGCTTATAAGTTCAACATATAATACAAAAAAACGATTGGAGCTCCGACCCTTTATTGTCTTGTTCTCTACCACATGACCAAATTTGCAACTAAGTTTTTTACGGGACTATCAGAAAGTATGGGTACAAAAATCATAACGATCTATTTTTTATGGGATTAAAAATGCTGTTTTACGAAATATATTTAATTTGTACTAGCAACAATTATTACGAATCTTGTCAACAAAAACAATTGCTACAAACCATAATTCTATAATTCTCAAACAGCAAGACGCACTAGACGGCAGGGGCTCATGTCTCAATTTCAGCCTGGGTCAGAGGAGGGCACAGCATTCTTCTTTGTTCTTATCAGCCAACTACGTAAATTTTGTACCAACATATTTGGCCTTTTTCACATTTGTAACCAAATCTAAATCATTCATATTCAACCTCCGGTGGTATCAAATCACTTCCTTTAAGAAAAGCTCTCAAGGAAAATCTGGATTCTGCTACTTCCAAACCGAGTGCATGGACATATTGTGGTACATTATTCATAATTGCACCACGTCGGATATTGTCAAAAAGGGCTAAGTCGGTAGCATTAAAACTATTAGCAAAGTATGCAGTGAACAGTGGATCTAAATGAGACTGCATCACTACAAATATTTGTAAAGCTACCAATTGTGTAAAACACACAAAGGTGGAATATGAAGCTGGTTTTTAAAGTTAAATAATACCGAGATTGGCTTAAGAATATGATCTTTTCCTCGGGAAATGATTTCTCAGCTAAAAACTCACATCGTTGAAAGAAGGACTGTGCAGTTCCTGATACCAAATAAGTTTTACCACGGAGTTGACAATTACTGTAGAACTGTTTATTCCCTCTCGAACGCAAAGTTTGATTTGTTCCCTCTAATTTGCACCGAAAGAATACTGACTCATCAGCCAAATTATTGACCGCAACTCCATATCTTACTGTATTTAAAATACGCAAGTCCTGAGCCAGAAAATAATTTCCGTCGACCCCTACAAATTTGTTGGATAAAACAGTGAGAATTCAACAATTAACATTGTAAAAAGAACAAACAAATCAATAAAAATGAAAACATATCTAATGCTTACATAGTGTTGCTCCAGGGTAAGCCATAAGATCCGAACTTGCATTCGAAGTGATAATAGTCTTCTTAATTCCTTCTCTAATCAAAGATACAAACTCTAAAAGGGCTATTACTAGGGAACGCCTCTACTGCTTCCGAGATAGTCTTAAAGTCAGATTTTCTCTGCTTAGAAACTGAAAATTTTATTGCACACTCAATATTTGTTTTGCTCCTCGTCATTGGCATGAAAACGAATATAGTTGAGAGAGTCACAATTGTAATAATAACTGCAATAGAGATTTTAATAACTATGTGCCAGTTCACCACATATTGTATATGTTCTTCAATAGGAGAAAGAAACATGTGGGAACCAGCATTAACAGAAATGGAGTTAGGACTAAAACAGTCCAAACCATCAAATGAAACCCTTAATGAATCGGGTGTTAATGCGGCTGATATTTGTGTAGGTCGGACCTCAACATCCACCTTAATATCATTATAAGATGTTGAGGGTGAAATAGATGGAGTTATGTTCACCTCATCCATGAGATTGGTGATATGAAATTGGATAAATAAATAAGAAAACCAAAAAAGTGAATAAGAAACAGAACAGAGGGAACTATCTCTTTTTTTCCCTCAAAAAACAAAAACTAATACCTTCGAATCCTTAAAATTAAGATCACAAAATCACTTGGAGAGAAAACAAAAAATCGGCCTTCGAGAACAAAATGTGATGGACGAAATTTTGTTTGAATTTTGTTGGCCAAAGATTCTTCAACTGAGTTAACCAAACGAAAACTTCAATTGAGGGTTGGCCAATAAACTTTTAATCCGCAGAAGAAAATGTATATGGGTGCTCTTGTTTTGTATGCTGTGATGTCCAAGTGTGGCGTGGGTAGTCATGTATTTATAGTTTTGGGTTAAAGGAGTCTCCCAGTCCACCTATGCGTAATAATATAATTACTTCTTATACGAGTTATATTATAACTGAATTATAAATTATACATATCGAACCATTTAGTTTCTAAATTAAACAAATGAGAGAATATCTTTTTACTTTCTGTAAGAATGAATATATTTCGTACCTGCTAACAGTGGCGGAACCAGGATTTGATACCGAGGAGGCCAATATTTGGAAGATCAAATATTTATTCTATCTAATAATAAAATTAAGAATATATTATATTTTAGCATCCAAATATAATGGCAATACTCATCATTAACCAACTCAAAATATATAATTACAATCCTAGTATGTTAAAATTCAAAAATTCTATCTTACATAATCATTATGGTGTGTGTTGAAATATGAACTTGAAGGATTTTTCAAAACAAAAAATGAACTTGAAGTGTGTAACACTGTTGCCCCACAAATTTTATAATTAAAGATTTTGGCCCTTTTAGAATTTTTATCAGCAAATTGGGAGCCCAAAGAACATAGGGCCGAAAATTGATATAAATATTTTTTTTACAAAAAAATTGATACATTAATTAAAATAGGAATTTTTCGTAACGTTCATGAAAAAATGAATAATACGCACAAGTGTTCAAAAATAAATATCGCATTTATAATAATAAACAGTAACTCACCCTAACATCCTTCACTCGTCACTCGGTATAAAAAAAAATGGGGACTTTTTTTTGCCAAAAAAAAAACGTTGTCAAGCAATTGCACTACTGATCTCCGCACCCTCTTTCAAAAAATAAGGAAGATTCGAATGGAGAAGAAAAGGCAATGATGCTAAGAGGAGGAGGAGAAGGCTACCATGTAAAAGAGAGAATGTTGCAAAGCAAAGAAGAAAGAAGAAAAGGGGTGGAAAAGGAAAAAGAAATATTATCTTCACTTGGGTGGAAATTTAATTTCCCGCAAATTTGCATGCAACATTATTCGTATTTTTCTCATTCATTTAGGTAAATGTATACAGTTGTCCTCAGAAAAATGTGTAGTACTATTGAGAAGAATGAATGTATGTTAATTTTGTTATTTTTAATTACATAGATGTGACCTCGAGCAATGCACGAGTTGTATCTTTGTAAAACATTCGTTTTATCTTTGTAATATGTATATTTTCTTAACAATTTACTAAGTTCTACTTATCGCATGGTAATAATTTTAATTAAAATAGCATACGAAATAGATGGGAAATGCAATTTAATATTTTTTTATTAATGAAGTTAGGGCCGACCCTATTAATTTTTCAGCCTGAGTCGAACTTTAAAATTGAGCTCTTCTCTATACAAACTTAAGGACAACATGAAACAACAAAATAAAGAATAAATGTGTAATATATAAAACAATTCTATTATAGTTAAACTTCTATAAAAAAAACTATATTATGGTTAAATAATATGACATCAATGTTAAAATCAAAATAGTTATTTAAATACGGCTCATCTTATAGATTTGACGGCAAGATATATTAATCAAATTGTTCAATAATATCATGTGAACTGTCATCTCTCATAGTCGTGTAGTGACTTTTTAATTAAAATTTAGTATTTTAAAAAATTAAGTGTGATAATTTTATTAGTAAGTTATAAAAGAATAAATTTGGGCCCCTCTTTTTTCTTGGTTAAAGAGCTAGACCCATTTGTTGAAATGTGTGAGAGCTCGTCACTACGTTCGAATTGAGAATTTTTAATTTTTCCTTTAGTAAAATGAAAAACGATTCTTGTGGGCAGGGAAGATTTGAACTTAATTAGGTCACCATTCAAAGTTTTAATATTCAACCACTATACTGAAATTATTCTTGGTTAAATATTTTGTTTATTTTATATACGCGCGATAGTATACAAAAAAGAGTGTAATTGTTATCATTTGATCAGTACGTTTAAGCAAAGCATACTCTATTAAGTATTACGTGAGTCAGCAGCTTCAAGAGAATAACTAAACATTTTATTGAACTAATTTCTAGTCTTGCCTTAAATCACACTTTGAATGTTCTTTTTCTTTTTCTTTTTCTTTTCTTTTCCTTCGCATATTTTCTTCTTTTCTCTTTTTCATCTTTTTTAATTACAGAAGTATTTTCCAATCCCAAAATACCTTCCATACATTTTTCTTTCCCAAAAACACACAGTACTCAATTAATGAATTGATTTTTATATGTAAAATTTTAATTATTTATCTTTTCGTAATATGGTAAAATTAATTTTCAGTAAATCATTTATATCTAATGAATAAAATTGAATTCTTTAATGTAAAACTGAATGAAGTAGCATGTTTACTTTTGTCCAACGAAAATAGGGAGCATTACAATTTAGGACCATGCATGATCAATTTACACGTCGTGGTTTACACCACCGAAATGAATTTATTCTCTTGCACTAAATCATGTAAATATAGTCAAGATCATTTTTTCAAGACTTTTTCTGTTTATGATATGCCTTTGTGTATGTTAAAGAGTTCAATCTGTTGGACTTGTTTTCTCTGGCAAACGTGGGAATAATATTGAATGAAAAGCAGCACTTAAAAAGATAATTGGAATGTCTTTCAACAAGAAAAAACAGATAATTGGAATATTGTCAAAGTCACCAACCTCACCATTCTTATTTTCTTATTATGCTTTAATTGAAGCCAATAAATCACCTCTCCTGTCAAAATCAAGGAAAATTCATTGAACCCCAAAACTTTTTTGTTTGCTTATTCTAGTTTCTTCCCCAAAATTTGTTCTGTGCTACACCTATTATATATATCAAAACATTAGCAATCATAAACTTGCGCCAATAATATTTGTAGATCACTACAAAAAAATTCTAGTTTACCGACAAAAATAATTTTGTCACTATATTTTACAGTTACCTACAGAAAATCTACAGAATAAAAAATATTATTTTTCCCAAATTATACCGCGACAAATTACCAACAATCTTTAAATTACCGTACTTTTAGATTCCGTGGTAAATATTTACCATCAATATAATGATTTTACCTACAACAATTTTATTAGGAATATACAAATAAAGTCCACATCGGCTAGACATGGGAAAGGTCTTAGGTTATAAGATGGACATTACGTTCATTGTATGAGGCCTTTTGGTTAAAAGCCCAAAAACAAAACCATGAGGGGCTTTTTGGCCCAAAATGGACAATATCATACCAACATAGAAATGGGTGATTTCCACGGGCTTGCAACAAGTACTGGTATCAGAGCCAGGTTATAACAATGGAGATCTTGTCCATATATCTTATAAACCCATGAGCTTCTCATGTCTAGCCAAAATGTGAGATCTTGTCCATATATTTTTAAGTCTAATCTTTATTCTGAACTCAAACTGGATGAATTATCGAACATGTGGCCTAACAGCATTATATAAATCACATAAGACTTTGATTATGACAAGATGCATTATACATTAGAAAGGTAAGCATCGTAACGGGTGGCTTAGCCCACCCGCCTACCACAAGAATTGTGGGATGGAGGTCGGGGTTCAAATCCCGCTCCATCAAATTGTTTGTGGGGTGGAGGTCGGGGGTTCATATCCCCGCTTCTATCAAATTGCTCCCGGGGCATATGCGGAGTGTGAAGATTTGGTGGGAACTCATCTTGAATAGCATCCGTGTGGGTTCGATTCGGGGAGAGATCATTATTAGTAGATTGGGGTCGAACATAATTGTTCTCTTTACCTGGGAGGAGGATCGGTTGTACGTCGCCAGACTCCCGCCGTAACATCGGCCATGCGTGCACATCCCGCGGTTTACCTTGGCAAAAGAATGAGGAGCGGAGTGTTGTCCTCGGCGCATAGTCGGGCGTAAGCGCGGAAGTTCGAGTTATCAAAAAATAGAAAGGTAAGCATCGTGTGTGAAAAAGTAATTTCATAATAATGTGGTACAATTACACTACTAGAAAAAGAGATTTTTGTGACGATAAAATATTGTCACAAAAGACTAAATGTCGTCACAAAAGAGTTTTTGTGGCGACAAATCTCAAATTAGTCGCCACGTAAACCTCGTGACAAAAAAGTTATTTGTGACACCAGCTTGTATTGTGACAACATGTCGTCACAAATAAGTTGTCAGAAATGTCCACCAAGATTTTCGTTAGGGGCATTTTCGTCAAACTTATTTGTGACGATAGTGTTGACACAAATAATTTGAGATCTTTTGTCACTACAAGAAAACATTGAAATTCCAACGGAAAAAATCCGTTGGAATTTGACCAATTCCCGTTGGAATTATCGATTCCAACAGAAATTCCAACGGAAAATGAGCCGTTGGTAAAATGGCCGTTGGAATGCCAAAATTCCAACGGAAATTCCAATGGAAAAATATTCCAATGGTAGCTCCAACGGTATTTATCCATTGGAATATCCAGTTGTTGGAAAAAAGTCCAACGAATATTCCAACAAATGGAGTTATACCGTTAGAATTTAGTCCAACGATGATTCCAATGGTATTACTCTGTTGGAATATATAATTGTTGGAATTAACTCAAACGATTATTCCAATGGTATGTCCAACGACATTATATTGTTGGAATTAATTCCAACGATAATTCTAACAGTATATTTCCATTGGAAGTTAAGAAAATTCCAACATTTTTTTTGTTGGAAAATATTCCAACAACAAATCCAACGGATTTTTTCTGTTGGAATTAAAAACATTCTAATTGTTGGAATGTTTCTATAAATACTTTTAACCCTCTAAAATAGTTAATCTATTACGATAACGTGCAAATATAATATCATAAAAAATCGATATCAAATATTTCCAAATGTACGATATAATTTGTCCAACACAAAAGAAACAAATCAACAATCCTAAAAGTAATAATATCATCAACGACACCCAAATCCTTCAACAAAAAATAAAGCCAACACAAACAAATCAATAGTCTCCTTAATCATCATCATCATTTCCCACATCTTCATCAACCCCAAAATCCGCGTTAGCATCATTAAGCGTATTATTTCCAAAATTTTCATCATGAACGGCGGGTTGCACCCTTGAAGAAGAGACATCATGGCTAGAGGAAGGGCGTGATACGCCCGTGAGCTTCTCCAGAAGACTATGGATGAAGGCCAATTCACTCTCTAAACGCTCCTCATAAGTACCCTACACACAAATTACAAAATATACAAAAGATAAAATTAAATAATATGAAATCTATGACACGTATAAAGATATTATGAAACCAAACATGAGATACTTACGTAAACATTTCAGCTTTAAAATTCGTCCATTCGCCAGTTTTCTCATCATAGTTTAGCTTATGACACACCTCGAGAATGGTGGCTTCCCTCCCCAACTCCAATCCCTAAAAGAAGCATGAAATATACACATTATATATTCGTAAAAAAAACCTTGTTCCAGAGAGAACATAGTGAGAACTTAGATACATTAATACATGATTGTAAATTGTCACTTACATCGCTGAATTCATGAACCTTTGATTTTTCTTTAGCACTCTTATATGGTCAATATTGTGGTTATTTACTTTCCCTTTTTTTCCACAAGATAATATAAAAATACTAACGCAAATTATTCTACAAGTATGCATCATTTTTCAATATTGAAAGTCCTGTTCTATAACAGACTTGATACGAAGCAGTAAACATGATTTAAGAAAATAAATAAAGGAATAATTACAAATAGCCCCCAAAGGTTTAGGCTAATTACAAAAATAAACAAAGAATTTTTGAAAATTAGAAAATTACAATTATCCCATAACTAAAAGAGAAGCCCCTAAAGCGTCAGAACTCTGAACCCATAGTTTAGAAAGTAAGAGATAATTGATTATTCCACACACATGAAACTTTTTTCACTTTTGACACATAATAAAACTAGTTATTAAATAAAAATTTTATTGGCCCTACTACAAAAACAAAGGGCCACTTTAGAGTCCAAGCTCTATCTAAATTAGTTCTAAACACCAAAATTTCACTGTTACTCATACATGTTCAGTGAGTAAAAACTTGGACTAGAACTTTTATCAAATGATCAAACATCAGTAGTTCATTTTAAAGGATCAATCAAACAAGAACCAAAACAAACATAACATTAAACGCAATAGTTAGCCTATACTCCTGACAGCTACATTTCTCCCCAATATTGGGAACACCAAACATGTTCAAGAAGAGATGCTCTTAGTACTACGAATTGCTATTCTTTGCACTAATAAGCTCCCTAAAGACAGACCATCCATGAGAGATGTCTTAACAATGCTTGGAGAGGCTAAGCCCAGGAGAAAAAGTAGCAGCAATTATGTAGGAAAAGTTAATGATAAACACAAGCCAGTTTTTAGTGCATCACCTGTAAATGGCCTTCCGTGAATTAATACAGGAGCTAGGATAATTTTTTGGTTTTTCATTTGTAACTAAAAGCTTTTTAAATCTTTTTGTAAGTTTTGGTATTTTAGTATCTTTTGTTTTACAGAATCAGTCTCCTTTCTTACTGAGGGGTGTATATCTTTTCAGATGTTATACAATTACAACCCATTTTTGCTTAATGACTCTTTTGATAAGTCTTTTGATACTATATTTCAAGACATAAAACTCTAGAAACTATATAACGTTACAGAATACGGTTATCCATACAAAGAGCGCACCGAAGGAAAATAATTTAATTTCAAATAAAAGATGATGTAGTCATCACCTCATGGTCACTGTCCTAATATATTGAACCACATGCTAATACTCCAACAATCTTAATTGGAAAAATCAATCCTATAAATATACTTATTTTTAAAAATAGAGATGAAAGGATAGTATTCTAGTCACTACACTTGTCATTATAAAGTCCTAGCTAAAACCAGAGAAAAAAGTCTAGACTCGTGAGATCTAATAAGACTTCAAAACAAAAAAGGAGTTGTAATAAAGATATAACTGCAAAAATGGAGATCAGACCCGTATCCTGATTCAACAGCTAATTACATATCATCATCCATAGCAAACGTTAATATCACTGACGCAAACAGTATATTGCCTCCTCTTAAAGTATTACAAACAGCTCTAACCCATCCAAAATGGTTAGAGTTTCTATACGAAAACCTTGATGCAGAAACATATGACTATAGTCAATTTCAGCAAATCAAAGAATTTTGTTTTATCAATTTCAGCAAATTCCATTCAACACTAAATTATAAAATATTAAAAATTCAACACCTTGAACATTGATAAATCCGATTCACGCTACATCTAACAAGATTTCGTGATTATTTTTGAATATGCATGACTTTGTTGGATGAAAATAGAACATTAGAGCTTCAAAGAGTATTACCTTTCTCCTGAATGGCCGAAACTAGGATTCAATCACGTTCTTCTTCATTTGAAGCATTTTTGTAAGTTCTAAGTGCAGCAGGGGCAAATGGTACAATCTGCAATGGTTTTGAAGGGCATATGTGACAATTCGTAAGAGAGGATTCCAGTGAATTATATACCTCCCTGCATGATAGCCATACATACAACGGAGGAACCATTAACAGACATTAAGACTTGACTGCTGAAATACTGTATACTTTACAAGTAAATGAAGGTCAACCTAATATTGGAGTTCTAGAGCATTTCCAGAATTCATTCTTGAATGCTCCCTGTCCCAGAATTTACAAACTACGAAAGCAACTTCATTGCAATGTCTAAGAATTTAAGAAGGGAAACTTATTGGTTTCAAATCCCACCATTAATTTCGTTTTCCATACATTTCAATTTTCATGTACCAACTAGAAAAACAAACGGTGACCGAAATTGAATCCAATTACATTTCCTTTATACGTAATAGCTAATCGTCACTTTTAATTTAAAAAACTCAAAGACATTACAAAAAACCTCAGCTGATGGTTTCCCTAGACTATTTATTAGTTTAAGAGAGAATATTTAAATCGATTAGTACTCAACCTTTGGATTGAGATTCATTTTGCTATACATAACCACAAATTTTCCAATAAAAAACTACTCATAGCAAAAACTCCCAACAACAGCAGCATCATTATCTAATTAACAGTTAACATCACTAAAATAAAAGGTAAGGTTTCAAAACAAAATACCTAAAAATAATAGTAGCAGTAATACTCAAATTCTGTCTCGAATTAATGATAGATTTAACAATATAAAAATTCAACGAATTACCAATAATACCAGAATCATCCCCCTTGTAGAACTGGAGAACAGCGAGCTTCACTTTCCAGAATCTCGAGCTGGTGTGGGCGGGGGCGACAGGAATTTCGAGCTGGTACGGTGGAGGCACGGGCGGCGAGAGCGAAAAAACGGGCGGCGGAGGGGATTTAGGGTTGGGCCTGGCCGAAATGAGAAACGGTTGTGACAAAGAGAAATGGCCATTTTTCATTTTAGGAACTTTCAGGAAATTATATTTCACTTATACGAAAAAAAAAACTGACTTTCAGAAGTTGTTTGCAAAGCAGAGTCGAGATAGATAGAAGCAAAAGTTGTTTGCAAAATCACTTTTTTTAGAGAGTCTAGAGTTTCAGACTTTCATTCAGTCTATGTTTTTTGTTTGTGTCTCTCAATGTGTTTGCAAATTTGGAAAAAATGGCTTTATTTTTTTTAACTAAAGTTGCTGCTTGCTAATTTGTTATTGAAGTAGTTGCTATTGAACCTAATTTATTAAATATATATATATATATATATATATATATTTTGGTTATTCGGTTCAGTTTAGTTAACCGAAATTTTAGATGGGAACCAAACCGAATAACAAAAATTATAAAAAGTAAAAACCGAAAATCAAAATTTTCGGTTCAGTTTCGGTTCAAATCGATTTTTTCCAACGATTTATTGTGATATTGGAATTTCTTTTGGAATTTAATATTCCAACAAAAATTCCAACCGTTTATTCCAATAGTCTTGTCTACTGTTGGAATTTATGTTGGAATTTTTCCAATGGTATGCTGCAGTATTGGAATCTCCATTGAAATTGTAAAAATTCCAATAGTATTTCCAATAGTTTATTCCAACTATTTTATTTACCATTGGAATTACTATTGGAATTTCCCAACGGTTTATTTTGGGGTTGGAATATTCGTTGGAATTTTAATTCCAACGGACATTCCAATAGTTTATTCCAATGGTTTTGTATACCGTTGGAATTACTGTTGGAATTTTCCAACGATTTGTTGTGGTGTTGGAATTTTCGTTGGAATTTCTAAAATTCCAACAGTTTTTTATTTCGTTGGAATTATTCCATTGGAATTTGATTGTTTTCTTGTAGTGTGTGGCGACATTTGTTGTCACAAAAACCCTCTTTTATCAAAAAAAATTTATTTTTATTTTAGTATTCCATTTTTAAACTTGTATTCACTTAAAAACAATATCAATATTACCAAATACGAATGCATTCATTTAACCAATGATATCAACCAAACACAAAAAATAAGTATCAACATCATGTTAATAGAAAGACGTGAAGGGAATATCGGTAAGTTTGAAATATAAATGATTTTTTATGTAACTAGGCTAAATTGCAAGTTTAGTATTTATACTCAACATTACAGATCAAGTATCAAATATCAACCACATCAAAAAAAAACCAATCAAATTTAAATTGGGCCAAGCATCCAAGTCTTTTGTTTATTTTTTCAGGTCCGAAATTGAACATTACATGGCCCAAAATTGGTTTATTTTGCTCAAGTCCAAAGTTGTAAATTTCACTTGAGGACTGCAAAGTAGATTACATTAATGATCAAACATAATTCCATTGTAAAGTTTAGTAGAAGACTTCAAAAACATAACTTCAGTCATGACATCCTCCAAAAAAAAAATAATAATAATAATTTCAGTCACGACAATTAGCACAAATGTACAAAGGAAATATTTAATATCTAATATCAACGTGAAGTGAGAAATAAATTATTTGCTTAGCTAGGGAGAGAGAGATGGTGAAACATGATGTTTCAAAATGTTCAAGAAAATGCATGTGATTGAAATCCTGGGTGTTAAAGATGCCTCTAAAATAGCCTATTTTATATAGTCATACTCTGGCCAAATTAAAGTTATACCGAGAGAGAGTCACTGCCAGGAAAATGGTCTAATTCAAAACTAATTTTAATGACACTATCAAAAAACGTCATTATAGATAAGTATTTAATGTATTTTTATTTTTTTTTGAAAAAAGCATGTCAAATTATAAAAAATAGTGAAAGTGTTAGTATTTTAATCAATTTAATACACTTTTATTGAAGTGTTATTATCTTAATAAAATTACTGATGTTTTTTTGTATGTATCACATTTTTTTTGGAACTTACTACCGTTTTCTATAAGTGTCATTAAAATGGCAACGTTAGCAAAAAGCGTAATAAAATTGATGTAACTTTTTATTTTACATATTCTTTTTGGTATATGTAACTTTGTGTCATTAAAATGATGACACTTATTAAAAGCATCGCAAAGCAAAAAAAAATAGAATATTGATGCTGCTATTTAGGGCAGATTACTCCAAAGCTAAGGTTTCTAAAAAAGTTCTTATCCCAAGGGGGAAGTCTTCAATATTCTTCTCCACAAGCTGGAAATCTTCTACTAAAAACTTGCTTGCACTCATACGTGAACGTTAGGGGGGTCCCTGGGGGTTGCACAGGGAGGCCCCTCCGATGCTCAAGTTAGCATGGTGATCGAGAGAGAATAAGCAGTAATCGAATACTGAATTAAATGTGTATGAGTAATTATGAGATAACTGACTTACAAATAAAGAGGAAGGACATTTTTTATACCTGAGAAACAAGCCTCGTAGGCCGCGTAGGAGAAATCGACCTATGGGATAGTCCTAAACTCTTTTGGGCCGGGTTATTTCATTAAGAGCTCATTGGCAATTAATTTTAAATCAATATTTAAATCAAATTATATATTTAATTATTAAATACCATTTTTGCCCCCAACATAAGCCCCAAGCTCTGGTGCTACGGAGGTATGAAGCAGTGTGGGAGCTAAACCGGTATTGTGTCTGGCTTTTCTTGAGATTCATTGGAAATTTAGGAGGATACGTCCCATCGAAGGTCTTAGCCGGAGATGGTTTAACTTTCCAATAACATCGAGTGGACCTCCGTGAGGAGACCCCTCCCTTCCAGGGTCTTAGCCGGAAAGTGTTTCTTTTATGAGGAGCCCCCCTTTGGGGAAGCTCAACTTTGACCACGTCTTCCAGTTTCCTTGTTATTTCCTTGTTGGTAGAAAACTTAGTGAAATTTTCTTGAAAATTTGAGGAGAGCACCCATAGAGAGTTATAGAGAGGAGTGGAGTACATCGAGTGAGGAGAGTCGAGACGAGAGCCCAAAAGAGGGGAGATGTTGTTTTGGGGCACCTTCCCGAGCGGGCAAGGGCGCCCCGTGCGCCCTCCTATGTGGAGGAGGGCGCCCCCAGTCCTTCATTCTTTCCGTTTTTTCTGTCATTCTCGGAGTTTTTCTCTCTAAAGTGATAAAATTTATTGCACCTTGCAACCCAAACTTTTTGTTATTTGTAAATTTGTTACCTTAACTTTTCACAATTTCAACTTTACCACCTAACTTCAAAATAAATAATAAATAATATATTAATATATATGTATTCATCTCTTTATATATATATATATATATATTTAATAGTAACAATTAATATAAATATATATTGCTAAGTCAATTTATCAAAATAAATAGGAATTTCTAAATAATTATACGATAATTTTTATGTTGCCTAATATTAAAAATATATAAATATAAAATTTATAAATATTTCATTTTGAAAAGTACTCCCTTTATATTTCTTATTGAATTGTGAATTTTAGTTATTAACTTTTATAGAGTATTGTAAAAAAGTAAAAATTAAAAAGGAGAAAATTTATTTGTACATAAATTTTATATTTAACAAAATTAAACATATATGGTATTAATTTTTTAATGTGTTATAATGCATTTCTAAAAATATTCTTTTTTTCCTTAAATTAGGAATTCTGTTAAATGAGTTACTTCATATGCCTTCGAAAAATAATATTTTAAATAAAAAAATAAGTTTGTAGTATGGGAATGTAGACCCTATGACTTGATATTGTACTTGGCTTAAATTTCCGCTGCAATTGTACTATAATGACTTAAATTATTATTACGCATTGTGACTCGGTAGTGATCTACTAATTACTACTTGGATAATTTGGTTGGCGTGATAAACCAGCATATGTTTGACTGCCCGAGTCATGGCTCCCATTTCGGGGCATGACAATATTAATTTCTAATATTTTTATTTTGCTAAATGCATATGTTATTCTCCACAAACTACTATCCTCCCAACCATATTTGGGACAATTCATAAAAATAAGGGGAATTTGCTCAAGTCAAAGAAAATGTGTTAGCAACGTACCATATCTTACTCACGGGGAGGTTGTGGAGTATAGTGGCCCTGATCAATGTGCCACTGATCCATGCGAGTCATTATCTCCATTGCTCAAGTCCCACAAACCTCCACCGATATTCTATCTGATACTCCTCCGCATTCATCATCACTTGCATTGTATCTTCATTTATATATGTCAGGTGTACATGTATAGCTCCTAACCATTCTTCCACATTCCTGGAGCTCTCCACCTAGAAGTCCCTTGTCTACGAGATGGTTCTGGTCTATCATTCGATACTCATTCTCCTCATTCTCTTGTTGCGTCTCTTTTATCCTCTTCTTCATTACTGTCCCTTTCAACTAGTTGCAGTAGCCGATTTTTTGTTATATGATATTAGTAGGATCGGCGTTCAGGAATTTGAATTTTGTTTTAACACTGAAAACCAACAGATAGTCTCTGCCATTAAATTCTATCATTTCCATTACGTCACTGCATTAATGTAAATCCATTTCCCATATGTTGTTCCCAAATATTTATAGTCAATGTCATAATGATCCATAATTGTCATGATCGTAACCTCAATGCAAATATCTCATTTTGTTGTGAGCGTACCCGTTTGAATTATTTTGCCAAAGTGCTCCGACATTCAATTCTCTTTCAATTACCATGCACCACATAGTAGATAATTCACCAGTTCTCACCATTGTTTCACTATCCGTTCTGACAAACTTTTGTTTCAAAAAGCATCTTTTGCAAATTGCGAAATACAGGGTTGCGTATGCTAGGTGCTATGCTAGATGCCTTTGGCATCCCGACATTAAACGATTCGCAGCCTGTAATATCCTTCTAAATCAATGTTAAATCCATTTCCTTCCTTTTTATGCCACCGTGAGGGATATGTAAGATATCATTCAACTTATCAATATATAACTCCCTCTCTTCATTACCCAATCCACAAGGTTCTTCCTTTTCTCCATTACGAATTCAAATGAGCTTAATAATTTTAACGTCAAAGATGCATGAGTTTCATTCACTTGGAAAAATATTCCCAACCAATAAACTATAATATACAAATCTTTAATATCATCATAAAGACTCAACAAATGTAACCAATGTTGATCGGGGTAGCTGGTAGAGACAACATCTCATTGATGGAGACAGTCCCATCTCTCTCGATGCTTCTCTTTTTCTAACACAAAATTGTAGTATTTTGGAATGCTTCGATCATTTGCCAGATCTCGAGCTCTTTTTCTTCGATTGTTCCCTCCATCTCTAGCCGTCATCTTTTTCAAGCTTAATTAGTAAGAAATTAGGAACTTCGTAAACTTTTAATGGCTATGGAGGGCTTAAAACTTTTATAGAGTTCGGGAGAAAAATTAGCTGAAAATTGTAGTGGGTGTTGAAGTATTGTCACTTTGGGATGAGGATTGTTGATACACACGGGCTGCTTGTGTGGAATTTTGATTTTTGCATTCCACTTTGGCGCAATTTTTCTGCAGGTTTTGCTTTTTGACCTTCAAAATACTCATGAATTTAATAAAACCTACCTACAAAAATAATAAAACAAAACAGAACATGAAAAAAACAAATAATTAAGGTTATAATAAATTACAGCCTATAAAAGTTGGGTTGCCTCCCAACAAGCGCTAAATTTAACGTCTTAAACCCAACATATGTTTATTTTAAGGTTTTGTTAAGGAAATGATGTACACCTCATTTTTCTGACCATTCCCATAATAGTGCTTCACTCAGTATCCAGTACAATGAATAATATTCCATCTTTCGCAAATAGTTCAGCTAGTCTCGAAGATAACACTTTCTTAATGACAAAAGGATCTGACCACCTTGATTTAGCTTTCTTGAAAATAATTTAAGATGATAATTATGTAGCAATACCAGTTGACCCGACTTAAATTTCATTCTTAAAATCTTCTTGCCATTCCATAATTTAGTCTGGTCCTTATAAATTTTAGTGTTTTCGTAAGCGTCCTCCCTAAATCCCTCCATCTTGCTAATATGAAGCATTCTCTTTCTCTAACAGCACTCAGGTCAAAATTTAACTTCTTAATAACCCAAACTACTTTGTGCTCTAATTCAACTAGAAGATGACAAGCTTTCCCCATAGACTTAACGATACGACAACATACCTTGAAGCGTCTTTTAGGTCGTGCGATATGCCCAAAAAGCATCATCTCAGTTTGAAATCTCTACTTGACCATTATGTTACGGATAATAGGCTAAGGAAACTAGATGTTTAACACCATATTTGTCAAGGGGAATTTTAGACAGATTGTTGCAAAAGTATGAACTTCTATTGCTAATGAATGCTTGTGAATGAGTAAAGACGTTCTTCTACAAGAACTTGGATACTAGTTGACATCATTATTTTGCGTAGAAACTTCCTCTACCCGTTTTGACAAATAATTGATACCCAATAAAATGTAAATATAGCCAAAAGATGATGGAAATAGTCCCATGCCCTACACATCAAACAATTCAAACTCCATAGCGTAAGGCATCTCATGTTGTCCTGAAATAGTTCCGATTCTTTGGCATCTATCATATTGTTGCACAAATTTGTAGCAATCTTTGAATATATGCTGCCAGTAGAAACCTGATTGCAATATTTTTGCTACTGTGCGAGTTGCTTTGAATTGTCTCACATTTGGTGGTGAATGACACTAGATTAAAATGCTTTCCCATTTTTGTTGATGTACACATCATCTAACAATGGAGTCATCACATTTTTTAAACAATAAGGGATTGTTCCACATGTAATAATGCATATCATGAAGGAGGTTTCCAAATTTTGTATTTTTAGTAAATTTATAAACAAAATTACGTTAATTAATTATAATTAACATAATTAACCCTACGGTGATTAGCTAAATTTATCACTGTGATCAACAATTGGATTTCATTGGTCCCTGGTAAACTTGAGATCCTTTTTTTCACAATTTATTAGATATTAAGAGACCATAAACATAAGCAAGCCTAACTCTATCTAGTCCAAAAAAATAAAGTTGAATATAAATAATTAAAATCCCTAGAGAATTCCGTGATATCATTTTGACGTTGAAATTAGTTGTGTGGTTAGATGTTTGGGATAATTACGAAAAATCCATCAAGTTCGGGATAATTATAAAAGAATTTAAATTTAAGTGGCTAACTATAATATTTCAATAAATATTATGGGGGGTTTTCTGAAATATTTTTTGCTTGTGAAGGGGAACTTGTAAGACGATATCAAAGCTCAAGGGGGCTTTTGTAATTTTAAAAAAAAATCTGAATTCTTTTTATTAGCTCAAATCTCAGGGGTCTTTTTGTAGGGATAAAGATTATTAACATCCCAAACTATTCGCGTTTTTACATTTTGCAATCTGAACTTTGAAAAGTTACAGTTTGCAACCTAAACTTTACAAAATTTTGCACTTTGCATAAAATTCCAGTTTTACCCCTGGTTTCATGAAAGTTGGTTTGTAGTTTACACTCTAAACTTTAAAGTTGTTGCACTTTGCAACCTGAACGATAAACTTTTTTGCATTTTCTACGATTACTCCTCAAGGTCTTGCGATCCTCGAAAATGGTATCAGAGCCTAGGTTTATTAAGAACTTTTAGTTATATTTATTATATTTATGTAATTAACAATTGGTGAGGAGAATTTCTCCGAGAATATGGATCCAGACAATTGTCCGAGATGTACGCCATACAGGACATACCGTCAAATTTTGACGATGTATGCACAAGAACACCAGGATAAGATCGCATATTGGAACCACCAATATGAGATACAAGAACGCGCATGAGCCGATAGGGAAGCCTTAAGGTAATGCAAAATGCGGCGGCATATCATATGAGTTTACGGACGAAGAAACCAGGCATTATATGTCGAATTGATGAACCAAGAAGCGGTTCATGAGAATGCCCATCGAACAATGATTCCGATGGAGTACCGAGAATGGAACGAGATACTTCCGGACAAATCTAAGTTCTCCAGAAGATTTTAGAGAAGTCGAAAAGACGATGCGAAATTATGAAAACCGCCATATTCATCTACCAGCACAAGTTCATCAGATCCAAAATCAGATGGAGACGATAGTAAAATATCAGAAGGAAACTTTTGAAATCCTTCATGATATTCAGAAACGAGTTAAGAACCTGGAGGACAGACCAAGTTCTTCAGGAGGAAAGAAACGTATTGATTTTGGGATAGTACCCTATTTACACCAAAAAGGGAAACCAACCGAAGTTATACGAAAAATGACGGACGATGAAAAGCTCATTGCTATCATCATAGGAAAATCCATCATAAACTAAAAATGATGGATATGGAGAAGATCAATCTTAAAGATCTACATGAACTGGCAGAATCCTTCGCGGGATTAGGTATTGTAGACTTAAAGATGAACGCAGGAGATGGATCAACTTTGGTTACCTATGACCCTCATGGTAGACCAATTCCGCCAATTCCACCACCGCCACCAGTAAATCCCAACGTCGAAGAAAGTGCGGGTTCAAATCATGGAACCCAGGACGAGAGAATGCATCTCGTTAGAGATTTCACCACAGGGAATGAAACACTTTCAGGAACATGAGCTCGACCACCTCTTGCAGGAACACGAGTACCTCCTAGAAGGCCAAATATTCACCAGACGCCTTATGGAAGATCGCATCTAGATCCGATACATCCATATGGGTTGATGTTAAATCTGGATATCCCAGATTTCAAAAATCGAGAAGTCCTTATTGATGAATGGGCATCAACAATGAGGATTGCAGCAGGTACCCTTGATCTTACAAAAGATTCCTTCATTTTACTCCTTGAAATGAGTATTGAGGGATCTGTAAAGATTGCATGGGATATGACCGATGCGAGTACGAAGAGCGCGGTCACATCAGGAGAATCACTGAAAGGAATTGTCGATGATATGGCAAAACTATTCCAAATCCAGTTTATCGGCACATGTTACTTTGAGGGATTAGAGGATGAAAAAAGAAAAAGATATAAACAAGCCCTCTATAGCCTTGTGTTACATGATATTTGTCATATTGATGAATATATCAAGTTGTTGACCAAATACCGGTGGAAATCCAAGATTGTAAAAAAGGAAGCTCGCAGCTATTCTTTGCAAAGATTCCGATTTCCTGGAGAGAAATGCTTATCAGGGAATACAAGGATGGAGCAGAATTAGATACAGTGGCTAGAAGAATGTCTTTCTTAAAAGCCAAGTTATCTGAATGGTGTTACCAGACAGCTCTATACAGGAATTATAAGAGATTACGAGGAATTAACAAAGCGGTTCCTCTATGTTGCGTGGACGATGATATCCCAACAGTTGTGGGAGGTCAACCAACGCGGAACAAGAAGAAGAAGGAGAGAAGCCATACATACCGCTGGGAAAGCAGCAGCAAAAGAAGTATGTCTTCATGGAGACCTAGAAGGTTTTGGTCAAAACAAAAGGCCCGGAGTTACAAATCAGGGCAAAGACCGGCACCAAGCAGGAGTAGAGCCTCTTCATCAGGTTCTAATCAATCGAGTACCAGTAGAACGCCAGGAAGGGGAACTTTTAGACGAGCTCATACCAGGGCCATTGAAAGTTTCAAAGATCGTAATTCTTTGGACATGTGGAGCAAAGGGGCATATCTCAACGATTGCCCTGACAATCAAAGACGAGGAGTCAGACAGTTCGAGGCTACACCCGAGATCGAAGAAGTTGTCTATTATCAAGATCTTATACTGGTGTATCAATTTGAGGATATACCCTCAGATGAAATCATCTATGAAGAAGAAATCTATTCTGACGATGGAAGTGACTCCAGTTCAGAATCGGAGTGAAGAATAAATTCTTCAACAGACCGTCAGGGAAGATATGTCAGGATTCCTCTCTCACACTACAGTTTCTCATAAAACTCTTATGAGAATTATGAAGGAAGAACCAAAGCTTCAGATATACGATGGTTTTATGATTGGAGCTATGGAAAAGGCTTTGGATAAGTTTGGGTTTCGTAACAGAAAACACCAAATTATCCATAGAATAACTACCGGAGAATTTGCCATCCTGATGGAGTTCTCTGGTAACCTGATCGAGATGCAGTTGGTCCCTTACCGAGAAGTCCAGGAGATCAAAAGCACAGTCAAGAGAGAAGTTGCTAACACACTCTCATGGATCCATATCGGAACCATAAGGGTTATTATTAAAGCAACATTCAAAGAAGGAATAGATTCGCGCTCAATCTTGTTATCTTTGACAAGCGAATCTCAAACTTCAAGGATTCATGCCTTGGAGCAGTTACATGAAATTTGTATGCAGGAAAATTGGCATTTAATGTCTATCCTAAAATTGCATACAATTTGGGAGATCGAGATTTCAACAGAGTCCTAACCCTTCATCAAGATTTTAAGAGAGTCGATTTGATGAAAGAAGGAAACAGGTCTTACTCGATCATATACAAGATTTCCTATGCTCTCTCGAATACATATCCTTCAGAAGTATTCTTGAGAAAGGAATTTGTTGAAGTCCCAAGAATTTTTGAGGACTTTGCCAGGGTAGTTCTACCAGAACAAATCGAGTCTCCAACAATAAAAGAGATTGACATGCAAATTCAAGATCAACCAGTCGTCAACAAAAGTCGAAGTCTTAGAGTTGAGCTAAGGAGGATGTCTTTCCAACAAGACAGAATGATAAGTAGCAGTCGTTGGGAAGAAAAGAGATCGAGTACAGTTCAGCGCATCCCCAATGTTTTCAAAACAGCAGGAGAGCTGAAATGTCCAGAAGGATGGCGAGAAGTTGAAGTAATATCCGATATCACTCAAAAGGATATTATTTTTCCTTGTGATGTTCTATATTATCTCCAATAGTTGGGAGGTATCAAGGAAGCCTAAAGATAAGTGAAATTGAGCTTACTGTCACAGGAGTAGCAGGGAAAATCGCAGAACAATTAATATTGGGAATTAAATTTCTCTAGGATCATAAACCTTGGGAAAGATTACAAGAAGGAATGGAGTTCACAGTGGCTGATAAAAGATATAGAATCAGATGACCATTAATCCATCCTCCATATACATTTCTATCGGAATGTTATATGTTAAATACAAGGCCGAGTATTTCGCCACCTATATTGATTCAGGTGCCAGAATATGTACTGCAAAGCCGGATGTCTTTCCCAAAGAAATTGGAGAAGATTTACCAGCTATTGCAGGAAGAGATTTCTAAAAAAGAACTCTTATTCTTAACAGAGGAATTACACAAGCAGAAATTATGATCGGAGGCACAGGCGGTACCCCATGGTACAAAGTGAAGACGCCACCAATCTATTTCCATGATACAGGAGCAGATGTTTTGTTAGGAAACAATTTCCTACAAACATTCAAGCGGTTTACACAGGAAAATGAGACAAGAAGACTTATTTTCACAACATTATGTGATCATAAGATCATTGTCCAGAGACTGCGGGAAGCATTTTATAGAAAGATGCCTATTAATTTTCGCAGCAAGCGTGGTGATGAAGCCAAACTCGGATCGAAGGAAATTTGGTGAAGCTTTATTATCCTATAGACAATTCGGTTCTCGAAAGGATAAGAAGCTTTGGGACAATAACTTGTATTCATTCAGAGTGCAAGGAGAAGAACGAGTTACTCCAGAGGTTATTGTTGAATTGATGGTGAGCCTAATGGAGAATCCGCAGAGTGACGTAACCATTGAAGAACAAATATCACTCGAGGATATCAAGAAAAAATCCAAAGGAATTATAATGAAGATCCTTTGGCATGGTGGGACAAGAACGAGCTCAAAGCTTCCTTAAAGGTTAAACCAGGAAAGGAGTACGAGTTCGTGAGATTCAAACCATTCCTTATGAACCAGGAGGATCGTGAGGATATGAAGAAGATACTTAAGGAACATCTTGACCTTAAGTTAATTTCGCCAGGAGTTTCTCCATACAACAGTCCGGGATTCTTAGTTAGAAACCATGGAGAAATCAAAAGAGGAAAACCAAGACTCGTTATTAATTACAAAGGGATTAATAACATTTTGGAGTTCGACGGATACTATATCCCAAGCCGAGAACATCTGGTCAACTGCATCAAAGGTGCCAAGATATTCTCAAAGTTTGATTGCAAATCTGGATTCTACCAGATTGAGATGGAGGAAGAAAGCAAGAAGTTCACAGCTTTCTCCACACCACAAGGACATTATATTTGGAACGTGATGCCTATGGGATTGGCTAACGCACCCCAGATATATCAAAGAAATATGGATAATCTCTTCAAAGATTATTTCGGTTTTATGTTCGTGTATATCGACGATATTCTGATCGCATCAAAGAACATGAAGGGGCATATCAAACATTTGGAAATATTTTCAGATGTTTGTCACAAAGAAGGATTAGTGCTTTCAGAAAAGAAGGCGGTAATCGCAACAAGACAGATTGAATTCCTCGGAATTGAAATCGATGAATCTAGAATTATTCTCTGAATCATATTGTAGAAAAGATAGGGGATTTCCAAATATCTTGAAAGACAAAAAAAACGACTTTGAGTTTTCTTGGAGTTGTTAATTTTGTGGGGATGTTCATTAATTAACAATCGGCATATTACGGAAGGTGTTTATCCATTGCTTAAAAAAGATGCGATATTCAAATGGGAA
This sequence comes from Rehmannia glutinosa, assembly GCA_016081115.2. Taxonomy (NCBI): domain Eukaryota; kingdom Viridiplantae; phylum Streptophyta; class Magnoliopsida; order Lamiales; family Orobanchaceae; genus Rehmannia; species Rehmannia glutinosa. The sequence goes on from CM071934.1 coordinate 85,028,703, forward strand.
GATGAACATCAAGAAGGAATTAAGCAACTTAAAGAAGTTTATAAAAAGCTTCCAAAGCTTGCGATTCCCCAAGACGAGGACGAACTGGTTCTTTACACAGATGCCACTGATGATTGGTGGGCAGCAGTTCTTACTAAGGTCACACCAAACGAGGAAGTGCCATGCAGATATTGCAGTGGTGTATTCACACCCAGTGAAGCAAACAGATGGCATATCAACGAGAAAGAATTCTTTGCGAAAGAAAGACTTTTAAAAAATGGCCTCTATTTTTTTGGCTAAAAAGTTTACTTTAAAAATTGATAATTCAAGTGTCAAGGCTTTTCGGAAAATAAACCGAATCAAAACCAGAAAAGGCTCGATTACTTAGAAGGGAAGCTGAATGTCAATATTATGATTATGATATTGTCATTATAAAGTCTCATGAATATTCTTGCAGATATTTTGACACGAGATGGAAGGACGCGTTGATGACGAGGTCCTTAAACGAGTAAGACATCTTAGGGAAAACCTGGAGAGTCTAGAACGAGATTTTGGGACGTTATGTCTCAATGCAGAAGTTGTTGGACGACTTCAACAGGCTGACCAGAAATCTATTTCTAGTCAAATACGAGCATGTCAGTTCGCTCAAGGACAATTGTTTTTAGCACTGCAAGGGCCTCTCTTCCAGGCTGCATCTCCTACGGTGCAAAAAGGGGGCGAATAGAGAACGGGGCTCTAACCCGGAGGTTATGGATTTAAGTACCATAATCACAAGTGTTGTAGGTGATGCATCACTTGAGGGTGCACAAACTGTAACGAATGTTAAAGCTCCAGTGTCACAACCCGAGTCTTCAAGTCAACCCAACACCTCTGGGGTAAAAGAGGGAGAGTTGAATCTTAGGCCACAGACCGGCAAATCTAAGGTTCAAACTGACGAGATTAAGATTTCTCCTATGCAGGTATATCAACGACAATGGGAGAAACTAGTTACAAGGAGAGATTTTAACCCGGAAAAAACTATAATTGATATCTCAGGCAAGTATCCCAGGGTTTGTATGAAGCCAGGAAGTCATCCAAATGAAGTACAGGAATGGTATACGTTTGAAGCTCTAGCTTCAATTTATACGGTATCACCAGGATTCCCAGAAATTTCGAAATTACCAAAATGGATTGGGGAAGCAGTTTACGAGACTTGGGCCAACAATCCACACTTGGCCAGAGGAGACATTTTGGAACTATATTTTCTAAGTGCAGCTCCCGAACCAGCAAAGAAAGGCTTTAATGAAGCTTTCATTTCATCAAGCTAAGAAGGCCGGATGGAAATGCTTAAAATATATAAAAGTATCTTAATCGGAAGAAGGACCAATATTAGTAGGAGCATTTTCTGAAGATGAAGCTTCTACCAGACGAGCATGGGATCTTTGGGTTTGTCTAACCAAAATGGACAAAGTCAAATATCCATTCAAGTTTTTCCAGAATTCAACAAATGGATCTTTCCTTTTGAATTCGATGACTGGATCAACCACATGATTTGCAGAGGAACTCTTCGAGACCAAAAGAAGAATTCTCTGGGAGAATAAAATTTTGGCTCGTAAAGAAACTTACTAGAAATTCTGTAACATGGCTCATGTTGGCCGTTGGATCGACCGGATCTGTCAAGCATGCCCCGAACAGAAGGAACCCAAGTTTTGGAAAGGTTTCTGACCCAAACCCGACCGACAAGACCATACAGCTGGAAAGGATAAGGGCCGAGCTCACAAGACGCGCTTTCCTCGGGGACCACGCAGACCAACTTTTTAAAAGATTCCCCGACAACCATCACATGGGCTGAGTCACGCGGAAAGAAAAGGAAGACAGCTAGTAAGGCAATAATGAAGGATATGACGTAAGCAGTGACGTCATAAGTTTCAACAAGATTTGAAGTCCGCCTTTCAAGTCCAGACTTACCTCTATAAATTGCAGGATTTGTAGGAAGTTGGGGACATCGAACATTTTCCTTAGTTTTCTTATAATAAAGTCTGAGAGAGAAAATTTGTAATTTGGAGTGTTTTAGTTTTCAAGGTTTTATGTGTTTTCGAGTGCAAGCCTCATCTATGAGAGGCTAAACCAGTATTCTCCTCCCAAAAGGAGATTACTAATGTAATAAATATTTCTATAAGTTCTCAATAAAAAGAGGCTTTCTGCTTCAACATGTGTTTATAATGTTCTATTAATTCATCACGTTTAAGAATTATTTGTACGCCTGGAGGTAGGAAAAAAATCTAGGTTGTGCTGAACAATTGCTGAAGGAGTCGGATAACTTTGAGATCATCTTCCCTGAGGGTGAGGTTGAACAGTAAGGAGCTGTTTGTCAAACGATCTGGGGGCAATAATTTTCCGACTGGTGGTGTTGCGAGCCATCTCACCCGGTGCTGTTTTGGTCAAAGAAGATATGAATTTCAAGGGATTTATTAATTTTACGGAAGCATGTTGGGCCTGGTATGGTCGTAATGGACTATTTTCATTTTCAATCTAAGACCCAATTTGTATACGGATAAATTCTTGAAATGAGATCTTGATAGAAGTATGCCTTGTTGAGTTTATAGGTTGGAAACCTGATATGATCCATTTAAAACCTCTGAATAGAGACTGGATCTAAGTAGGTGTAACAATGCCACAAACAAAACAAGTTACAGAAAATAAGCATTCTTATTTCTCGAAAAATCCGAAAAACAAATTGAATATGGAGTAAAAAATTTATGTTTATTGTATAATGCGATAGATTTATCATCATGTAGCAATTTGCTACAAATTAAAGTTTAAAGGGATAACTAAGACTATTGTTATGAAAGAATAAAATCCTAGGGGCAAAATTGTCCAAAGGGTGCAAAGAGTAATTATTTTCATAGTTCAGGATGCAAAATGTTACAAATCAAAGTATAGGTTGTGAAGTGTAAAAGGGGTAAAGTTGGGGTGGTTAAAAATAATTATCTCTTTTTTGTAATTATCCCTATATGTTTAAACCATCTAATAGTAGGATCATTTATTTCAACTGGCCGAATAGCAAAGACATTAATGCATTGCAATTAACGATACTCTTACAGTACAATTATCTTGATGTAGGTAGAGCTGTCAAAACGGGTCGGTGGGACGGGGCAATTCATAGCCCGCCAAAATGGCGGGCCAAGCAAACCTCAATCCAACCCGATCCACCTTGGGCCACGGCCCGCCCGCCCATAATTGTTTTAAAAAAATTTATTGATAATTTTGATTTAGGGAAAAATGTAAAATTAGTCCTCTATCTATAGAGGTGTTGCAATATTAGTCCTCTAATTTTTGAAATTGTGATTTTAGTCCTGTATGTTTTACTTTTTTTTGCAATTTTGGTCCCGTAAGTTTTAAATTTGTGCAATTTTAATCCTATAAAATTTCAGTTGATGCAAATTTGTCCTAAGAACTATTTCAATATTTCAATTATCCCCAAATATCCTTGATAGCCAAAATAATCTTTACACGTATGATCAAGTATAAAATGATATCAAAGCCTATATTTTATTAACTTGACTTGAATTTATTATCATTTATATTATATATTGCCTAATGATTGAAGAACTTTAGATTTTTGAATCCAAATCAAAACTAGAGATACGATTTTTATATGTATTATTTTCTAATTATGAAAATACAAAAACACGTACAAATTTGGAAATTTTCATTATTTTGAATAATAGGACTGAAATTACCACAACTAAAAAATAAAAGACTAAAATTGTCAAATCCTAAAAATTAAATGATTAAAATTATTATTTATGCTAATGGGCAAAATTGTCACAGGACTAAAATTACAACTTCAAAAATTACAGGACTAATATTGCAATACCCCTGTAGATACATGACCAATTTTGCAATTTTCCTTTTTGATTTACTGGTTTACTTTGTAGATACGTTGATGGTTATTATGTTAACATAATTTATTTATATTAGTTTCAGAAAAATAAAAGGGAATTTAGTTTGTTTACAAGGATAAAACTATCTTGGCATGAAACTGTGAGTTAATTGAAGAGGAACATAGGATAGTTTTTAAGTTTGCATGTGGTCTTACAGCTTACAGCTGTAAACTTGCTATTTTCATTTCAAAACTCTTTATGCAGTCTGAATAAATCAATCTAAATTTTTTGGCAGCCTTTCATTTTCATCTACAACTTTCAGGCCATTTTCTGCATATTTTCATCAAGAACTCATAAAGTTATTTTTTTATATATAAGTCATGATTTGGTAAATTCATTAACCCTGAGCAAAGTAAGAGATTAATACCTTGTTGTTAATTAAAATTCTTACACTTAAATTCAAGTCACTTGAATGAAAATTCGAGAATAAACATCCAAACACTTTTCATATGGGCCTCCTCACCGACCAATCTTTAAAACCACACTCAAAACAATCAGTGGACTTAAAAAACAGAGGAATCAGCAGATTCAACAACATAAGAAAAATAGTAAAATGGACTTCAAAACAAAAAAAAGCTAGGCTATATCCTTTCGGTGTAAGTTTCACAGTCTTCAAATGTGTGTTCATGCTGACATCAACTCCTAGCTGACATCAACTGCTATGATAGTTCCATGAGCAAGTATCAACGATGCCGTTCTTCATTTCGATTGAGACAGTCTCGTTGTTCAATTTCATCAAGAATCTTACCAAGCCATTTTTAGGGGGGATCGATCCCTCCAGCCCCCTCTTGGTCTGTCCATGTACATATATATAGACATTAATATATATATATATATATATATATATTTATATGGGGAAAATAAGAACAAGGGAATGCACATCAATTTCATCAAAGCTCTTCGCTAAACAACAAGAATTTAAAAGATTTTCTTTTGATTTTATGTCGTTGAAATGTTAACAAACGATGTTGACTCGTAGAAGGTGGGAAGTGATCGTCAATTTCTTAATACTAGTAATACGCACGTGCGTTGCACGTGATTCATATAATTCTACAAAAATTATTTACTAATTTTATTGAAAGATTAATGTAAATTTAAGATGTATTATAGATATAATTTAAACCAAACAACTAATTAGAACAAAAATTTCGAGACACCTTTTCTCTTAAGGGCATCGAGACAAGTTGAAGGTTTTGATGTTCAAAATCAAAACCATGTTCCTGCTCAACGCCGAATCCACTGGCGGAGAGTAGGGAAAGTTCTAGTTTTTTCTTCCATGATTATTCTGATAGGCCTATTAGCTACACTTTACTTCACATCCAAAAGAGGCAAAACAAGCAAAACAAAACCCGAGTGCGAAGTAAACATCACTGTTTCAAAGGATCGATATTCCAACTTTACAACAATATCCGAAGCAGTGGAGGCGTCCCCGAGTTACAACCCATACAAAGTGTGTATCTCTGTTGGGTCGGGGGAATACCACGAAATGGTGAATATTGGTGATAACAAAACCAATATTATTTTGATGGGAGAAGGGATTGGGAGGACTATACTATCCTCCAATGCTACCAGAGAAGAACCTGATAGCCCTTCGCCACTAGCAACATTATGTAAGTATTTATTTTTTTAGTTGAGTTGGATGTCTTTAAATATTATTAATGGTAAAGGTTTTTTGGCTCATGATTTGACGGTTGTAAATACCGCGAAGTATGGTGTTGCAGTCAAGAATTGGGCAAAACATTATGTCTTATTTAGGTGTAGACTTCAGGGGGTAGATGCAACTCTAAACATCAGAGCTCAAAAACAATTTTATCGTAGCTGCCAACTTTACGGTGGAAATAATTCGATTTTCGGAATTGCACGTGCATTCTTTCAGAAGTGTGAGTTTCGGAGTGAGAAGTCATATCCGGAAGAAAAGATTGTGTTCTCAAGCCTATCTACTCCTCTTTTGACTTTTGAAAGTAGATTTGTATTCCATCTGTGTTCATTTTATGTAGATAAGTTTCAAAATAACCGATCAGAAACGACGTTTATAGGTAGTTCATTAGGGAAACGTGCGTCTTTTGTTATCATGCAATCCTATTTGGATGCATCAGTAAGTGGCTATTTCCTTGATACTTCTCCGCCGAACACTACCTACTTCGCCATTTTCGGCAATGTAGGAAGTGGTGCGACTGCAAATATACCACCATTTATCCATGTATTAGATGAGGTCGAAGCGTCTTCTAGGTATTCACTGAGAGTGTTTCTAGGCAGAGATGACTGGGTACCACCGCGGGTGGAATATGATTTAGATTTACATAAATGATAGTCTAATTAAAAATTTTTAAATGTATCTTGATGTAATAATGTACATTAATATAATTGAGTGAATCCTCTGAGTTTTTTTTTTTTATCTCTTTATTCTGTTTAATATCATGAAATCTTAAGCTTCCTATGAATTGAGCAAATTTGCAATGATTACAATAATTTCACCAAACAGCCCTAAGCGGCGATTTTCAACTGCCAGTGGAGATTTGTAGGCTGGTGGTCTTTTGAATTCATCTTCACAATCATTAGCATCTGCATTGGAAGTTCCTCCTTCAAAACCAAGTTCTTTGTACTCCCCGCGCTTCAAGTCGCTTACTGCTTCATAGCATTTCCATAGTATTCATCACATGTGACAAAATGTGATCTCAATATAGGATCCTTTTCAGACAACACGGGTGATTTAATTTTGACTTTAGTACCAGTGGCGATGTACAAGCCCAAGTCTATTGTTATCTGGACAAGCTCACGAAGAGCTGCGTTTTTAGTACGAGGGTCTGATCCAAGAACTTTCATGCAAAAAGCTTGATCATGAGTCTGACTACAAACACCTTCAAGTATTGTAGCATTTGCAAACAATTTGCCACGAAAAATAATGGGAAAATTGCAATTTTGGTCCCATAACTTTGGGGGGTGTCAAAACTAGTCCCACTCGATTTTACTTTTTCAAAAATACCCTGTAATTTACAAATTGTATTAAAACTAGTCCCATTCGATTTTACTTTTTCAAAAACACCCTGTAATTTACAAATTGTATCAATTTGAGGATAAATCCCAAGATCATCATCCAAGTACACCTTTTGTGAGCTATCATGGAGCTACGACCAATGTAAAATGCACAAAGGTGAAATATGAAATTAGTTTTAGAAGTTAAAAGATACCTAGATTGACCTAAGAATACGATCCTTTTCTCGGGAGATAATTTCTCACTAAAACATTTTACATAGTTGGAAGAACGACCACTGAGTTCCGCACACCAAATAACTTCTACCATGTTGATGGCAATTATTGTAGAATGTTGTGCCTCTTTCACATGCAAAGGCATATTTGTGTATGTATCTTTTAGATGCTATCAGCAAATATTCCTAAAAATGCACACTTCTTATATGTCAGTGCAACATATAAGTGCAACTGTTATAAACGTCACGCCTCTTATATGCAGAATATTCCCCCACCCCTGAAAAAATAAATTATTCGCATAATAATAACAATCAGTTACCTACATCAAAAATTAGATAAAAGAAAATTCGCCACCCACTCAATTATTGAAAACTTTATAGAAATGCATTACAAGACTTATACTCCTTAGCCTACTTTCTTTACAATAGCAATAAATAAATATTGCAATTAAAACCGTACCATAACATTGGAAACAACCAGTATATGAGCCAAATTAGTTTCCCTTTTAACATAATTTTCATTTATTACTACGTATCAACCAGCGATGCGAAATTATACCAATATCCTCTGTAAAGCGAAAGGACTGGAAGTTTTGGCAGCTGGGGAATAACAACTTTTTAGATCTTTATTTAGTTATTTAATTAATAATGATGGTTGTAACAAGCAAGTTTTTGTTTTCTTTTATAATCAATACATTACCTTGACAATAGTAATTCCGAAATATTGCAAAATAGTCCTATTAGTTGGTCTCATTTCAATATGGTCCGCTTTTAAATTTTCCTACTATTTACATCATGTAACTATTAAAATTTTGCACATTTCAATTGGAAATTGCTAAATGGGCTTGTGGCATTAAATTTGCAGAAATGTTAGAAATTGGAGGGGACATTGCTTATTTGGCAATTGAGTTGTATATATTTGAAAAAAAGAAAAATTACTTTACATAGCCAAGTGGACAAAGTATTTATTATTTTAACAAAAAATAATATGAAAGTTCATATTTAATGAAATAAAAATATTGGAAATAAATATGAGATTAATGGTTCATGGTTGTCTAGGGGTTGCCAGGAGGAGGAGGTGACAACGAACACTACAAGAAAACAATCAAATTCCAATGGAATAATTCCAACGAGATAAAAAACTGTTGGAATTTTAGAAATTCCAACGAAAATTCCAAAACCACAATAAATCGTTGGAAAATTCCAATAGTATTTCCAACGGTATACAAAACTATTGAAATGTCCGTTGGAATTAAAATTCCAGCGAAAATTCCAACCCCAAAATAAACCGTTGGAAAATTCCAATAGTAATTCCATTGGAAAACAAAATAGTTAAAATACACCATTGGAAATACTATTGAAAATTTTACAATTTCAATGGAGATTCCAACGCTGTCGCACACCATTGGAAAAATTCCAACTTAAATTACAACAGCAGACAAGACTATTGGAATAACGGTTACCTACATCAAAAATTAGATAAAAATAAATTCGCCACCCACTCAATTATTGAAAACTTTATAGAAATGCATTACAAGACTTATACTCCTTAGCCTACTTTCTTTACAATAGCAATAAATAAATATTGCAATTAAAACCGTACCATAACATTGGAAACAACCAGTCTGAGCCAAATTAGTTTCCCTTTGAACATAATTTTCATTTATTACTACGTATCAACCAGCGATGCGAAATTATACCAATATCCTCTGTAAAGCGAAAGGACTGGAAGTTTTGGCAGCTGGGGAATAACAACTTTTTAGATCTTTATTTAGTTATTTAATTAATAATGATGGTTGTAACAAGCAAGTTTTTGTTTTCTTTTATAATCAATACATTACCTTGACAATAGTAATTCCAAAATATTGCAAAACAGTCCTATTAGTTGGTCTCATTTCAATATGGTCCGCTTTTAAATTTTCCTACTATTTACATCATGTAACTATTAAAATTTTGCACATTTCAATTGGAAATTGCTAAATGGGCTTGTGGCATTAAATTTGCAGAAATGTTAGAAATTGGAGGGGACATTGCTTATTTGGCAATTGAGTTGTATATATTTGAAAAAAAGAAAAATTACTTTACATAGCCAAGTGGACAAAGTATTTATTATTTTAACAAAAAATAATATGAAAGTTCATATTTAATGAAATAAAAATATTGGAAATAAATATGAGATTAATGGTTCATGGTTGTCTAGGGGTTGCCAGGAGGAGGAGGTGACAACGAACACTACAAGAAAAACAATCAAATTCCAATGGAATAATTCCAACGAGATAAAAAGCGTTGGAATTTTAGAAATTCCAACGAAAATTCCAAAACCACAATAAATCGTTGGAAAATTCCAATAGTATTTCCAACGGTATACAAAACTATTGAAATGTCCGTTGGAATTAAAATTCCAGCGAAAATTCCAACCCCAAAATAAACCGTTGGAAAATTCCAATAGTAATTCCATTGGAAAACAAAATAGTTAAAATACACCATTGGAAATACTATTGAAAATTTTACAATTTCAATGGAGATTCCAACGCTGCCGCACACCATTGGAAAAATTCCAACTTAAATTACAACAGTAGACAAGACTATTGGAATAACGGTTGAAATTTTCGTTAGAATATTAAAATTTCAACAGGAATTCCAATATCACAATAAATCGTTAAAAAATTTGCAGCACTAATTCCAATAATAAACAAAATTGTTGAAATAAACCATTGGAAATACTAAAAATTCCAATGGAAATTCTAATACTCCAATGAAAAGAAAACAACAATATGGTTGGAACTTCATTGGAGTTTTTAATACAACATACCACTAAGAAAACTTAAAAAAAAATAGTAGTTATGTATAAGTAAAGATAATTTCCAGAAAGTTCCTAAAATGAAAAATGGCAAACGTTTCTCATTTCGGCCAAAATCCCTAAATCCCTTCGCCGCTCGTTACTCCGCCCATCGCCGCCCAGCTTTGGAGAGGTCCTGATCTCATGGCTTCGATTCTGGATCGTCGTTCGACAGGTGGAATCTCGTCAGTATCAATTCAATCAAGTGGTCGAAGAGTTTACTGTGGGAATTGATCATTGACATGAGGTCACCATTAAAATCCACGGCAGGGGAAGCGGCGGCGTTGTCGGCGGCAGGTGTGGAGCTGACTCGCTTTTGTTTCTTCTTCATACTTGCGGTGGCTATGGAGGAATTTTATGAGTTAGGGTTTAGAAATAGAAATTTATAAGGAAAATTCTGCTTCTCTGTTCTGTAGAGAAGTTACTGTGAGAAATATTAGCTTGCTGAGGAAGGATTTATTTATATCTTGTGTGCTCTTTTTTGTTCTTTCTTTAGTGAAGCTAAAATGAGTATCTTAATAAATTGCTTCTTTCTTTATTTTACAGGTTAAGAGTGTCATTCCATTAAGTGAACCATATACAGTGGATCCAGAAAATCATCTTCCAGAAAAAGACGCAAAGTATTGTAACTTCATTTACAGAGAGAAATTAAGGAAGTTCAGCAAGCATCAATGGCGGTTCCCTGAGAATTATCACTATTTCCATATTTGTGACTGTGCTGTTGTTTGCCAATGCAATTCCCGTGAGAGAAAGGTATTTTTTACTGTGATTCTCATTAGTTTCGTATCTTTTTGTCTCGAAATTCCTCTGCTTCAACTGAAGCTGAAATTTTTAGAAGCTGGTTTTTAGGCTTTTTGAAGCTTCGATTCCGAAAAATTATGTTTGTGCATTCTGCGAATTGGTATAGTTCGTTTAAAATGGTGGTTAGAATTTCTGGAACTTGTTAGATTGTAATGCTCTATTTTTCGATTGCAATTTCAGTATAAAAGTGATTTGAGTTGATCAGAGTAACTTACCTTTTACTGTTGTTCTGGTTTTTACAGCATTGAAGAAAGTAGGCAGGGGAAAAGCTTAACTAACTCAACAATGGCGGATAGGTTAGCTAACTACATTGCTTTCAGCTTCAGTATTAACCTAAGCAGCTTCTCCTTAGAAAAACTATGCTGATCATATCTCGAAAATGAAAACTTTCAAGAGTTAGAGGACTAAAAGCAGAGTGAGTAAGTTCAAAAAAAAATTCATTTAATTTAGAGGTTGGATGAAGGAATTGAAGTCAAGCACGAAAATGCAGTAGATGATCCAGAAGTTGTGGCTGCCATGATTGATATGTAAGCCCATTTCTCCTCATAGTGTAGTAATATCAGTATTCACTTCTTTTCTTAGTTCCACAAGATTGCATAATTACATAACTAAACCAAAATACATTCCCCTCCAGGGATCATATTAGGGAGTTTCCCTCACAACATAATTTATTTATCTTTTCCTGTTTCTTGGTCTTCTTTTTTCTTTTTTATTGTTTTTTAAATTCTACAAATTTGTCTGAGATATATATTAAGTGAGTATGGCTGTGATGATTATACGTGAAGGGCAAACATGGTGATTACTGCATGTAGGTAGATATTCGACGGACATAGCCTTTTCTTTTCGATAAGCTGAAGCTTAATTTGCATGTACTTATCACTCTTTTTGTGTTTTCCAGGGAACATAATCTTTATTTCTTATGTTTCTTTCTCCGGGGAAAGTATTGTATGTGTTTATTGACTTAGAATTATTTTAAGCATTTATCATGAAGTTAAAGCTGATCAAAATTATTAGGTTTAAATAATTTCTTGGCAGTTTCTGGAGGCTTTATTGACTATTTCTACACAAGGAGGGGCAAACAGAAAGGTTAAAATAGCCATGAATGTTTTCTTTTTTCTGTTTATCTATTTATTTTTAAAAAAATAGCAATGAATTTTAGAAGGACATAATTAATGATTGGAGTATATGAGATTGTTTTATGTTTTCATAATACTATTCTTGCAATGGAAATGTAGATCTGTCAAAAATATTGCCTCTGTGTGGCAGTATGGTATTTCACCTGAAAAGTTCCAAAAAAGCTAGAGGCTGATTTTAACAAGTGCAGATGAAGATGAAAAAGTATCTAAGGAGCAATGTCTGTGGTATATTCATCTTAAGTCTATTTCGGTTATCTTAGATTTGTTTCTAGTACATATCTTGACATTCGAGCTTTATTTCTTATCTCCTTCCATGTGATCAATTTGTATTAGGTCTATGTTTCGACAATTCATGCACACAGATATCCAGCTGTCGTTCAGTGGCACCCAGAGGTATTATCTTTATTAATGTGATCAAATTTTCATTTCAATGGAGAAGTCTATATATGTTTGCTTTATGTAGATATGTAGACTAGCAGATGAATCATTCTATTGGATAGAGATTTGTGCGTCGTTGGTTCGTCATGAAACCATTGTCCTGATATTTTAGAGAGTTGAAAGACAAAAACTGTTGATCTGGTGTAGGAAAAATGGTTGAAGGACAAGTGAAACTTGTGGGAATTTTAGGTGATTTTGTAGAATGAAAAAAGGTGATGTGGGTCTATTTTATCACTTTAGAGTACAATAGAGTTTCTGAAATATAAAACCACAGGACCATGATGCCAAACATTTTTTGTTGAAGCAAACATATGTATGTGCTTATATAGTATATGTCTCAACTGTGAGTTCACAAAATATTATGGACATTATACATCTGTGTTAACTGTGTTGATGATGTATGCAATGATTTCATGTTGCTATTAGTTGAGTTGTGGATAATCTTTTGAAACTGGGAAAAAAATAATATCCTGTTTTCTATTTCCATCGAGCAAAATAATATCAACTATACCAATATCAACCTGAAAACAGTCCCAGTCAGGTAAACACAACGCTTTCCAGGATTTTCTGTTTCCTGTCGCTTTACCTTATCTGGAATGTTAATTTGAAATATACAATATTCTCAGTTTTCACGCATTAAACTCAGCTTCATTATATCATATCACTTAGGTTCGTGTATATCATATCACTCACCTTCATGTTGCTACAGGATATCAAAGCAGGTTCAAGAAATAGCATATATCTTCTTCAAGGGTGCAACCTGCCGTTCATGATGAAAATTTTGGGAATGGTATGCTTAATGATGCTAATTCGAATTTTGGGGTTGATGAAGATGTGGGAAACGATGATGATTACAGAGACTGTTGATTTGCTTGTGTTGACTTTATTTTGTTGAAGGATGTGAGAGTCGTTGATGATATTATTACTTAGGATTGTTGATTTGTTTGTTTTGTGTTGGACAAATTATATTGTACATTTAGAAATAATTGATATCGACTTTTTATGATATTATATTTGCACGTTGTTGTTATTAGATTAAATATTTTAGAGGGTAATTGGAATGTTTTTAATTCCAACGGCAAAAATCCATTGGAATTGTTGGAATTTTTTCAAGCAAAAAAAAAAACGTTGGAATTTTTTCTCAAATTCCAATGAAATATACTGTTGGAATTATTGTTGGAATTGATTCCAACGATATAAGGCCGTTGGACATAACATTGGAATAATCATTGGAGTTTATTCCAACGATTATATATTCCAACGGATTAATACCATTGGAATTGTCGTTGGACTAAATTCCAACGGTACAACTCTATTGGAATTCCCGTTGGAATATTTGTTGGATATTTTCCAACAATTGGATATTCCAACGGATAAATACCGTTGGAACTACCGTTGGAATATTTTTCCAATGGAATTTCCGTTGGAATTTTGGCATTCCAACGGCCATTTTACCAACGGCTTATTTTTCGTTGGAATTTCCACTGGAATCGACAATTCCAACGGAAATTGATCAAATTCCAACGAATTTTTTCCGTTGGAATTTCAATGTTTTCTTGTAGTGGAAGTTGTGCTGACAGGCAGAGCAGCCGAGCTTGGGAGTTGGGGGAGGGAGAGGGAACGTAGGTGCATGCTTGGTAGTGCAATGTAAGGAAGGAGAGGGGACGCTAGCGTGGGGCTAGGGGTGGCCAAATGCACCGAAACTCGGTTCTAAACCGGAACTGAAACCATGTTCAATGGTTTCGGGAATCGTTAACAGTCAACGGTTCCAAAATTCGAATCGGAACGGTGTAGGCTGGTTCCAATTTCAGTTTCTTGGTCTCAAAAACTTTGGAACAGTGGTGGAACCGGGGGTTAAAACAATGGCGGAGACAGGGCTGGGCCAACGTGGGCCCTGGCCCAGACCCTTTTTAAAAACAAAATTAGTGTGGATTTAAAAAAATAGTTATAATTTGTTTTTTTTTTTGGATTTTCTATCGGGCCCACCCCAATTTCGTATATAGGCCCACCTTGCTAAAGTATTCTGGCTCGCCATTGGATTAAAATTGTCGACTTCAAGGTTAATATTAACAATTTCTATTTTTTTGGTAAATTTATGCTAGAAGAATTGTTAAATGTTAATTATGACGTTTTACATCATAATGAGATACATTTAAAACCAAATGTTATAAGCGAACTACGTGAACTTTGATTCCTTTAAACTCTGACAGTATATTTAGACATTTTAATAATATTATTAATATCAAGTAAAAATTTAACTGGATATTAAGTCCAAGTCTATTTTTTTAACTGAAATTGATAAATCACTTTAAACAAATAAAAAATTATCAAAAGATAAACAAATGGTTCCAATTAAAATCGCAACGGAAACCCTTGAGGAACCGGGTTCCAAACCAGAACTAGAACCGTCGATTTTATCGTGAGCCAATGGTTCTGGTTCTGGTTCATCCAAAATGAGGAACCAGAACCTGCGGTTCCGGAATCGTGACCACCCTTACGTGGGGCTAAGGAGAGGGGTGACAGGTGGGTTATGAGGAGAGAGAGGGCCACCACATAGTGTGAAGGGGGAGATGGGGGCTGCCAAGGCCGTCTTTGGAACGATCGAGGTGGCGTCACTGCACAAGACTCCTCACAGGCAAGAGCCCCAACACCCAAATTTTTATTATTTAAAATATTTTTGTTCTGGATATGTAAAGTAAACACTGATAAAATTAGTATTAAGTTTCTTAATTTAGTGGTACATGTTTCTTTATCTTTAAGCGATGTCGTGGGTTCCAGTATGGCTGAAGGGAAAGTTTTGTTCTTTTTTAATGGGTGGTGCTATTTGCACCCCAATATTTGATTAATACACCACATTTTTAAATACACCACATCCCTATTTTACATACGGACCCATCTAATTACTAAATACACCACACTTATATTTCCAATTTTACCCTCCAAACTAAAAAACAGCTTTTTTCGGAAAAAAAGGATGAGAAAAAAAAGCTATTTCCAGCGTTTTTTGGAAAAAAAAACAGCTTTTTCTCGAAAAAAAAAGCTAGAAAAAACCAGTGTTTTTTGAAAAAAAGCAGGAAAAATCATTTTTTTGGGGGGAAAAAAGTTGTTTTCGGCGTTTTTTGGAAAACAAAATTCATTTTTTGGAGGAAAAAAAAGCTGGAAAAAATCAGTTTTTTTGGGGAAAAAAGAAAAACAACTTTTGTTGGGAAAAAAAGCTGTTTTTAGCGTTTTTTTTTGGAAAAAACAGTTTTTTCTCGGAAAACAAAGCTGGAAAAAATCAGCTTTTTTCGAGTAAAAAAAGCTGTTTCCGGCGTTTTTGGAAAAAAAACATCTTTTTGGGGGAAAAAAAGCTGGAAAAAATCAGTTTTTTGGGGAAAAAAGAGAAACAGCTTTTTTTGGTTTCCAACGTTTTTTGGAAAAATAAAACAGCTTTTTCTCGGAAACAAAAAAGTTGGAAAAAAATCAGTTTTTTTCTCGAAAAAAGCTGGAAACAATTTTTTCCCCAAAAAAGCTGTTTTTTTCTAGCTTTTATTTTTCGAATTCCCAAAAAAGCTGTTTTCAGCGTTTTTTGGAAAAAAATAGCATTTTTTCCCAAAAAAATCAGCTTTTCTAAAAAAAAAAGCTGGAAAAAATCAGCTTTGTTTGGGAAAAAAGAGAAACAACTTTCTTGGGAAAAAAACTGTTTTCGGCGTTTAAATGGATGTATTTACACTGTTTTATTTTATTAAGGGTATCATAGTCTTTTTAACTTATGACATTTTTGTAAATATTGGAAGTGAGGTGTATTAATCAAATCTTGGGGGCAAGCCACCCTTTTTTAATTTGATTACCAAAGCTTAAAATTATACAATGTACGCAAAAATATCTATGAAAAAATGTCCTTGTTGAGTGGTCTAGTCTCTGTTTTCATCGTGATGTTGTGGGTCGAATTTGTCGGCAACAAATTTTAATTTGTTTTATTTGTTTGCCAAAACAATTTAAAAAATATTATTATTGTCTATCAAAGTCACTCATGTTAGAGTGGTAGATGCTCTCCTCTTTTATAGTGAAGTTGTGGATTCTAATCTTAATTCTTATATCAAAAGATTTAATTATTTTTTATTTGTTTACCAAATTTTAACTTTTTAATATTAGTCTAATGAAAGTTTATATTATTATTATTATTAACTATTTACCAAATTTAAGTCTTTTAACTCCACCCCAAAATAAATGTTGCAAGCATTGAAATTTAAATATAATGTTTTATGATTTTACATTTTGATCAATGAATTATTTTTTGTAATATCGGCTGATTAGTTATTTTTAATTTTTTAAATGAAAATAGAAGGCCCATTTATTTTTCTGCAGTCGGCCCTTAAAAATATAGAAATGGCCCTGGGGTAAGCATAAGGTGAGGGGGAAGGGAGAGAGGAAAAGTGTCGGGTTGCAGGGTGGGGGTTAGGGAAAAGGCCTCTTTTTTCTTTTTCCTTTTTCTATTTTTATTGTTTCGTATTTATTTATATTTTATAATATATTTTTTTTTAGTATAATTACAAAGTCCTGATAGGATGGGATAGTGGGATTTGATTGCATAATATTCTTATTTCAACTCAATTTGAATTTATAATACATATTTACTTTTACTAAATTATTCTATTAAATACGAACTTTCATATTACTTTCCGTAAAGAATTAAATGTGCAAAATTGTAAAAGTTACTGCATGTAAATTGCAAATTAAAAACTTTAAAAACGAAGCAAACTTGAAAAGATGCCAACTTACAACAATTTTACAATTCTGCCCTAATAATCTTTGAGAAGGTCTCCCATAGGACCGTCTTACGGATCCTATTCCGTAAGACGGATCCTACCGCGACCCGAACCCGCCCCCCAACCCGCCGGTTGTCATTTGAAAAAAAAAAAAAAAAAGGAAAAACCCTGTGCAGCCCGCCTCACCATCCGCTGAACCTGCCGCGCGACCAACTCACCTTCACTGACCCAATAACCAGCTGCCAGCTGGCCCAATGACCCAACTCAAAATAAAAAAAATAAAAAAATTAAAAAACCTAGTTTGAAGACAAAACCCGCAGCTGCTGAGAATGGAACAGGGCCTCCTCCTTCAAAACCTCAGCTCGACATCTCCTGTTCGAAAAGCTAAGCTCACCATCTCCTAACAACAAGAGCTCCACTGGTAAGTCGACATTCAACTATTTTCTAGAAGAAATTTGAAATCTGTAAGGAAGAATCTCCATTGTTGCTGCAACAAAAAGCTACATTGTCATCCTTACATTGCAATTTAGACCTGTTGTGCGATTTTCTGTAATATCTTCAATGGAGAATGACGATGAACACATCTCGTTGATGAAGGGAGGTAATGTACTCATACATTGAAAAAAATGATACTTTTCTTTGGAAATACTGATACTTTTGTATTTAAATATGATACTTTTGCTGAAAATACTAATACTTTTGTATTTAATTATGATACTTTTGTTGGAAATAGTGGTAATATTGATATTATATATGATACTTTTCTTTGAAATCGATCTTGTTTATGGAAAAAATGGTATTTTTACAATAGGGATTTAAATTTTACAAATTTATATTTCTTGAATAAGAATGATATTTAATTAGATATTTTGATGTAATAATATATTTTATTTATACATATAGGTGAAAACTTGGATTCGGTACTTATTGTTTCTAGTGATGAAGATGATATAGAAGTCATTGAAGGTGAAAATCGGAAACAAGAGATACTCTGAGACCAAAACACGGAGGCGGATGCGAAGGTATCACATTTTGACATAAGTATTACTATTTTCTCCAAAAGTACCAACATCTATTAATCGTCTGTGATTTTTTTAAATGTTTCTAGACTACTCAATGAACGTGTGGATGTATCGGGTTCCCTTGTTGGATTGAAAAGGAAGACAGAGTTGATGACATGCATAATTTGTATAGGGACCATAGTCGTGCACTCGGGTTTACCATTCGTAAAGCAACAACTCGAACTCAAGCTAATGGCGTTGTGTGAAAAAAATATTTTGTATGCTCTTGTGAAGGATTTAGGAAATCGAGTAAATTTGGACATTAATTCCAAAAATAAAAAAAAAAAGAAAAATTTCCTATCACACGTCTAGGATGCAATGCTTCATTGAGGGTGAAATTAAATGACGAAGGTCTTTATGAAGTCTTGAGCCATGTCACGGAGCATAATCATCCATTTACAAGAAAAGAGTGGAACCACCTTCATCGTTCTGAGAGAAAGATTACAAGTGAAAAGGGCAAAGTGATAGAAGATATGGTCTCTTCCGGAATGAGACCGATAGATTCTTATCGTTATATGGCACACGAAGCTGGAGGAGATTATAGTGTTGGACACACTATAAAAGATCATCTAAATTTTGTGAATCGTCTGAAATTGAAAGAAATAGAAGGTGGGGATGCACAAACACTTGTTGAAATGTTGTACCAACAACAATCTGATGAGGAGGACTTCTATTTCAGAGTTAAGTTGGATGAGATGGCAAAATTGAGCAATGTTTTTTGGAGAGATTCGATGATGAGAGAGGATTATGAAATATTTGGGGATGTTGTCATTTTTGACACAACATATCGCACAAACAGATATAATTTGATATGTGCTCCAATAGTTAGTATCAACCATTATTAGAAAAATGTGATGTTTGGTTGTGCGTTCTTATCAAACGAAAAGACTGAAACATTTGAATGGCTGTTTGAGGTTTTTAAAAAAGCCATGGGAGGAAAGTTTCCAATAACTATATTCACTGACCAAGACCAAGCGATTTCTAACGCGATAGAAAAGGTGCGTAACTGAATTGAAAATATAATACTTTAAGACATAAAATAGATACTTTTACTTGCAGAACTGATACTTTGACTATATTATTTTTCTTTTTCATCCGGTTCTTGATCCCCATTTTTGTGGTGAATTGACAAATGGTACTTTATCGCATAAAAGCGATACTTTTACTCGAAAAAAGTGATACTTTAATGATGAATTATTCATACAGGTATTCCTGGGACAAAACATAGGCTATGTCAATGGCATCTTTACCGAGAATGCAATAAGCGAGGTTTGGACAACTGAAAAGCAACAGTTCCTTTAAGAATGCATTTAGAAAATGTTTGGCAGGTTGTACGGATGAAGTTGATTTTGAGAACTCTTGGAGTAACATGATTTCAACGTCACGGATTGGAGGATCAAACATGGTTTAAAAGATTGCATGAGATAAAGGAAAAATGGTGCACGACGCTTGAGCAAAGATTTCTTTTCATTGGAATACTTTCATCACAAAGGAGTGAAAGTACTAACAACGCCATGGGATTTAATGCAAAAGAAGGCGACAAGTTTGTGATATTTATGGAATTTTTAAGGAAGCTGGTGAAGAATTGGAGAATGAAAGAACAAAATGATGAGTTTCAATCATCAAGATCAATACCATCGACTTCCATACCATTGGTGGGTTGTTAAAGCACGCACGAGGTATACACTCTAACAATGTTTAAAGACTTTGAGAGTGAGTTTATCGCATCAATTTCTACTACTTGCACTCTAGTTCATAATGATGAGATATTGAATGTTTATGATGTTTCTTCTCATATTGGGGATGGAGGTGTAAGTAAGGTGATGTTTGATCCATTGCGAAACATGGTAACGTGCACTTGTAAGAAATTTGAAGAATGTGGTATTTTGTGTTTCCATTCATTACGGGTCCTCCATCTTCATTCTCATGTCAAGATACTAGGAAATATATATTCTTAAGAGATGGACAAGAATGGCAAAATCTCAAGTATGGGACATCTTAAATAAGAGAGTTGAGAAGCTGGCAAGCTAATGATTGCATTCCTTGGCGTCATGAAATGGCTCGAAGATATTATGATCTTGTGTTGAAATGCCAAGGAAATGAAGAAGCAAGGAGAATCATTGAAGAAGGTTACGAAAGGTATTTTCTTGATATTAGTGCCTTGACAAATATGCAAAATTCTCTAGGGCAAAAGCAGATCGTCTCTTTGTTTCAAGTACATGTAACACATTGCAAGATCCCACACGATCGTAACAAAGGGGAGAAGAAAAAGAATAAAGGGAAGTTTGGAAAAGAGCAAGAAGAAAACAAGTGACGTCTATGATTATTCTCAAGCAAAGGAGTTTGGTTCAAAGACTCCGAATCCTCGGTTATTTTAGAGATATTTTAGTTAAATTTGTCAGTTGCAATGATGCAATTTTTTATACACTTGTGATTTTAGATATATTTTTAAAATCTATCGGTTTTCGATATTTTAAATGTTAGATTCTTAAATCTATCACTTCTTAGTATCTATCAGGATACCGATACTTTTCGTATAATTACTGATACTTTTGGCATAATTACTAATACTTTTTGGCTGTTTAGAATTATGCAATTAGGTTTCAGAATTTAAAAATACAAATGCGAAACGATACTTTTCGTGTAATTACTGATACTTTTTACATAATTGCTAATATTTTTCGGCTTTTTAGAAGTATGCAATTAGATTACCAAAATATAAAAATCCAAATGCAGGATACTGATACTTTTCGTGTAATTACTGATACTTTTTAAATAATTACTGGTACTTATAACCTATTTAGAATTATACATGATAAAAAAATTCAGAAAACACATCACCTACACGCATTCAATAAATTCAGCACTCAGTGCTTAAAACTAACATTGCAATGCAAAACTAGAAGTATCATTAACAAAACGACTACCAACATTTGTCATCTACTATTCAACATCTAATAATAACAAAATGACCACCAACATTCGCAGAATATCAGCTACTATTCAACATCTAATTACAAAATGACTACCAACATAAGCAATCTCAACATTTACAAATTTCAGAAAATATACTATCTCATCATTTTTTCAGTTTCTTCATGCCTTTCTTGCTGGTTTTCTTGGAGGGTTTTTGACAGGTTCAGCGGTCGCTTCCTTGAATTTGAGCACTTGTTGCTCTATCTCCACTCTCAATTCATTAAACTCAGATAAAATGATTTTGGCACAATATTTGGATCTCAATTTGCGTCTTTCCACAACCTTAAAAAAACAGAGATTTAAAAACAAATAAAATAATTATAAATAAACATCTATAGAAACAGAAAAATTCTCATACCTTTGACAAATCCGGAGATGAGTAAACTTTCCCAGCAAAATTTTCCATGTGATGCATGAGGAAAACACCACAATCAATATTGGTCTCATTTGTTTGCCATTTGAATGGCACATTTTCCCAGATATATGATTTAACTTCTCCAGCTTTTGGATGATTTTCCTCTTCGAGGAAGAGAGACATTTGCTTATGCTGTGGAGAGTAACAATATAATGTCATATATTTGTAATTGTTATTAAACATAATAAAAAGTTAACAAATGCATATGATACTTTACCACCAACTTCGAGAGACCAACATACTGATCAACAACCTCTTCATCATGCACCATATTGTCGAGGTATTGCACTTTCTTGTCAACAAAATTGATGCAGTGTCAATATAATGGCCTTGGTAGCAATATGGTACAAAGATCTACAAATTTTTAAAATAATGGCGTCATCAGTTTGTTAACACGAGAAATGAGATACTTTTGGATAATTTACGATACTTTTGATGCAATTTCTGATACTTTGAGCATCAGATATATAACATGCAGAATGCAAACAATTTTTCATATGTTAACATAAAATAATTTGTGATACTTTCAGCAACAAAGATTAGCATGCCAAATGATGCAACATATTTTGAAACAAAATTATAAACTTATCAAGTAAAATGATATACTTTTGAAAGCAAATACTAAAAAATCTTACCGGTCAACGGTGTTGGTCCGGTTTGTTCAAGGTACTCAACCACGTCCTCCAATGACCTCTAAGTTCACTTCCGAGCTTTTCCCATCAAAACAAGCTACAAGATACAATTGCAAGAAAAACAAAAAGATCAAAAACTGAAATAAACATAAAAAGATTTGATTAAAATATTACTTACAGAATGTTGAGTGTTGAAATAAAAATGTCCAGAATTCTTTGCCCGACCAATTGATTTGTTTAAAATAAGTGTCCATACATCAATGACACTTGAATAAATCAAGTATGCATCATGTAATGAATCAATTCCATCACCAAAGGCAATAAACGAATGCCCTCTGTGGGCAAAAACATTTTTGCTGAAATGCAAATAATAGTAGCATGTGAGTAATAAGAATTCAATGAAATAATAAATTTTCAATATATTATCTTATTGTTACTTACTCTCTTTCAGAACTATGCTCGGAAAAACAGAAGTCAACAACATGTCTCTGTTTTCGTGTCATTCCAGTCAAGTAGCGATTGTTCTTTTTCATAAATTCACAATGAAATTCAGTTTTCTTGACTGGCCAATCATCTGTTCCAAAAACATACAAAAGAAAAACAAAATGTCACTTTTATAAGAAAAATGATACTTTTCTAAGAAAACCTGATACTTTTCTAAGAAAAACTGATACTTCTAATATATCACTTGAATTACTTTGAACTTGACTTTCAAACATTTCATTATCAGGGGCATCATCACCTAACGGTTCATCGATTATCGCTTCTTGTGACTTTGGCTCAAGCGTCAGCAGATCAAACCTAGGCATTGAATCCTTCCGTTCTTTCATTTTTTGAAAGTTCTTCACAACTTCATCAATATACTCATGAAGTTTGGCATTGGAGAAGAATTCATCGTCCGGTGAAGATGAAGGATCTGCTTCTTTGTTCTGCATTTCCA
This sequence comes from Rehmannia glutinosa, assembly GCA_016081115.2. Lineage (NCBI taxonomy): Eukaryota > Viridiplantae > Streptophyta > Magnoliopsida > Lamiales > Orobanchaceae > Rehmannia > Rehmannia glutinosa. The sequence goes on from CM071934.1 coordinate 85,051,800, forward strand.
GATGTAATCGTTCCATGTGGAAATGGTTTATAACTTCCATGTCCCTTTTGAGCAACAAGCAAACTTTATCGACACCTTGCAAGAAAAAAATGACAGTTTTTAGATCACTTGCTGCAATATAAAAGTGATACTTTTTTGCTAAAAAGTGATACTTTTTAACTAAAAAGGGATACTTTTATGCTAAAAAGGGATACTTTTAAACATAGAAAATAATAATATCAAACAATGAAACATAATACTTTTTCAAAAATAAATGATACTTTTTAATAGTAAACTGATACTTGGACATACTTACATCTTTTGCCTGACTTTCAACCTCGGCATTGGTTGGGTAGCCCGAGGGTATTTCAAACTGGATCAACCTTGAAGATTGATCATCTTTCCCTGTTTTCTCAGTCCCAAATCTCTCCCTTTTTTTTTCTTGCTTGCAGTCGAGCTTTTCCCAACATCAAGGTTCTCTCCAACATTCTTTTCATCACCACCTTTCTCCACATCACCTTTCTCAATATTTTTCAAATTAACCCCACGAGAAATAGGATAGATGTTTTCAACATCACCCTGACCAAAATCGCCAGCCTTTTTCTCATCTTTCGCTCTTTTTCTTATTTTCTCCGTCGTCAATGTTGAATAAGTGGCGACTCAGAAGGTTGATTTACCTTGCCATTTAATACGATGAAAATATATGATTTGCAAGGCCAAAAGGCAGCCACTTATGTGTGTTTTGGACTTGTTAAACTTATCCAGCGATCTACATAACCTTTCCAACACTAACGAACACCAAATCGAAATGTCGGATTCTATCTACATCAATTAAAGATTTAAAACACGAAACATCTACGGTGCGATTCGCACTTGGTGTCAAAAGTGTAGAAAGGCTATATAACACAAATAGCCTTTTGAAATCATCACCCCCTTCTTTATAGTCGTTCATCAATTTTTGTTTCAAAAACCCAACTGTCGAACTCCCATCAATACCCACTTTGTTCTTAAACTCGATAACTTTATCCAAAGTTTCACCCTTCTTATAAAATACTACGTCCTTATTGTTCCTCGGCAATAAAAATACATCGCATATGTCATCGGGAGTTATGACAAACCTTCTCATATCGTCAACGCTGAAAATCCGGCTTGCCCCGTTGAATCTCTTGATGAGCCACGACAACATTTGAGCAGGAAGTTGTTTCACCTAAAATTTCAACAGTCCCCCAAAGCCGATGCTCTCGATATCCTCCCTCTGTCTATCAGTCAAATCATTAACTATATCAGAAAGACCTTGAGGTCTACATAGCGTAGAGAAACTGCTGCAAGAAATATAACACCATATTAGTACTGATATAAAAACATGATATAAAAACTAATACTTTTAAGGCCATTTCTGGTACTTAAAAGCATAAAAATGATACTTTTAAGGAAATTCCAAATGGACTAATACAAGACTATATCAAATGAATGTTTAGATACTAAAAACAAACAGGACAAAAGTGCACAAACCTCTTAGTATCTTCCTTTGACAGCTTGATTTTCTTTCGGGGACTTTTAGAATCCCGCTTTCCAATTTTCTCACCCGGAGATTTACGCTTTGCAGCAGTCTTTCGAGGTTCAACTACATCAAGTTTTCCAGGTTTGTCTTGAGCAACTTCCTTCCCTGCAATTTCTTCCTCTACATCAACATTATCCTCAGTCTTTTGAGTATCTTCAGCAACATTTCCTTCTTGCAAAGGTTTTTCGACAACATCCCCTTGACCATCAAGACCCTTATCTTCATCCTTTTCAATCTCTTCTGCAACGTTTAGGATTACGCAACGCGTTTCCAGATTGTGCAACCAGATCACGACAACTAAGATCTTCTTTGGTCGGGCTTTCTCCTATCATGCCTTCTCGGGCTCCTTCTTCCCCTTCCCCTTCCCCTTTCCCTTTGCCTTCCTCTCCCCCTCCGTGTCAACAATTTCTCCAGGACCCACCTACAAATATGATAAACACTGATACTTTTTAGACATATATCAACAAAAACACACATAATTTAAAGAAAAAATCAAAAACTCAATTACTGGTACTTTTCAAGAAATTTGGATACTTTTGGACAAATTTATGATACTTTTTCGCAAATTTCTGATACTTTAAACATCATTGTTCGCCGGAAATTTACAAATAACACCAGAATTTTAACATGAACATACAAAATCAATACACTATTTTAAAAAACATATTAACATAAATAGTATGAAATGAAAACTAACATCTTTGTCCTCATTTTTTTCAATGTATTCAACAGGGTTTCCTTTAAATGCGCCAAATGCTTGTCCACGGCGTCCCCTTGACTAACATCTTTATCATCATTTTTTCAATGTCTTGAATGACATTTTTCGCCCGCCAAATGCTTGTCCACTGACATCCCCTTGACTAACATCTTCTTTCTTGGGCTTTCTTCTACGTGCTTTCTCCCCGCCGCTTCTTCCCCTTCCCCTTCCCCTTCCTCTACCACGTATCAATATTTTTCTGTAGAACCATCTACAAATATACAAAACACTTACACTTTTAAAACACAATTTCGAGCAACATAAACACATATATTTCAGACTTATTATATATTAAACAAATAAAAATTCAAGCAACATAAACACATATATGAACAAAGACACGCAAAATTTAAAAAAATCGGGACTCCATAAATCACATATATCAATGTACGGGCGGAGGGCATATGCATGGTACTTTTAAGTCATTTACTAATACTTTTGGAGCAATTTCATATACTTTTAGTTCCATTTAACAACAAACGAACAAAAATCCATAAACTAGGTTAAAAAAAGCGATACTTTTGAACAAATATATGATACTTTTATGCGAATTTACATTTTTTAGATGTCATTGTTCCCGGAAATTACAAATAAATAACACCAATGTATCTATTAACAAAACTAAGAGAACAAGAAGAAGATGTAAAGAAACGAGGAGATACTCGGAAATACCTTTGCAAAGTGAGAGAACTCGGACTACGGTTGACAAATCCACCTACGGCGAGAAAGCGTTGCGATTTGATGGAAACTCGCGGAACTCGAGCGTGAGAAAACCTTGAGAGAACTTTATAGAACGTCAATGCCGGAAAATCAAAAATCCTAGCGTCGGACGTGGGAGAATGTGACAGAAATCAGCCGAACCGATCTCGAACGTGAGAAAACGTTACTCTGAGAGCGTCACAAAACCGAAATCGACGGGGGAATTGAAAGAAATCGAAGGAAATTAAACCCTAATTTACGGCGAGAGCGCTTGGTGTGAGAGAGAGTGAGAGCGGACGTTTCTTAGAGAGAGAAACGGGAATGAGGGAAAACGTGTGAGAGAAAAGAAAAAAAAAATTAAAAAACCTGGCGGGTCGCGGGTCGGGCGGGTCATATAAGATCCGTCTTACGGATTGAGACCCGTAAGACGGTCTTATACGAGTTTTTGCCATAATCTTTTGCAATTGTTGTGTCAGGATTATTGCGTTTGTGGCTTCACTTTTTTGAAGCTACTTCAGAACCACATACTATGTATATTCATTGTACTTATATAACGCATTATTTAACAGGGACCAGAAATTCGTGGACAAAGAGGTATATATATTTTTTCTAGAGGTTTCCAAATTTTAAATTTTAATAATTTTATAAACAAAATTACGTTAATTAATTATAATTAACATAATTTGTTTAGAGGAATAATTAACATAATTAACCCTACAGGGATTAGCTAATTTTATTGTAGGAAAAATAATAGTATTTCTTCTAGTACAATTTATATGAATCGAAAACCCCGAATCGATAAAATTTGCAAAGTAAGCAAAATAAAAATTAGCTCGAATCATGTGTTCAACACACTATCCTTAAAACAGATTCGTCTCCTATTCTAGACGTCTATTTCCCAGGATAAGACGAGTAAACCGGATTACCTATTTCGGCGAACTGAAAATTATGCCCGAAAATTATCACCAAAATTAAATAGCAAGTGTTTTAGGAGAGAGATGGAAATTCTTGTGAGATTTGTTGTATCTTACAAATGAAAAAGTAAGCCATATTTATAGAAACAAATATGACCCTTCACCACAAAAAACTTGACCTTTACTATTACTAAGGTCTTTAAAATTTTTGCCCTTTACTATTGATAAAGTCAAATTTAAAATAATAATTTTCTTCAAAAAATTTCCAACAATCCCCCACATGAAAATTACGAAAATACAAAAATTTGGTGATAAATTCCAACAGTTGAATCCTGCATAGGATAGGTAGGTGTTACCCTTTGAACCTTCCCTTGTGTAAGCATATTTACTTTACTAGCTGATTAGTAGACACAGTGTCCTTGAACTGTTCTGTCTTTTGTGTAAACAATGATATACCTCACACAAGATTCTTCCTAACATACTTCAGTTCTCATGGTTATGTTCATTCATGGCCTTGAACATACGCCTGGTTCTGCAAGAGGTTCTAAGAATTGAGTCTCACACAATTCTCTTTGAAGCAGCCCCACTTCTCTCTCACATAGGTGATTCTCATTTAAGATAGCCAGTACTACCCTGCTCAACTTACCGATGCACGAGAATCATTAAAAGCCAAATTGTTTATCCTCTTCTCCACGGGCATCACTATTAAGGAATGGACAAGGGATAACTCCCCCACAGTGATCGTAGAGTCTTTTTACAACTAGATTGTCCCTTTGAACCTAGATCTTGGGATCTCCAGTCAACTAGGTTGGATTTCCATTGTATCAACTCATTTTTCTAGAGGCTTAAGTCCCATTTCTCTTAATGATTTCACAACTAACTCTCGATTCAATCCTTTGGTTAACAGATCCGCTAAATTATCCTTTGACTTCACGTAGTCAATAGAGATAACACCAGTTGAGAACAGTTGTCTAATGGTATTGTGTCTATGACGTATGTGTCTATACTTATCAATGTACATATTGCTCTGTGCCCTACCAATCGCAGATTGACTGTCACAATGTATACAAATTGCTAGCACAGGTTTAGGCCATTTTGGAATATCTTCTAAGAAATTTCGAAGACATTCAGCTTCTTCGCCACACTTGTCTAGAGCAATAAACTCAGACTCCATAGTGGACCTTGCTATAACTGTTTGCTTAGATGATTTCCATGATATTGATGCACCTCCTAAAGTGAATACAAATCCACTTGTAGACTTAGAATCTTTAATATCAGATATCCAATTAGCATCGCTATATCCTTCAATAACAGCAGAATATCTTGTATAGTGTAGCCCAAAATCACGAGTATATCTTAAATACCTTAGTATTCTCACTATACCTTTCCAGTGATCATGCCCTGGATTACTCGTGTATCTGCTCGATTTACTCACTGCATAGGCAATGTCTGATCTTGTACAACTCATTAAGTACATTAAACTTCCTATGACTCGTGAGTATTCAACTTGAGACACAGCCTCACCTCTATTCTTTGATAGATATTTGCTTGTGTCTATCGGAGTTCTAACTAATGACATGTCATCCTTACTAAATTTTCCTAGAATCTTATCCACATAATGTGACTGATCAAGTGTTAGTCCATTTGAAGTTCTAGAAATTTTTATTCTGAGGATCACGTCAGCTAAACCCATATATTTCATGTCAAACCTCGAGTTCAACATATTTTTAGTGGATTTAATTATTTTATCATTACTTACAATGATAAGCATGTCGTCTACATAAAGACATAAAATGACATAGTCATTTCCAGTCTCTTTAACATAGACACATTTATCACATTCATTTATTTTAAATCCACATTCTTTCATGACATTATCGAATTTTTCATGCCATTGTTTCGGTGCTTGTTTCAAGCCATATAATGACTTGACGACTTTACAAACCTTGTTCTCTTGCCCAGGTGCATAGAATCCCTCAGGTTGTTACATATAAATCTCATCTTCTAAATCTCCATTGAGAAAAACAGTTTTTACGTCCATTTGATGTACTTCAAGATTTCGCAATGCAACAATTGCAAGTACCAATCTAATGGAGGTTATTCTCGTAACTGGAGATTACATATCAAAGTAATCAAGGCCCTCTTTTTGTTTATAACCTTTAATTACAAGTCTAGCCTTGTACTTATCAATTGTTCCATCTGCCTTCATTTTCTTCTTGAAAATCCATTTATAACCTAGTGGTTTACTTCCTTTAGGAAGATCCACTAGTTCACATGTATGATTTTGCAAGATGAAATCAATTTCACTTTTTATGGCCTCTTTCCATAATGGTCCTTCAGAAGAAGTTATAGCTTCTTTGTAGCTTTGAGGTTCACTTTCCAGCATGTAGGTTAGAAAACTTGGACCAAAAGATTTTTCTATCCTAGCTCGTTTGTTGCGTCTAAGTTCTACCTCTTCTTCTTTATTTCCTTGCTCTTGTTCTATTGAATCATGTATCCGTTTAGAAGAGCTTGCTTCTTCTCTCGATCTGCACGAAAATACATTTTCAAAGAATGGGACATTTTTCGATTCAACTATCGTGTTCTTATGTATATCTTCAATTTTAGATTCATGCACAAGAAATCGATAAGTTGCACTGTTATGTGCATATCCAATATGCAGTCAACAGTTTTGGGACCTACCTTCACCTTCTTTGGTGCAGGTATATTAACCTTAGCAAGACACCCCCACACTCATAAGTATTTGTAGGATGACATTCTTCCATGCCATAGCTCGTAAGGGCTTTTGTCTAATTTCTTACGTGGTACCTTATTTAAAAGGTAATTAGCTGTCAAGACGGCTTCCCCCCACATGTTCTGAAGCAAGCCATAACTTAATAACATGGCATTCATTATTTCTTTAAGTGTACGGTTTTTCCGTTCTGCAATGCCATTCTGTTCAGGTGAATAAGGTGATGTTGTTTCGTGTCTAATTCCGTGTTAGGCACAAAATTCAGCAATGGTGATTCATATTCACCTCCACGATCACTTCTTAGCACCTTAAATTCCTTTTTGAGTTGATTCTCAACTTCATTTTTATAGAGAATGAATTTCTCTATAGTTGCATCTTTACTTTTAAGAAGATACACATAACAATACTTTGTGTTATCATCAATAAAAGTAATGAAGTACTTGTTGCCACCACGTGTTTGTGTCGATTTTAAATCACATACTTCAGTGTGAATTAAATCAAGTGGTTCATTATTTCTTTCAATATTTTTAAATGATGTCATTGTTAACTTTACCTCAACACAAGTTTCACACTTGTGCTTGAAATCAATATGGAGTGTTGGTATATAATTCAAGTTAATTAATCTACATAAAGTATCATAATTAACATGTCCTAGTCTACCATGCCACAAATTGGAAGACTCATGTAAGTAAACAAAAACATTCTTCATTTTATTGCCTTTTGGTTTCACAACCATTACACCGAGCTTAAAAAGCCCATTAGTTACATACCATTTTCCTACAAACATTCTAGTTTTGAGTAAAGTTAGAACATTAGACTCAAATACAACACGAAAACCATGCTTAATTAAAAGCGATCCAGACACCAAGTTTTTCAGGACATCTGGCACATATAACACATTCGTGAGAGTCAGCTCCTTTTCGGACGACATTTTTAGAACCACATTCTCTTGACCTTTGATGTCAGAAGTGGCAGAATTTCCCATATACAACTTCTCGCCGTTCTCAACAGCCTCAAAGGTACTGAACATCTCCTTATTGGAGCACACATGCCTGGTAGCGCCAGTATCAATCCACCACTAGTTAGGGTTTGAACCCACCAAATTCACCTCCGAAATCACAACAACAAGATTCAAATTAGACACCTCCTTAGAAATGTCACCAATCATGTTAGCCTCCTGATTCTTCTTTGGTTTCTTGCAATCAGAAGCTTTGTGACCCTTGCCGCCATAATTGAAGCATTTTTCTTCGAATTTCTTCTTGGAAATGCCTCCTTTTGGTCCCCAATTATTGAACATTTTACCAGTTTTCCCGATTTTCTTTTTTCCTTTGGAGCTTTCGCCATGCTCCACAACATTGGCTTTAGCAGCCACATGAATGAACAATTTCCTTTCAGAACCTTTTGTTATCTTCTTCAATTTGAAGCCTAACAATCAGTTCTTCAACGTTCATCTCCGTTCGTTTGTGCTTCAGATAGTTCTTGAAATCTTTCCAAGCTGGCGTCAATTTTTCAATTATTGCAGCCACTTGGAAAGTTTCACTCAAAACCATTCCTTCAGCAAGAATATCATGTATAATCCCCTGAAATTCCTGCACTTGACTTATTACAGACTTGGAATCAATCATTTTAAAGTCTAAGAATCGGCCAACAATAAATTTTTTAGCCCCTGCATCCTCAGACGTATACTTGTGGTCAAGAGATTCCCACAATTCTTTAGCAGTTCGCTTAGAGCTATAAACATTATACAGCGGATCTGCTAATCCATTCATTATATAATTCCTACACAAGAAATCAACATGATTCCAAGCATAAAAAACATTAACAGTTTGATCATCTGTTTCATCCTCACTCAACTTTGGAGGATCTTCAGTCAAGAACATTGCTAGGTTCAACATAGTCAAGTAAAACAATATTTTTTGCTGCCAACGTTTGAAATCCAAGCCATTGAATTTCTCTGGTTTCTCAGCATGATTCACCGGCACATTAACGGTAGGGTTAGCCACTACCCGAGGCAAAACCGGGATAACCATTGGATTAGGCACAACGAGGTTAGACCCACCATTGTTTGATTCAGATGTCATTTCTGAAACAAATAAACAAGACGTTTAACACTTCTATCAATCAATCGGAACAAAACGATATATAAAAACAAATTAAAATTGTTCAAATTTTTATTATAAGGCCTTTGCAATTTTCTAGCACTCGAATTTGCATAGGTATTAATCTATCTTATCAGTCCAAACGTTAGTCCAATCATCCAAAGTATAGTCCAATTAGTCCAAAATTAGTCCAAACAGTCCAAATTGCAATTTCCTTCCACTCCAAATAGCACGGGTATCTGACTTATTAAGTTCAAATTCATAAAATTCAGGTCAAACGTGCAAAGTTTAAAATACCAAATTTATATTAAGCTGACAGTAAGAAAATTTCTTTTCAAGTTGCCAATAGCAGCATGGACATTAAATTTTTTAGTCCAAAAATTTAATGTTAAAACCAACTAATTCAATATTTTGCCAAATGATTCAATAAAACCAACGCGGTAAAATGGTACAACAACAACAATACTAACTTTTAGTTTTCCAAGTTGCTAATTGAGTGAGCATAACTAGTAAATGAATACTAATTATGGTTAGAAAGAACAAAGTCAGATTAGTAAGCTAATCCAAAAATTTTCAACATAAGTTTGAAATAGTTGCAGGCAAGGCAACAACTTCATATAAACTGTACCAGAAGATGTGTAGAAATCTGTTTTAAGTTTGTAGGAAAAATAGTAGTATTTCTTCTAGTACAATTTATATGAATCGAAAACCCCGAATCGATAAAATTTGCAAAGTAGGCAAAATATAAATTAGTTCGAATCGTGTGTTCAGTACTCTATCCTTAAAACAGATTCGTCCCCTATTTTGGACGTCTATTTCCCAGGATAAAACGAGAAAACCGGATTACCTATTCCGGCGAACTGAAAATTATGCCCGAAAATTATCACCAAAATTAAATAGCAAGTGTTTTAGGAGAGAGATGGAAATTCTTGTGAGATTTGTTGTATCTTACAAATGAAAAATTAAGCCATATGTATAGAAACAAATATGACCCTTCACCACCAAAAACTTGACCTTTACTATTACTAAGGTCATTAAATTTTTTGCCTTTTACTATTGATAAAGTCAAATTTAAAATAATAATTTTCTTCAAAACAATTTTGAACATTTATCACTGTGATCAACAATTGGATTTCATGGGGTCCCTGGTAAACTTGAGATCGTTTTTTTGCACGGTTTATTCGATATTAAGAGACCTTAAACATAAACAAGCCTAACTCTATCTAGTCCAAAAAAATAAAGTTGAATATAAATAATTAAAATCCCTAGAGAATTCCGTGATATCAGTTTGATGTTGAAATTAGTTGTGTGGTTAGATGTTTGGGATAATTACGAAAAATCCATCAAGTTCGGGTTAATTATAAAAGAATTTAAATTTAAGTGGATAACTGTAATATTTCTGTAAATATTATGGGGGGCTTTCTGAAATATTTTTTGCTTGTGAAGGAAAACTTGTAAGACGATATCAAACCTAATGCAAATTTTGTAATTTTAAAAAAACATTGAAATTATTTTATTAGCCCAAATCTCTGGGGTCTTTTTGTAATTATCCCTAGATGTTTAAACCATCTAATAGTAGGATCATTTATTTCAACTGGCCGGATAGCAAAGACATCAATGCATGGCAATTAACCATACTCTCTAAAGTACAATTATCTTCATGTAGGTATGTCAAAATGGGCCGGCGAGACGGGACAGTCCATAGCCCGCCAAAATGGTGGGCCAAGAAAACCTCAATACAACCCGGTCCACCTTGGGCCGTGGGTGGCCCCGCCAATAATATTTTAAAAAAAATTATTGATAATTTTGATTTATTTTTTTTCTTTGTTGATACGTTGATGGTTATTATGTTAACATCAACTCTATATACTAAAAGAAAAAACAAATTGCCACATGTCTTCACCTAAGCAATTTGGTACACGTGTCAACACCTTATTCTTCCAAATCCATGTGTCACCTTTATATTTAGCCACGTGGCACACCATGCCACCACCTTATTCTTCCAATTATAAATTAATTTACTATATCAATTTATCATCAACTTAATAATTAAATTTCATATTTCCGTATATAACTACTAAAATCCAATCAATCATTTAATCAGCAAATTAAATAATCCCAAAAATCAAGGATAGAAAATTAGGAAGTTATTTTTGAATTTGCAAATTAATTCTGATTTAAATATTATTATGATACAAAAACCAATGATATAATTTCAATTATTATCTCTAATACTTATTATACTTTTAATAGTGATTTAGATCATTTACGGGTGTATAACAATTATATTAAATATCTTTTTTAAACATGTCAAGGATTCATTATTTTTATCATAACTAATTTATTAGCTTTTGTGCAAAAGCAAACTACGACAAAGTACTTGAAATTAGCACAAATAAATAATTTTATAGAGATTTTTTCCCTTTCCAGAAAATATGCAAAGATTGAAATTGTATTCATTCAACCATTTGAAACTAATACGGCTTGAAAATCCGTTGTTGTGGCGAGGATGTTACACTTTCAAATAGAGCAAATAATGTAGATTCTGAAAAAGTTTTTAGAATTTGAAGTGAACGATTGTATGGAATTCTTCTAAATTTTGAATTTCTTTTTTAGTATTTTTAATTATTATTTTGGATCTCTTATAACTATCAGAGTTTGTAACACAATTTTATTTTTTGACAAATCCGTGTAACACACGGGTATTATTCTAGTATATTATTTATATTAGTACAAGGATAAAACCTTTTTTTTTTTTGAGAAGACAAGGATAAAACTTTCTTGGCATGAAACTGTGAGTTAATTAGAAGAGGAACAGAGGATAGTTTTTAAGTTTGCATGTGGTCTTACAACTGTAAACTTGCTATTTTCATTTCAAAACTCTTTATGCTGTCCGAATAAATCAATCTAAGCTTTTTGGCAGCCTTTCATCTACAACTTTTGGGTCTTTTCTGTATATTTTTATCAAGAACTCATAAAGTTTTTTTTTATATAAGTCATGATTTGGTAAATTCATTAACCCTAAGCAAAGTAAGAGATTGAATCAAGATAGCCTGTTGGTAATTAAAATTCTCACTCTTAAAATTTTACTAGTCGTTAATTCTGAAGAATTCGAACACTGATATGTAAACCCATCATGAAGTTCTTAGCTAAGAAAATTTGTGAATAAGTCTGTTGTAGAACATAATGAAGAAAGGAACAACACAGGCTGTTTATATATGCCTGGTACAGCAAAGATAAAAGCAGTAAAATGAAAGCAACTACTAAAAAGATGTTTTTCAATACTAGCACCACCTAACTACCATAACAAACTGGGACCACAATGTGACACCAACTGGGACCACAATATAACACCTCAACATCCCCCCTCAAGTTGGGCCTTGGTGGAAATCGAGCATGCCCAACTTGAAGATAAAGGACTGAAAAGGACCAGGCCCAAGTGCCTTAGTGAAAACATCAGCAAGTTGCAATAAGGAAGAGACCTTCTGTGGAGCTATTAATCCTGCCTTAAACTGATTATGGACAATGTGACAATCGATTTCCAGGTGTTTAGCGCGTTCGTGGAAGACAAAGTTAGCCACAATGTACAAAGCAGCCTGATTATCACAAAATAAGGGAATAGGAAGAGGAATCGGAATGCGAAAATCCTGGGCAAGATAAGTCAGCCAAAGAATCTCACAAACGGTAGTGCCCAGTGCTCGATATTCGGCCTCCGCGGACGACTTAGAAACCATGGACTGTTTCTATTTCCAAGAAATCAAAAAGGACCCAAAATAAACGCAATAGCCGGTGATAGATTTCCGAGTATCCTGACAAATGCCCCAATCGGCATCACTATAGGCCTCGAGGAGACAAGGAGAATCAGCAGCGTAGAAAAGGCCCAATGAAGGACAACCTTTCAAATATCGAAGTAAGTGTACGACAGCTTCCCAATGAGAGGTACACAGATGGTGAACAAATTGGCTAAGTTGCTTTACGGAGAAAGTGATATCAGGCCTTATTAAATTAGATACAACAGCCTACCAACGAGTCATCTGAATATGTCTGGATCAGACAGATGAGCACCGAAATCATTAATCAGCCGCAGACGGGAGGGTGCGGGGTAGATGCAGGCTTACAATGAACCAGCCCTGTGTCATGTAAAATATCAAGAACATACTTCCGTTGATTTAAGTAAGTGCCAGTAGCAGTGCGAGCAATCTCAAGCCCCAAGAAATACTTGGCTTCACCCAAGTCCTTAATAGTAAATGCGTCATCCAAAAACTGCTTCAAGGCAAACACATCCTGTGGAACTGACCCTGTGACAAGGACATCATCTACATACACCAATAACATCAAGACAGATGAGGATGAGTGTTTGATGAACAGACAATCATCATAAGCTGACTATACAAAACCATACTCCAACAATTTTCCACAAAAGGCTACATGCCATTGTCTAGAGGCTTGTTTAAGGTCATATAGACTTCTTCTCAAGAGACACACCTCCCCAGGCTTAGCTTTAGTATACCCCTCTGGTGGTAACATGTAAATTTGCTCATCCAAATAACCGTGCAAAAAAGCATTATTAATGTCAAGCTGGTGCAAAATCCATACCTTCATAGTGGCTAGAGCAATGAAAAATCTTACAGTCACTAGCTTAGCAACAGGGGAAAAACTATATGTATAATCAATGCCAAAGATCTGATGGTATCCTTTGGCAACCAACCTGGCCTTATACCTCTGAACTGTACCATCTGGGTTCATTTTGACTTTAAAAACCCATTTGCATCCAATGGCATTATGGCCATCGGGTAAGGGGGTCAATTCCCATATTTCATTCTACTCAAGGGCTGTCAATTCCTTATTCATAGCTTCTATCCACTTAACATCTTTACATGCTTGAGCATATGTGGTAGGTTCATGTATAGCAGACACATTAGCAAGAAAAGACACATATGCAGAGTCATGGATTGGGGAAATATAGAAAGGAAATGTGTGAACTGGGTAGGAAGAAGCTAGAGAAGTCAGGAGGGGCAGAAGAGACTGCCACTGTGTTATAAGTGACATAGTCATGAAATCTGGCTGGTTTAGAGATCAGTCTGAAACCTTTTCTTAAGGCAATGGGCTTAGATAAGTGAGAAGGAGAAGAAGCTAGAGTAGGAGACTGAGTAGCAGTATGAGTGGGATCAGATGCGGGAGCTGCAGCAGAGGGAATATCTGAAGGAGAGGATTGACAATCATCAGTAGAAGAAGGAAATAGAGGCTAGGAAGGAATGACAGTTTCAGAAACAGAACAAGAAGGGAAGATTGACTCTTCAAAATGCACTTCCCTTGTAACCAAGAATTTTTTAGTGGTAAGATTGTACAATTTATATCCCTTCTTGCCTAATTCATACCCCAAAAAAATGCACTGTGAGCCCTGGGATCAAATTTGGATTTATGAGGTGAAATATTCGTAGCAAAAAAGCCAAACACCCAAAGGGCTTAAGAAGAGTATAATCGGTGGCTTCCCGTAGAAGCTCATAAGGACTTTTCGGTGGAGAATAGAGCTTGGAAGCCTATTGATGATGTAGGTAGTTGTGAGAAGAGAAAATGGCCAGAAGTCAATGGGAAGTTTAGATTGGAAAAGAAGGGCTCTAGCAGTGTCTAAAAGATGTCTATGCTTCCTCTCCACAATACCATTTTGTTGTGGAGTGTAAGCACAACTTTTATGGTGCAGAATCCCATAGGAGTGAAACAAATGAGCACAGCTGTGATTGATAAATTCACCACCATTATCAGTCCTAAAAACCTTCACCGTGGTGTGAAATTGATTTTTGATCATTAAGAGAAACTGTTCAAGAATAGAAGGAACTTGGGTTTTATGAGTCATGAGATAAGTCCAAGTTCTTCTACTAAAATCATCCACTAATGTCAGAAAATAAGGTGTATTAAGAAACAAAGTACCAGAATGAAAAGGTCCCCATGCATTCACATGAACCAATTCAAATAAGCTAGAAGCATGAGAAGTACTAAGAGAAAAAGGTTGTATGTGCTGTTTGGACAGGTGACAAACCTCACAAGATTTAAAATGTTGAAACATTGAATTAGTACAAAGAGATTTAAGAAAATGTAAATGAGTGAGTACACTTGAGGAAGCATGTCCCAATCTTCTGTGCCACATGTCTAACACATTATTACAGTGAAAAACAGTAGAAAAAGAGGTACAAGAATCTGAAGATGTTGTAGGTGACAGCAGAGGCAAGGGAGGAGAGGTGTTTCCAGCATGCAGGACATATAAGTTGCCAACAACATGGCCAACTCCCAGAAGAGCATCAGTCCTCAGGTCCTATATTACACAATGAGAGGGATATAAGTTGAATTTACATTGAGAAGAATGTGTAAGCTGAGAGATGGACAACAAATTGTATTTGAAGGATGGGACCAAAAGAACATCAGTTAAGGTGAGAGTATTTGTGATTTTTGCTTCTCCACTATGAGTAACCTTTTGGGTGGAACCATCGGGAAGATAGACAGTGACAGGGTTGGAAACATGTGTAATATTGGTTAAGAGTGAGGGTGTGATGCACATATGCTTTCTTGCTCCTGTGATGCACTACCTATATGCTCAAATGTACTCAATGCAAAGTGGAAATCACTACCTGTATAACATACAGAATGAGCATAGGTCATTCCATCATCTGTCACAACACCCCTATGACCAGTTCCACCTTTCTTAGCATCAGTGCTTGCACCATTTCCCATGGATGTCATGTATTTTGCTATCTCCTGCTTTATAATGTTGCCAATATCATTGAGTGGAACTCCTTTCTGCTCGTGTACTTGTTCCACAACAGTCATATTTGCTATACTCCTGCCTCTTTGATCCCTTGGCTTCTTATACCACTCCGGATACCCTTAGATCTTAAAACATGCACTCATTTCATGCCCATTCAGTCCGCAGTGTTGGCGAACCAGTTTTGCTTTCTCCTCCTTGCTCTTACGATTCACATCTCTGTTTCTATTACCCTGCCAACCACTTCCAGTCCCCATAGGCCTTGTAGGAGCACCTCTCCCTGCTCCTAGTGCATTGACTAGCATACCCGCACTGTCCAAACCATCTGGAAAAGCTTGCTGAACGGATCTCTATTTTTCAACCCGAAGTATCATCGAATATGCCTTGTTCACATCTGGTAGTGGATCCATCATCAAAACCTGACTTCTGACATGCTCATAGGAGTCATTTAGACCCATAAGGAATTGCAGTAATTTTGTGTGCATGTCATTCTCAATGCTTTGCTTGCTTCCTGCACATGTACATATAGAAGGAGGCACTAGATTTCTATACTCATCCCACAACCGTTTAAGTCTAGTAAAATAAACAATCACTGACGTATTTCCTTGACTAATGCTTGTGATCTCTCGTTGTAACCGATACAACAGTGGTCCATTACACTGGCCAAAATGTTGTTCTAAATCCACCCAAAGCTCTCGAGCAGTTTTAGCATAGATGAAAGTATCAACAAATTCATGAGAAATAGAATTCAATAACCAGCTCATCACCATAAGATCTATTTTCTGCCATTGCTCGAACTGAGCGGAATCCTCAGCCGGAGCAACAATTCTCCCATTAATAAAGCCTGTTTTAGTCTTAGCTCCTAAGGCGATCAACATTGATCTTCGCCAGGATTGGTAATTAGTACCAGTAAGCGGATTAGTGACAAGGACCATACCAGGGTGATCCGATTTAGGAAGATAAAGCGGATCGCCTTCCATAGCCATAGTTAGCTGTCCATCCGTGGCCATGGTCTGATGTGCGAAAGCTCGAAGTGCAGAAACCGGTGAAGAAGAACGATTAGAGTTGCGTGAAACCACCGCAGTCCATGGCGGGAAGCTCGAATCGAACTCAACTCTTGATACCATGAAGAATTCGAACATTGATATGTAAACCCATCACGAATGTTCTTAGCTAAGCAAATTTGTGAATAAGTCTGTTATTGAACATAATGAAGAAAGGAACAACACAGGCTGTTTATATATGCCTGGTACAGCAAAGATAAAAGCAACAAAATGAAAGCAACTACTAAAAATGTGTTTTTCAATACTAGCACCGCCTAACTACCAACTGGGACCATAATGTAACACCAATTGGGACCACAATAAAACACCTCGACAAATTCAAGCCACTTGAATGAAAATTCGAGAATAAACATCCAAACACTTTTCATATGGGCCTCGACACCAACCAATCTTTAAAACCACACTCAAAACAGTCAGTGGACTTACAAAACAGAGGAATCAACAAATTCAGCAACATAAGTAAAGTTGTAAAATGGACTTTAAAATAAACAAAGCTAGGCTATAAGGCTAAACTTTAAAAAAAAAGTTAGAGTAATCTACGCCAAAATCAGTAGACGTAAGTAAAAATAGCTAAGATGGCTATTAGGCTAAAAGCCTATACTTTAAAAAAGAGGCCAAATGTATCTTAAAGTTGAACCTCACATTCAATTTAAAGGAAAAATACACAGCCCATCACTTAAGCTTTTCAAAAATAGTGAAAGTAAAAACATAAAACTTTTAAGGCTCAAGTCCAACTTGCAGGGGTGGACCCAAGATTTGTAATTGAGGGAGACCAACTACAGATGATAGGGGATAAGTAGACTCACACATGTTTGGACCCTAATGGAACAACATGGTAAATTATTATTTTTTTGGGGGAGGGGGTGGAGATGGGGCTTGGGGAATTTCGAGTAATATGTATAATTGGTTAATCGAATTTTGAGATGAGTATAAGGATGACAATTTTGACCTAACGCTGGACTGCCGCCCGCCCGCCCGGCCCGTGACCGTGACATGGCGGGCGGGGCGGTCAGTATCACTTCCGTCCCGTGGGTACCCGCACCGCCCCCGCCTAGAATATTTAGTTTTAAAATATATTTTAATATATATTTTGCATATATAATATATTTTATGATATAATTTTTATGTATTGTTATATTATATTTAATATTTATAAATTGATAATAATAAATTTTGTAAATAATATTTTATAAATATATTTTTGTTTTCATTTTTTTAATTTAATTTAATTTAAAATGGGGCAGAATGGGTCGACCCGCCCCGCGATCCGTGGTGGTTCGACCCGTCCCTCCCCTTTTTCTAAGCACCCAAACCCGCCCCGCCCCGCCCCATTGCCATCCCTAGATGAGTACGAGTAATATTAATATCATAGAGTTCTAGAAGAGATGCCCTAGTGCGAACTATTACAGAACGAATTATCAAATATGTACATACATATATATATGTGATAATTATATTTAAATATGTTATTAGCATCAAATAATTACATCAATATTTATAGTTAAATATTAGAAAACACTCCACAATTGTAATTATTATGAAATGTATCAAGACCTACATAATTGTTTGATCATATTTAAAGCCAACTACCATGGGCTTATATGGTTCACGTTAAATTTTATTTATCAACAATTCTGGTTGGGATCAAAAACACTAAATATTGCATATACATACACATATATATAAGTAGTAAAACTGAAAAATTTGATGGGGGCCTAATAGGTGGTTCTGCCCCTCCCAACTTGTATATATAAACCCACATAAACTAATCTTTTCAGAATTCCTCTTTATCTTCTCCCTGCATTCAGAGCAGCTAGTATACATAAAATCTATTTCTCACTTTATAGCTTGCAATCTATATTTATAATACTCCTCGTACATTCATCGTACATAAAGTCTGATCACACAACCAACTTGTAAACATCATCTACACATGGCTTCACCATCTATATCTGCTACTAGTTCACATTCGGCGTCTAACGACGTTAGTGAGCCACCTTGTGTCGACATTGAAGTTGATGTCGAGTCACTCACACCACCACCACCACCTATTTCAGAAACACCGTTTCGAAGCCCTACTCAATCACCCCCACAACCACATTTTCCAACCCCTAATCGATCATCCACACCACTATCCATTCCACACACACCTTTTCTTTTAAAGATCATCGAGAGAAGTTGAAGGTTTTGATGTTCAAAACCATGTTCCTGCTCAACGCGGAATCCACTAGTAGAGAGTTATGGAAGTTTTGGCTTATTCTTCCATAGTTATTCTCATAGGCCTAATAGCTACATTGTACTTCATACCCAAAAGAGGCAAAATAAATCCCGACACTACACGAAAATGCTCAACAACAACAACACCCCAAATACAACGGATTTTAGCTAAATCGTTGTCCTTATAAGTATTCACAACGGATATTCGTTAAACCGTTGTGAATGAGTGGATTTTTTTGTTAACGACAACAGTTCACTCAAGTCTAAGACAATACTTTCTTGAAGCGTTGTCTATTAGTGGTCTTTTTTATTTTTTGACAATAGGTTTCTTGGGTCTTCGACAATGTTTTCGTAATCCGTTGTTGATTAGTGCCTAATATTTTTCAAAAGACAACATTTATTCATCCTTTTCGTCAATGCTTGGTTACACCGTTGTAATTAACGTCATTTTTTTTAAAGACAACAATTTTAACAACAGTTATAAACCGGAGTCTATAGGCATTTTTCATATCCTTATTTATTATTTATTTTAAATTTGTAATGGTATAACTAGCACTTTTAGTTAGTTTATCAATTTTATTTTAGCAACTTTAGCATAATTCTAAAAGTGTGGGGAGTTGTAGTTTTTTTTTTATCAAATCTTTATTTTATTTCATTTGAAAAAAATAATAATAAAATATAACTAGCAACTTTATGGGTTAAGACTTTTCGTTTAACAACTTAAAAATAAGTTTAAAAATATAACTAACAACTTTAAAGTTAGACTTTTTAGTTTAGCAACTTAAACATAAATATAAAGAAAATCTAGCAATTTTAAGGTTGAATATTAGCAACTTAATCAAACAACTTAAACACAACTTTTTAACTTCTAAAAAAAATAAAATAAACATATGAGAAATAGAGAGAAGAGAGCTTGCCCACAGTCTTCACTCTCACCAAAGCAAAAATCCAGCAATTAACTCCAACTTTTCCTTTCTCCGTCGCGGGCATCATCTAGCCGCCTTTGCCGGCACCCTCTAGCAGCCGCCCTCCGTCGGTGCCGTCTTCCATTGTAGCGTCCTAATTTTCAGAAAGCGCAACTACGCATAATAATATCCACAAAATGACTAAGAATCTAATGGAAACGAGTCAACCATTTTTTTTCAAAAAGAATAAAATAACTAACTTAAATATAAATTGCATCATCCATCAATTAAAATAAAACCAGTACACTGTATGTTTTATAAATACGTAAAATATTAAAAGACCAACATCGTTCAAGAACTTCTACTACTAATAAAAATTCGACAAAAACAACGGTCATGATCAATTCACCCGCCACGCGCCACGTCGGATTCCTCAACCTGAAAGGGGTAAAATTATTGGGGTGAGTCATGGTCAACTCAGTGGGAAAGCAGTTGTTCAAGTCAAATATGCATGCATAACAATTAGCACAAACTTTCACGGAAAAATATCATAGTCTCAAGTACAGTTAAGTACAAATAGTCTCAAAGTCTCATGTACATTTAAGTACGAATAGTCTCAAAGTCTCGCGTACAAATAAGTGCAAATAGTCTCAAAAAGTCTCGCGTACAATTAAGTACAAATAGTCTCAAAGTCTCGCGTACAATTAAGTACCAATAGTCTCAAAGTCTTGCGTACAATTAAGTACAAATAGTCTCAACATCACGCATCATATTTATCATGAATATGCAACTAACGGTTAAAACATGGTATTTAAAATAAACAAAAGCAATAAACCCCACCTCAAATAAAGTGCAGAAAATACCAAATGCGTGCTTGATTGAAAGTTCTAGACCTCGAACGAATGATTTCCTACAAATAAAGTAAAAATAAAAATAACTTAAATTACTGAATTTTTAGAAGGATTATGACTAAAAGAAATAAATACCGAAAGATGGCTAGAAGTGAAATATCTCAAACATGTGTAAGGTTAAATTCTAGAACTAGGTCAAACTCTCAATTGGGAGGTCAACAATTGAATGCTAAAACTAGGAAAAATTAGAAACTGCATTTTTTTTTTAGCCATAATTAGAAACTGCATTTGGGGTATTGTTTATGAGGGTAAGATTTTTAAAAAAAATAAAAAGGCAAAAACACAATTAGAATTTCCCAAGCCCAAGTTAAAAGCCCACCACACTTCTTCTTCTACCATTTCCCTTTTGTACAGACTCTCAGTCTCTCTCTCAGTCTCTCTCGCCATTTTTTTGCTTTTTTTTTCTCGGTCTCACTCTCTCTATTTCATTTCTGCCCCAATCTCACCCAAATCTTCACTGCACTTCCCTCCCAGTCCCAATCAGTCTCACTTGCTCTCTGTCTCACTCGTCTCATAAATTGCAGCGGCCCACGCCGAGAGGCAGCGGTGAACGCCGGGAAGAAGCGGGGTTTCGAATATTTTCTGATGATTTCTTCGAAATTTTTCTGAGTTTTTCGAAGAGTTTTGAAATTTTTAGAATTTTGGTATTTCGGTTTCGATGGCGGAGTGGTGGTGTGGTGGTTGAAGGGGTTTTGGGATTGGGGTTCGGAGGTGGTGACTGACGGTGGCAGCGGGCTCGGCTGTGGCTGAAGGAGCTTGGGTGAAAAAAAATTAATAGAACTAAAGAAAAATTCTGGACAATTTACCTTGGCTGTGAATAATTTGCAAGGAAATGAACTGGAATATGAACTTGGAAGCCTCTTTCTCTCTTTCCTTTTTTTTGCCAATGGGTTTGTCATATAGCAGACGGTTTGTACGTGAGTTTTAAGGGAGTAGGACTAGTGAGAGTTTTCTGGTTGAGGGAACGTATTTTAGTGGTTTAATGTATCAGATTTTTTTTTGGGTTATCTAGGAGTTAGAATTGTGGAGAGTTATAGAGAACGTGGGATTTTGGGATATCTGAGTTTAACAAAAGATTTGGTTTTATCTGGTATTTGTCAAAATAAAATATAATCAATATAAAATGAAAATTTGAAATTTGAATTAAAGATTTTTTCTAGATTTTTAAGTCTTCTAGAAACTGGATACGGGCTCTGGAAAATAAAAATAAAAATAAAAATATAAGTTTATAAATGGGTCTGTCAATACTATTAAGACTGGGTTTTTTACTAAAATTCTACACTGGGCCAATAATTAAAATCCTAAAAGTCAAAAAATACTAAAACCCAAATAGGTAAAAATTGGGGTATTACATGGGGTAAGTTCAAGAATGGCCTCTTTTCATTTTTAGTTACAACTATGGCCTTCCTTATTAAAAGGATTCAAATATACACTGAAGTTCCCATTATACCCTTTATAGCAGAATAAGGAAATATGATTAATTGCTGCAGATTTCACAGAGATACGAACACTTTTGGTTTCTATTTTCTGTTTCATTCGTGGCATTGTTACACCTACTTAGATCGGTCTCCATACGGAGGTTTTAAAAAGATCATGTCGGGTTTCCAGTAGATAAACTTAACAGTCATAGAATTTAAAAGATGTTCGATTCTATGTTATCGGTTCCAAACTAAGGTTTACGGTGAAAATGGAAATAGTCTATTACGACCATATCGGCCCAACATGCTTCCGTAAAATTAATAAATCCCTTTAAAATTCATACCTCTTTTGACAGAAAAACAAGGGTTAAGTGGTTCACAACGCCACCCGATCGGAAGATTATCCCCGGATCGTTTGACAAACAACTCCTCACTGCTCAACCTCACCCTCGGGGAAGATGATTTGCAAGTTATCCGACTCCTTCAGAAACCGCTCAGCATAGCCTTGGTTCGTTTCCTACTCCAAGGCGTAAAGTAATTTTTCAAGGGGATTGATCAATAGTACATTATGAACACATGTTGCACAAAACAAACCTTTATTTTATTAAGAACTTAAAGAAAAATTTATTACATCATAATCTCTTTTTGGGAGGAGAAAACTTGTTTAGCCTATCATCAAAATGCTATCACACTCTTGTACATAAAATTAAAAAACTAAACTCTAAAACTGAAAACACTCAATGAAATTCAAATCACTCAATAATATTACAGAAGAAATTTTATTGTAGAAGACTAAGGAAATGTTCGATGCCTTTAGCCTTTCCGCAGATCTTGACATTTATAGAGGTAGAAGACCTCTATGTTTCGTATTATTGCCCCTAAATGGAGGTCTCTTTCATCCTTGAATTATTGCTCCACTTGCGGAATTAGTTGGCATCCAACTCATCTTCACATGGGTTGGGCCTCCTCTTTTTCAGTATCCGAAGTTTTTATGAAAACTTCCAAATCATCCGACTAAATCCTTCGTCTTTTAGAACTTGGACGACATCTTTCACGGACCCACTTTTCGCTTTTTCCGAGTGGGTTGTTCCTGTCTGAGTCACATGTCTCCACACACTTTGTTGGGGAATCTACTTTTTTGGTGGTCCCCAAACTTTGATACGTGATTTTTCTTCTCCGTCGTCGGTCTTCTCCGATCAACTTTTGGGAATCCTTTGCCATATTAGGTTCTTCGGTTTTGACATTCGGGATAGACCAGAAGTTCCCAATGGCCTATGTGAGCCATATTGAAGATATTTCCGTGAGTTTCTTTACTCCCCGTGAACTTGTTTTCCCACGGAAGATTTCTTTTCTTTTGAATAGGTCTTTCATGCGAATCTTGTAGTTTTTCTGTCATAGTATTCAACAGAATGATCCGTTCATTTGAATTTTGATAAAACTTAAACGGAAACTTGACTTTGTCCATCTCAAGTGAGACAGGACCCACAATCCCCATGCCCTTCTTGTAGTAATCTAATCTTCGGTGAAGGTCACGGCCAATTGTACTTCTTCCGAACTTTCTTTGATATTTTTAAGGCTCTTTCATCCGGTCGCCAAGCTTTGATGTAATGAAAGGCTTCATGTCCACCCTTTCCGACGGCTCTGTTCTTTTCGCACTTATGAAATACAACTCCAATGTATCCCCTCATTTTAAAGTGTCATTATTGGACCAAAGACTCGTCAGATATCGCCTCCGGATCCACTTTGGTAATTTTGTGATCTCTAGGAAGCCTGGTGAAGTAGTATAGATCGAGACCAAAGCCCCAAACTCGTACCACCTCTTCACTTCTTCAGGGCTAGAATTTGGTAACATCCAAACCTTGGATATTTTCCATCTTTGAAGAGATTATCCATCTTTGAAACTAAAATAATCTTTGAAGAGATTATCCATCTTCCTTTGATATATCCGGGGTGCGTTAGCCAATCCCATAGGCATCACGTTCCAAATATAGTGTCTTGTGGTGTAGAGAAAGTCGTGAACTTCTTGCTTTCTTCATCCATCTTAACTGGTAAAATCCGGACTTGCAATCGAACTTTGAGAATATCTTGGCACCTTTGATACGATTAACCGGATGTTCTATGCTTGGGATATAGTATCCGTCGAACTCCAAAATGTTATTAATTCCCTTGTAATTAATAAGTCTCGATTTCCTCTTTTGATTTCTCCATGGTTTCGACTAAGAACCCTGGATCTGTATGGAGAAACTCTGGTGAAATTAACTTAAGGTCAAGATGTTCCTTAAGTATCTTCTCGCATATCCTCACGATCCTCCTGGTTCATAAGGATTGGTTTGAATCTTACGAACTCGTACTCTTTCCTGGTTTAACCTTTAAGGAAGCTTTAAGCTCGTTCTTATCCCACCAAGCCAAAGGATCTTCATTGTAATTCCTTTGGATCTTCTTCTTGATATCCTCGAGTGATATTTGTTCCTCTATGTGGATTCTCCATTAGACTCATTCATAATTCTCGCAATGGCTTCGGAGTAACTTGTTCTTCTCCAGACGAATGAATACAAGTTATTATCCCATATCTTCGATCCTTCCGATTTGGAACCAAATTGTCTATAGGATAATAAAGCTTCACCAAATTTCCTTCGATCCGGCCATTTTTGGATTGTGAAGTTTGGCTTCATCACCATGCTTGCTGCGAAAAAGAATGGGCATTCTTCTGTAAAATGCCTCCCGCAGTCTTTGGACAATAATCTTATGATCACATAATGTTGTGAAAATAAGTCTTCTTGTCTCATTATCCTGTGTGAATCGCTTGAATGTTTGTAGGAAATTGTTTCCTAGCAAAATATCTGCACATGTATCATGGAAATAGATTGGTGGCGTCTTCACTTTGTACTACGGGTACCGCCCGCTCTCCGATCATGATTTTTGCTTGTTTAATTCCCCTGTTAAGGATAAGAATCCTTTTAGAGAAATCTCTTCCTCGCAATAGCCTGGTAATTCTTCTCCAATTTCTTTAGGAAAAACATCGGCTTTGCAAGTGCATATTCCTAAGACTGAATCAATATAGGCGCGAAAATACGGCCTTGTATTCAAAGATATAACATTCGATAGAAATGTATATGGAGAATGGACTAGTGGTCATCTCGATTCAGTATCTTTTATCGCCCACATCGTGAACTCCATTCCGTCTTGTAATCTTTCCAAGGTTTATGATCCTCGAGAAATTCAATTCCCAGTATTAATTGTTCTCGGGATTTTTCCGCAACTCCTGTGATAGTAAGCTCAATTTCTCCTATCTTCGAGGCTTCCTTGATACCTTCCAACTATTGGTTGTTGGAGATAGTATAGAACATCACAAGGAAAAATATTATCCTTTTGAGTGATGTCGAATATTACTTCCACTTCTCGCCATCCTTCGGACATTTCGGCTCTCCTTGTTTTGAAAACATACGGAATGCTATTT
This sequence comes from Rehmannia glutinosa, assembly GCA_016081115.2. Classification (NCBI taxonomy): domain Eukaryota; kingdom Viridiplantae; phylum Streptophyta; class Magnoliopsida; order Lamiales; family Orobanchaceae; genus Rehmannia; species Rehmannia glutinosa. The sequence continues at coordinate 85,077,269 of CM071934.1, forward strand.
GAACTATACTTGGTCTCTTTTCTTCCCAACGGCCATCGCCACCATTCTCGTCTTGTTGGAAAGACATCCTTCTCAGGCTCAACTCGAGACTTTGACTTTTGTTGAAGACTGGTTGATCTTGTATTTTGATATCGATCTCCTTGATGGTTGGAGACTCAATAATTTCTGGTAAAACCACCCTGGCAAAGTCCTCGAAGATTCTTGGGACTTCAATAAATTCCTTTCGCAAGAATACTTCAATGATGTGTATTCGAGAGAGCATAGGATATCTTGTATGTGATCGAGTAAGTCTTCCTTCTTTCATCAATTCGACTCTTTTAAAATCTTGATGAAGGGTTAGGACTCGTTGAAATCTCGATCTCCCAAATTGTATGTAATTCTTGGATAGACATTAAATGCTAATTTCCCAAAGATACAAATTTCTCAGAATCGCTCCAAGGCATGAATCCTTGAGGTTTGAGATTCGCTTGTCAAAGATAGCCAAATTGAGTGGCGAATCTATCCCTTCTTTGAATGTTGCTTTAATAATGACTCTTATGGCCCGATATGAATCCATGAGAGTGTATTTGCAACTTCTCTTTTAACTCGCTTTTGATCTCGTATTTCTCTAATAGGGACCAAGCGCATCTCGATCAGTTCGGTAAACTCCATCGAATGGCAAATTCTCCGGTTGTTACCTTGTGGATAATTTGGTGTTTTTATTACGAAACCCAATCTTATCCAAAGCCTTTTCCATCGCCCCAATTGTAAATCCATCATAGATTTGAAGCTTTGGATCTTCCTTCATAATTCTCATAAGAGTTTTATGAGACATCGTAGTGTGAGAGAAGAATCGACATATCCTCCTCGACTGCCTCGATGAAGAATTTCTTCTTCACTCGATCAATCGATTCACTTCCATCATCGAATAGATCTCTTCTTCATAGATGCTTTCATCCGAGGGAATATCCTCAAATTGATACACCGTATTAAATCTCGATAATAGACAGCCTTCTTCGATTTTGGTGTATCTCGAACCTGTCGACTCCTCATTTTTGATTGTCGGGCAATCCGTTGAGATATGCCCTCTTGCCTCGCATGTCCAATTACAGATCTTTGAAACTTTCATTAGCTCGTGTGAGCACGCCCGAAAGTTCTTCTCCTCGGATTTTGCTTGGTACTTGCTTGATTAGAACACGATGATGAGGCTCTACTCCGCAGTCTTTGGTCTTTGCCCCGATTTATAACTCGGGCTTTTTGTTTTGACTAGAACCTTCTAGGTCTCCATAAATACCGCTTTTTTGTTTCTTTGCTTCGGCCGGTATGGATGGCTTCTTCCTTCTTCTTCTTATGCCGCTTTGGTTGACCTCCCACAATTGTTGGGATGTCATTATCCACGCAACATAGAGGAACTACTTTGTTAATTCCTCTTAATCTCTTGTAGTTCTGTCAGACAGAGTGCTTGGTAGCACCATTGAGATAACTTGGCCTTTAGGAAAGACATTTTTCTCGCCACGTTTCTCTTCCGCTCCATCCTTGTATTCCGATAAGCATTTCTCTCCGGGGGACTCGGAATCTTGGCAAAGAATAGTTGTGCGACTTCCTTTTCTTGAATCTTGGATTTCCACCGGTATTCGGTGAACAACTTGATATATTCGTCAATATGACAAATATCATGTAACTTAAGGCTATAGAGGGCTTGTTTATATCTTTTTCTTTTTCATCCTCTAATCCTCGAAATAACCTATGCCGATGAATGGATTTTGAATAGTTTTGCCATACCATCGACAATTCCTTTAAGTGATTCTCCGATGTGACCGAACTTTTTGTACTAGCATCGGTCATATCCTGCAATCTTCACCGATCCTTCAAGACTCATTTCAAGGAGTAAAATGAATGAATCCTTTGTAAGATCGAGGGTTCCTCTTGAAATTCTCATAGTCAAGCCCATTCATCAATGAGAACTTCTCTGCATTTTTAAAATCGGGATGTCCAGATTTAACATCAACACATATGGATGTATTGGGTCAAGGTGCGATCTTCCATAAGGGCGTCGATAAACATTCGGCCTTCCAAGTGGGTTGTCGGTTCCCCAAGTGGGTTTCGACCTCCCGTCCCTCGAAAGTGGATCACTTCGGTCGTGAAATCCCCGGCGTGTGGCATCCTCTCATCATGAGCTCCATGATGTGAACCCGCATTTCTTCGACGTTAGGTAATGGTGGTGGTGGTGGAATCGGTCTTCTGTTGGATCATAGGTGACCAATGTTCCATTTCTGTGTTCATCTTTAAATCTACAATTCCTAATCCCGCAAAGGATTCTCGCAAGGTCATGTAGATCTTTAAGATTTATCTTTACCATATCTATCTTTTTTAATTTTTGATAGATTTTCCTTTGATTAGAGCAATGAGCTTCTCCTCATCTGTCATCTTTCGTATGACTTTCTACCGATTTCCTTTTTGGTGTAAATAGGGTCTGTCATCCCCAAAATCTATATGCTTCTTTTCTCAGGAAGAACTACGGCTGTCCTCCGGTTCTTGACTCGATTTTGAATATCATGAAGGAGTTCAAGAGTTCCTTCGATATTTCACCATCGTCTCCATCCAGTTTGGATCCGATGAACTTGTCTTTGGTAGATGAATATGGCGTTGGTTAATTCGCGACCGCCTTCTTCGACTTCTCTAAGATCTTTAGAAAACTTAGATTTGTCTGGGAAGTATCTCGTTCCACTCGGGTACTCCATCGGGAATCATTGTTCGATGGGAATTTTCATGAACCGTTTCTTGAAGGTTCATCAAGTGAACATATAAGTCCAGTTAAGAATCAGAATCGCTATAATATTATGCTCGCATTTTGCATTGCTTAAGGTTTCCCCACTCTCGGCTCTGCGCCGTTTCTTTTCTTCATGTTGGTATTCCCAATATGAAACCTGGTCAAGGTGTTCTTGTGCATACATCGTCAATATTTGACGATATGTCCTGTAAGGGGTACATCTCGGACATAGGTCTGGATCCATAATCTCGGAGTAATTTCTCCTCACCAATTGTTAATTACATAAATATAATAAATTTAACTGAAAGTTCTTAATAAACCTAGGCTTTGATACCATTTTTCGTCCCCTAAAACCTTTAAAAACCATTAGTTTACCTTTAATTCAATATAAGGGGTATTTTGGGGTTTTATCAAATAAAAAGGCTATTTTTGAAACTTTTGAATAAGTGAGGCTAAAGTTGTAAGTTGGCTTTAAATTTAGGCCATTTTCAATCTTTTCTCGTATTACATTCTACCCACCTCAATCAAAACATTTCGTCCTCGAAATTTCGGTTACATACCTTGATCAAAGAAGATAGGATACTTAGATTTGATTTCTTCTTCCCTTTCCCATGTTGCCTCATTTTTCCCATGTCTACTCCATTGTACTTTGATTAAAACCACATCTCTTTTTCTAAGCCCATGCACTTTACAATCTAAAATAGCTTTAGGCATCTCTTCGTACGAAAATTCTTACCTATGTGTAGGTCCTTGTAATTAACAATGTGATCAGGGTCAAACACATATTTTCTCAGCATTGATATGTGAACACATTATGTACCCTTTACAAGTCTGGTGGCAAAGCCAAACGATACGCCAAATCCCCAACTCTTTCTAGTATCTCAAATGGTCCAATATAACGAGGCTGTAATTTTCCCATTTTACCAAATCTCATAATTCCCTTCATTGGAGCCACTTTCAAAAACACAATGTTGCCAACCTCAAACTGTATGTCCTTTCTGCGCTTATCCACATAGGATTCTGTCTATCTTGAGCAACCTTTATTCTGTCCCGGATCTCTGAAATCTTTTCTACTGTTTGTTCAATCAACTCCAGTCCCAAAAATTTCCTTTCTCCAACTTCACTCCAATATAAAGAGGACCTACACTTTCTCCCGTATAATGCTTCATACGGGGCCATCTTAATCGTTGCTTGGTAACTATTATTGTACGCGAATTCCACCAATGGCAACATTGTTTCCCAACTTTCCCCTGTATCCAGTACACACGCTCTCAACAAGTCCTCTAACGTCTTAATAGTTCTCTCAGATTGCCCATCGGTCTGCGGATGATAGGTTGTACTGAATCTCAATTCGTTCCCAACGCTTCTTGCAATCTCCTCCAAAACTTCGATGTAAACCGCGGATCTCTGTCTGACATGATAGAAACTGGCACCCCGTGTAACCTCACAATTTCCTTAATATAGATTCAGGCATACTGATCCATACTAAAAGTCATCCGTACTAGCAGAAAATGTGCTGACTTGGTCAATCGATCTACTATGACCCATACTGCGTTATTCTTCCTTAGTAGTCCAACTACAAAATCCATAGTTATATGTTCCCACTTCCACTTCGGGATCTCCAACGGCTTTAGCAAACCCGACGGTCGCTGGTGCTCTGCTTTAACTTGCTGGCAGACCAAACACTTCTCTACAAAATCCCCAATATCTCTTTTCATACTCCTCCACCAGAAAAGCCTCTTCAGGTCATGATACATCTTTGTACCTCCCGAATAGCTATTTAGGGAGCATTATGTGCCTACTCCAGAATTTCCTTCCGGAGTGCCTCATCCTTAGGGACACAAATCCTTCCTTCATATGTCGAACATCATCACCGGTTACCTTGAATCCCTCGATGTTTCCAGTTTGTACATGTTCCCTCATCTTGCACAAAAACTTATCGTGGGGTTGGGCCTCCTTAATCATATCTCTTAAGGTGGGTTGCACCACCAATGATGCCAAAATGGCTTCCGTACCATTAGGTGGCTCAACAACTTCAATCTCGGTTTGGCAAACTCGTGTTAATCGCTTCTTGCTCCGTGAGCATACAAGCTAACTCCACTCTGGTCCTTCGGCTCAAGGCATCGGCTACTACGTTAGCTTTGCCCGGGTGGTACTGAATGGTGCAATCATAGTCTTTCACTAGTTTTAACTATCTCATCTGCCTCATATTTAACTTCTTTTGAGAGAAAAGATATTTAAGGCTTTTGTGATCCGTGAATATTTCACACTTCCCTCCATATAGATAGTGTCGCCATATCTTTAATGCGTGCACCAAGGCAGCCAACTCCAGATCATGTGTTGGGTAATTCAACTCATGCGTCTTTAGTTGTATCGAGGTGTAAGCCACAACTTTGCCGTGTTGCATCAAAACATAACCCAAACCTTGCTTCGATGCGTCACTATAGATGGCAAATCCTTCTGTAGGATTAGGAATTGTCAATACAGGGGCAGAAGTTAATCTGCCTTTCAACTCCTGAAAACTTTCCTTGCACTTTTGAGTCCATTCGAACTTCTCTCCTTTTCTCGTTAATCGAGTCATAGGCATGGCTATCCTAGAGAATCCCTCGATGAATCTTCTGTAATAGCCAGCTAGACCCAGAAAACTCCGTACTTCACTTGCATTTTTAGGTACATTCCAACTGCTTACTGTTTCAACCTTACCAGGGTCAACTTCAATTCCTTGTGATGTGACCACGTGTCCGAGAAACACGACTTGGTCCAACCGGAATTCACACTTCTTAAACTTTGCATATAACTTCTCCTTGCGAAGTGTCTCCAATACAATCCTTAAATGCTCCTCGTGTATGTCATCTATGAAGGCTATGACGAATTGATCTAGGTAAGGGTGAAAAACTTTGTTCATCATGTCCATAAAGACTGCTGGTGCTTTAGACAAACCAAATGGCATCACTACAAACTCATAGTGCCCATAACGGGTTCTAAATGCCGTTTTTGGAATATCACACTCATTTACCTTCAGTTGGTGGTACCCAGATCTCAGATCGATCTTGGAGAACACACTAGCTCCTTGAAGTTGATCGAATAAATCTTCGATCCTCGGCAACAAATACTTATTCTTTACAATAAGTTGATTCAACTCTCTCTAATCAATGCACATTCGAAATGATCCGTCTTTCTTCTTTATGAATAGGACTGGCGCGCCCCAAGGTGACACACTTGGGTGAATAAATTATGTCTCCAACAATTCTTGTATTTGAACCTTTAGCTCCTGAAGTTCCTTCGGCGCCATCCGATAGGGTGTTCTAGATACTGGTGCCGCTCCGGGTACCAAATCAATGGAGAACTCAACTTGTCGATTTGGTGGTACTCCTGGTAACTCTTCGGGAAAGACATCCACAAATTCCTGGACTGTAGGAACGTCATTTGGTATCAACTCAGTTGTTGGAGTTCCAACAATATTCACCAAACACCCTTGACACTTTCCCTTTTTCAGCAAGGTCAAAGCATTCATTGCTGATATAACTCTAGGCACAATCCTAGTCTTAGTCCCGTAAAACTTTAGTGCTTCTCCTCCTGGCAAATGTAGTGTCACTTCCTTTTTCGGACATTGGATGCCATCTCGATATCTACTAAGCCAGTCCATACCAAGTATTATATCGAAATCCTTCATATCAATTACATACAAATTGGCTTTTAGATCCCTTCCTCCTATGTCAACGTCTACATCCTTAATGATTGAATCAGTGAAAATGGTCTTACCAGAAGGCAAACTAATCTCAAGAGGTTCGTTGATCCTAGTATTGTCCAATCATATTATAAAATCTCGAAGACAAAAATGAATGTGTGGCACCCATATCGAATAATGCTAAAGCAGGTATTCCAAATACATTTAATATACCTGACATCGTGCCCGAGTTCTGATCAGCTTCCCCCTGGGTCATAGCATATACTCGTGCCTATCCTCCAAAGCCTTGCCCTTTTCTTCCCTGTTCCCGAGTGGGGCAATCCCATGACGAATGTCCTGGCATCTAACACTAGTAGCACTTATTCTGTCCCACAATACACTCTCCATTATGATTCTTCTCGCATTTCGCACACAACGGTTTACCAGTTTGGGGTTTAGGCCCCGGTCTCGCATCAGTCCTCGCCTGTTTATTCTGATTTCGGTTCTTGTCCTAGTTTTCGTTCCAGCTCCGTTTTTCCCAAATTCCCTATTTGTTGCCGGTCTAGCTCCGATCGGCAAAGCAATCTCCGAGCACGAATATCAGATTCTGCGACGATAGGACCCCATGGCTTGCCACAATGTGACGTATCCCTGGCCGTAAACCCGCTCGGAACCTTAGCGCTCATTTACGGTTTGTATCCACCATATATTCCATGAAAAAGCTCATTTGGTTGAACTTTCTCTCGTACTCTGTCACGGACATCCCTTCTTGCTTTAGATCCCAAAACTCGCGCTCCATATGTTCCTGATAATGTTGGGGACAATACTTCTCCATCACTATCTCTGTAAGCCCCTCCCAAGTTAGGTCGCTCGTTCTCAAGCAGGCCTTAGTCTCCGAGAGCTCATCCACCAACGCCCCCGCATCTCGCACCACCGGTGCATCGAACACAAAGGATGCGTTGTGCCTCAAGACACCGATTAATTCAAGGTACGTTGCTCCAATGACACAAACCACTCGCTCATGTAGGAGTCCTTCTTGCCCATTAAAGATCGGTGGTGAGCTTTAAACCGCTTCTACCACTTGTGCTTGAGTTAATGTCGGTGCTTGGTTGAATGTGTGATCATTCTCGTTATTCCCTCGATTTCCCCGCTGGTAATGGGTTTGCCTCATTATTTCGGCGCATGTTGTTATTAGCAGCAGCTCGGACTCCCGATCTTCTTCTCGAATCATTTTCCTATAGTCAAAGTGTAATCATAACTTAGTAAACTCATCTGAGGTATGCATTCTAAGTCAAAAGTATAGTTTATAAGCCAACTCATCACCAGATAAGACATCCATAATATAAAAGTAACGCAGAACATTTCCATTATAATCAATTCAAAAACCTTCAAGAGGTACAATGCAATAATCTGAAAAACAACTGGAAAAGGGAAAACAAAATGTTGAACTAGAAAGAAATCCTAACTACTACGCTAAATCACTGATCATTGCTGGAGTTTTCATCCCATGGTTCTTCTTCAGGATCTTCCTCCATTTGATCTTCTGGCTCCGTTATCTGCTTCAACCACATTCTATACAAAGAAGCAGAGAAATCAACAAAGCTGATGATGGGAGCATCTGCATTGTAGGTGAAGGTCGCTTCTCGAAGAAAGAGAGCTCTCACACGAGGTTCCCACTCCGGGGGCATAGTGTCCATCAGTTTCACGGCCGCCACATAGTCTGAGATACCATCTTGCTTTACTACGGCCCACATCCTTCCCATAACAAGAATGTGGCTTCCCAAATCATGGTTGTCCAACATCTCATAATTCTTAAATTCCCTAATACGCCTCCTTTTCAAGACTGCGGGGCAAATGACAAACTTTCTAGCGGTCTCATGAGGCCCAGCCATTCTAACTATACATATATCATACCCATGAATTTTTTTTAAATATAATAAAATTTCTTAAGTTCGAAGCGTAGTAAAATGAATACATATATCATTTCTCAACATTAAAATATGCATTTTTCGCAATAAATGACATTAACATAAGGCTCAAGTCTCATAAGATAACATGCTCGCATAACATAAGGCTCAAAATTCATAATGCCACATTTAGTAACAAAAATAGAAGTATTACCTCGAAGTCCCCGTGGTGCCGCGAAGGTGATTGATCATAGATTATTTTTAAGAAAAAATTCGACTCTTTTTTTTCAAGTCTACAGAAACGTAAACCTGCCCTGATACCACTAATGTAGCGCCCTAATTTTCAGAAAGTGCAACTACGCATAATAATATCCACAAAATGACTAAGAATCTAACGGAAATGAGTCAACTATTTTTTTTTCCAAAAAGAATAAGATAACTAACTTAAATATAAATTGCATCACCCATCAATTGAAATAAAACCAGTACACTGTATGTTTTATAAATACAAAAAAGATTAAAAAACCAACATCGTTCAAGAAATTCTACTACTAATAAAAATTCGACAAAACAACGGTCATGATCAATTCACTCGCCACACGCCACGTCGGACTCCTCAACCTGAAAGGGGTAAAATTATTGGGGTGAGTTATCGTCAATTCAGTGGGGAAGCGATTGTTCAAGTCAAATACTCATGCATAACAGTTAGCACAAACTTTCACCGAAAAATATCATAGTCTCAAGTACAGTTAAGTACAAATAGTCTCAAAGTCTCGCGTACAATTAAGTACAATTAAGTCCGCCATGTCTCTCTCTCAGTCTCTCTCGCCATTCTTTCTCTTTTTTTTTTCGGTCTCACTCTCCCTATTTCATTTCTGCCCCAATCTCACCCAAATCTTCACTGCACTTCCCTCTCAGTCCCAGTCAGTCTCACTTGCTCTCTGTCTCACTCGTCTCACCCTCTCAATCTCAATTTCTCACAATCTCTCACTCCAAATCGCAGCGTCCCACGCCGGGAGGCAGCAGTGAACGCCGGGAAGAAGCGGGGTTTCGAATATTTTCTGAGTTTTTCGAAGAGTTTTGAAATATTTGGAATTTTGGTATTTCGATTTTCGATGGCGGGGTGGTGGTGTGGTGGTTGAAGGGGTTTTGGGATTGGGGTTCGGAGGTGGTGACTGACGGTGGCAGCGGGCTCGGCTGTGGCTAAAGGAGCGTGGGTGAAAAAAAATTAATAGAACTAAAGAAAAATCCTGGGCAATTTACCTTGGCTATGAATAATTTGCAAGGAAAGGAACTGGAATATGAACTTGGAAGCCTCTTTCTCTCTCTCTCTCTCTCCCTCTCTTTTTTTTGTTGCCAATGGGTTTGTGATATAGCAGACGGTTTGTACGTGAGTTTTAAGGGAATAGGACTAGTGAGAGTTTTCTGGTTGAGGGAACGTGTTTTAGTGGTTTAATGTATCAGATTTTTTTTTGGGTTATCTAGGAGTTAGAATTGTGGAGAGTTGTGGAGAACGTGAGATTTTGGGATATCTGATAAGCCATCATCAGTTTAACAATAGATTTGGTTTTATCTGACCGATAAAGAAAAAAAAGATTTGGTTTTATCTGGTATTTGTCAAAATAAAATAAAATCAATATAAATTGAAAATTTAAAATTTGAATTAAAGATTTTCTCCAGATTTTTAAGTCTTCTAGAAATTGGATATGAATCTTGAAAATAAAAATAAAACTAAAAACATAAGTTTATAAATGGGTCTGTCAATATTATTAAGGCTGGGTTTTTTACTAAAATTCTACATTGGGCCAATAATTAAATTCTAAAAGTCGAAAAATACTAAAACCCAAATAGGTAAAAATTGGGTATTACATCCACCTTCATTTCATTTATGAATAACTGAAGGCCCAATAAAGTCGAGATGGTGAGTTTTGGGCCATTCAGCCCAAAATCGAAGACAAACCTCACCATTAAACCCTGTTCTCTGATTTCAGAATTGGGCGTCAATTCATCACTTAGCTCCAAGTAAATTTCTCTCCATTTTTTGCTGCAATTCTTTGTGAATATTCGGAATTAAGTTTCAGTTATTGTTTTTGATGCAGAGAATTTGAGAGAAGAAAGGTGGAAAAAAAATGGCTCTAGGGCTAATATTAGGCATACGGAGGGCATTTAGAAGGAAGCGAACTTCGTCGCTTGATATTCTGACGTCGAAGAGGAGTCTCGAGGCTTTTACAAAGGCAATAATTGCAAGCCCACCGATTTTCACACTCGGAAAGATACTTTTGTTTTGCAATTTGATGAAATTTACGCTCCAAAATTTGTTCAGACATGCTAAATTACTTGTTGTAAGTACATTATTTTGGGGAAGTGAATTTGATTTGCGATTGTCGATGCCGATATTATTTTCACCGGCATGTGGTATTTTTCTCTGTTTCTGTTATAGATGTTTTATTTGGTGCTTTAATTGTATTATTTTTCATGGAGACGTGTAGATGGCTTTAATGCATTCTTGTTTGTGGTTGTTTGCTATTTTTCAAGCTCATTAAACCTTATTGAAAATATGTTTCTCTTCTAAAGAATGGTGATTTTTTTTTTAATTTTTCTTTTCTTAGAATCGCTTGATGAACGATCATGAATTCTGTATAATTTTTAGTGGGCGACGTTTGGTGATTTTTCAATTTTTTTTGGGATAAATGAGAGGATTGTGAGAACAAGGTAGTGGATAAACTCTACTGAACCGTGAGTCTGTACACTTGGATTACGGCAGTGGAGTACGGATTCGCTCTTGTGGTGTTTCTTTGTTTATTTGGATCCAGTATTTTTTTAGTAGTTATTTGGATCCAATTATTTGTTTTGTAATATTTGAATTTCTGTAATCTGTCTGCAGTTAGGGACGAAATGGAAGGGACAGTATTCGCCCCTGATTTGGAAGGAATGAAGCATGTTAAGTCAGAAGATGGAGTAATGCTCACTAAGCCGTTCTTGGATGTATGCAAGCTTCTTTTACCTGTTATAGGTAAGTTTTGATGAGTTTACAGACGAATCCTTTTAGACGTTCCGTTTTGCATAGTTTAATTGCACAAGGAGATAGTAATTTTCGTATAATTACAGATGTAATGCCTTATTATTATCTTAATACTAGCAATGCTAGTGTGCCAGTTGGTTTCTGATCCATCAGCCTTTTTTAGGCATAAGTTCTATAGCAGCAACCATTCTCTCTAAGCAGGAAAAATGATGATTCTTGAAGTTATTTGATTGACAATGCAGACAGGCATTTAAAGGAGATGATTACAGATTTCTTTTTCTTTTTTGGATCAGAAACAGTAGGCTTTGATTATCTGAATGAACTCTTAGGTTAATGTTGAGTTGATATTTAACCTTGAAGGAAGTTTACATTTTGTTTCGTTTTGGTGATGTAAAGTCCACTTGATGTATCTAGCAAGTCACACCTTGTAGTTTCTCAGTTAGGCATTGTATTCTAATGCACTTTCTTCTGAGTTCTGAAATGTCTACTTAGAACTATATATTTCTATACGATCTTATATGTTTTATTTCTTTATATCAATGTGACTGTAAGGAATGGATGAATAAGGATAAGTCAATAAATATCTGTGTACGTTTTCAGATAAGTTTGGAGCTGCTATGGCACTTGTCAAATCGGATATAGGAGGCAATATAAATGTGAGATTGTTTTTCCTACTTTTCATATACTTGTCCTATTTGCTTCGTCTTTTCATCAACCTAACAGATCGCATTCTCTGAGATTCTTCTCGAGCATATTCTTTAATCAAATGACATCCTCATTCTTGTATTGTAGAGGTTAGAGACCAAATACTTGTCCAACCCGACAAAATATAACCATTTATACAGCAAGATTCTGAAACAGTGGCATGGTTGGCTAGCCAGTTCAAGCTTTACTGTGAACACTCTTATAACTACATATCTCCAGTTAGAATGTTCATAGCATCAGTTGTGTTAATGGATTCCCATAGGACATTGACTAAACTAGGTTGTAACGCCCCAGTTTTTATAAAGGGTTTTTGAGCGTTACTAAAATGAAGAATGCATTTAATTTTTTTTAATACTTAATATAATAAGAAAGCGTATTTAAAAGCGCACGAATAAGACACATCTCAAAAACAAATGGAACTATTTTATTAATAAATCCAAAAATCCATCACACTTTCGCTGCGCTACTCTAATTTTATACAACATAGTCTAATTATAAAAATTTCGTTGCGCCACTTACTTTATATATATATATATTTTAAAATAAAATTGATAACTCGAGCGGAAGCAATGATGAAGTTTAAAATAAATTACTAAAAATAATTTTGAAATAAGCAACCTTAGAGTATTAGCTAAAATTAAAAAAATATAAATATTAGTAATATTACAATAAATTAAGAGATAGTACGTCGCATTTGTTTGAATTTGAAAACAAGTCAAACAATTAAAAAAATTTAAGTAACTAAAGTGTAAAGTCTTCGGCTATCCCCAACATCGACAGCGCATCCACCCGTTTAATCTGAAAATAGTTTGAATAATAGGGGTGAGTAACACATACTCAGTAGGGATTCTAATTGTCTAAATTAAATATATACAAGCATAATTTCACAAATTTAAGCACATATACTTTGCCATTTGGCCGAAACCATCACATATACTTTGCCATTGGCCGAAGCCATCACATATACTTTGCCATTGGCCGAAGCCACACATATACTTTGCCATTGGCCGAAGCTTACTTTGCATTGGCCGAAGCCATACTTTGCCATTGGCTGAAGCCACACATATACTTTGCCATTGGCCGAAGCCACACATATATACTTTGCCATTGGCCGAAGCCTACTTTGCCATTTCACATAAATAAATACAGATTCTTCACATATAATATGTACATCAAGTTCAACAATTATAATCACATTGTCAAGTATATAATTCATAAAATTATACAAGTACGTATTTAATAAAGACAATTAAACTTCGCACTTAAAAGTGTAAAGAAAACCCGTACCTCAAGTAGTTAAATGCAATGATGCTTGAACGGACAAATAAAATCCCTAATTGTTCGGTTCCTCGTCACCTGGCAAACTTCCATCAATTGGTAAAAAGCAATGCTCCCAACGCTCATATTAATTTTTTTCGAGTTCTTACACTTTATGAGATTTCTTACGGGCAATGTACATTCTAACTCCTCCCACCAAAATAAAGTATAACCAACATACGAGTTAACTGCAAATTTTGATAGCTTAACAAAATTGACCAAATGAAACCAAATTACAAAATCTATATTTCTTCAGCCCAAATAGATAAAAATTTGAAACCAAACCTTTGCCAAGAAGGAAGATAAATAAAATCCCAACAAAATTTATTTTTTTGAGAACACAGCGAAAAGCTCCAAGGATGAAATGAGAAGAGAGATTTTTCTTGAGAAATGATAAAACCAAAAAGTTCCATTAGGTCCATGGGGCTGAATTGAATTTTTAGAAAAAACCTCAATAAGAAACTAGGACTAAATAGAAACTAGCTTGGGGCTGTATTAACAAAATCAGAAAAGTCAATTAAGAGGGCGTTTGGCTGAGCTTATAATCTCTTAAAAACAGCTTATAAGATGTTTAAGAGCTTATAAGCTCTTAAAATGTGTTTGGTAATTTTTTTCCAAAAGAGCTTATAAGCTCTAAAAAAAAGATGTCAAGAGAGCTTATAAGCTCCTAAAAAAAAGTACCTCCACCCCAACTTTTTTTAAAAGAGCTTATAAGCTCCTTATTTTAAACATTCAAAAGACAAAAGTATACTTAATAATTTTATAAGATATAAAAACAGCTTATAAGCTCAACTATCTTATTTTATCCAAACACTCTGACAGCTTATTTTTAAAATAAGATCTAACATCTTATAAGCTCCTAAAACAGCTTATCAGATGTAGAAGCTTATAAGATGTTTTAAATAAGCTTAGCCAAACACCCTCTAAGTTTATGGGTAAATTTGAAAAAGTAACTTTTAAGAGTTGGGTCTAAATGAAACGTTTTAGGGGCTAACTCGAAATTTCTAAAAAAAAACTAATAGATGGGAATTGGACTACATTAAAAAGAACAGAAACTTCAGTTTTGGGAAAAACAGAAGGACCTAATTGAAAACTCATGGGACCAAAATTAAAAATATGAAATTGACATTAGGTTCAAAGCTTAATCTAATTCCCAACAATCAGCCCCCAGCCATATACCAGAAACCCACACCTCCAACTCACTGCCCGACGTTCAATCTTTTTCCTTTATCGTTTCCGGCCGGCAACGAACTCTTCGCCGATGGCACACGGCGGTCCGTCGCCCCTCCCCACACGCGCGCACGCACACCTCTGAAAATCGCGCACACACAAAGTGACGGTTTCACACCCACACTCCCAAATAAAGCTAGCAATCACTAATTTCATCATCACCGCACACACATCTCACTATCATCAAAGCCCAACTATTTTTGTTGACAGAAAACATTAAAATAGGTATAAGTAAAAATCTAAGTTTAAGCTCGAAGGTTTTTGTGCGAAAGTTGCAGCAATATTTGGAGAAATGAGAGTATGAGGATTTTTTTTTTGTTTTCCTCCAGTGTCAGGCGTTTATAAAAAGTATATCCGAAGAAACGTGGAAAAGTTGGAAGTTTATTTGACTTCTCTGGGATAAGGATTTTGGAGTGATTTGTTCCTGTCTTAAAGCAGTAAATCGGGGATCACAAATTATTTGAATTCAAATTTAAAATTGCCACTTTCCAATATCTGCATATGTAAATAAATATAATTATCTTATATAATAAATTAAATAATAACAATTAAAGACAACACTTGAAATTAATTGGAGATAATTTATTGGGTACTATACTTAACGTGGTGATGATAGTTGCAAACAATGACAAATAAGATAAAACTCTTGATAGCATTTAAATATAGATACATCTATATATATATATACCCCTTTTTTCCAAAAAGAATGAAATAACAGAATTGGTTTAGATAATAAAAGAATTAAGGTAATATCAATGTACAACTTTTTTTTTTTTTTTTTTTTTGTAAATAATAGTGGTGGGGGTTATTAGCTATAGCCCTGGGAAATTCAAACTTATCAGTTTGTACTTAAAAAAATTCAGACAAAAATCTCTTCTCAACTTAAAATAAATTGCTATACTATATATGTATACATATTTTATAAAAATATAAACAAACTATTATTCTTATTATTTATATAAACCAATTAAAATAATTAATAAATGTGATAATAATAATAACATTAACATGTATTACATAATTAGTGGAAACTCGAGCTTATTTAAAAGGATTTTGAGCTTTAATAAATCAAAATATATGACCGAACCATTAAATAAGTTTGAATTTAATTGGATTGATGGTAGCCCAATAATGTCATAGTAATATAACAAAAGAAATAATAATAATAATAATAATAACACTTAATTACAATATTACAATAATAACATAAAAGACGATAAACATCGAACACCACGTTGGATGTTACATATTAAGACTAATAATAGTACAAGTTATAATATTACCAACAATAACATAGAAGATGATAATTATCAAATTATATGCTGGGTATTACATAGGTTGTGATGACATGTTTAAATTACTTTTTCAGTTACTGACTTACTGTCCTTCAAGTGGAGCACTTGTTTACTTTTCAACTTTATCGAAGCACAAACAACCTCTTGACCAAATACCTAATGTAGGCCATGTCATTTGCTGTATTCTTTTCCTAAGACTGTCCAAAGTCCAAAAATTTCAAAATTTATGATTGAATGGCACCTAAAACCTTCCGTTTGCTAACTCATGAAGCAGTTAATTGCATTCCTGATTGTTCTCTCTCTCTCTCTCTCTCTCTCTATATATATATATATATATATATATATATATATATATTATATATATATATATATCTTGGTTGCATTGTTAATTCGTTATCAGCATCATGTTGGATTGCTAATGAAATCCATGCATCAAACTTCTTTATGTTCCAAACCAGCCACTCAACTGCTTATAGTGGACTGTAATTACAGGTTGCCATGAAGCTTGCACATGATAGGAAAAAATTCTCAGACGTCGTAGCTGGAAATGGTGACATTAATAGTGATATCGAGAAATTTTGCACTACTTTCTCACCATTCCTTGAGGAGAACCACAAGTTCTTGGTAAGATATTTAGCTGTGAAAGACATTAAAGTAAATCGGGAGTGTCTTTCTTGTTTTTAGGGTTCAATTGGTGTTTCTTCTTCTTCTTTACTTCTAATTCTAACCTCAGTGGTATTTTTTGTAATTAACCCTAAACTAAAAGAGATGGGGTAGACAATCTTCAAGAATACAAGTAAAGAAATAATTTATTTTTTATTCCCTTGCAGGCTAGCGTCGGCATGGATGGTCTCAAGGCATCTTAGATGATGATTGAAGACAAAGTTCAGATCCTCAAACAATATACTTGGTTTAATCTTATTTTTAAATGTCTAACAATATACTTGGTTTAATCTTAGATGATTATTTTTTACTGCTGCTATTTAGTTCCTTCTTTTCCTTTGTTTTTAACAATGTGGAGCATTATATATGCTAATTCAGGAACCAAAAATTATTTTCCAGGGAAATTGGCATCCTCTGCATACTCTTGCTGCATCAGGAGAATTTTACCTTGTGAATTGTTTGTTAAAGCACAACCTTGATATTAATGCTCCTGACAAGGTGAACTACCTGAAAACTGCGATTTATATGTGTTTTCCTTTTTACATGTTGGATACCCCATGTATAATGGTTGTCTGGAAATCCGACCTTGTAATGTGCTATCTAATCTTGTAATGAATTCCATTAAGTTGTTCTTATGTTTCCTGCAGAATGGATTGACATTCACAAAGCAATACTTGGCCAAAAGTAATCTATTTCTAATTTTCTTTTGAGGGAATCAGCAAATCCCTTTGTTCGTGACAACACAAGTCAACAACTACTTTGTTGCTGGCAATTTTCACATACTGTGATTAGCTACCTCTCCACTTGTTTTGCACTTTTGCTACTGCATGTCCTATGCTTATTTTACAATGTTGTGTGCTATAACTTGCTAATGAAGAAAATATGGTAAATTAATCATGAGAAAACTCGATTAACTTATATATAAAAATATTCGGTTTTGTAAGCTGATTATACTTTAGTTGCTTTCATTTTTGAATTTAATAGTTTTTTCCTTATCATTTTTTCTGGCTCTAATTGGTTCAACTTGATTGCTCTACTTTCTTTTGCTTATCTATTTTGTATGATATTTAGGTTTTTACCTCCTTTTCGTCTATGACAGGAGGGGGCTAGGTTAATGCACTATGCCGTCTTCACAACTTCAACTCAAATGATAAATATCCTGTTATTGTACAGTGTCGATCTAATCCTCAAGACAATGTAAGCTTACTAATCATAGATTTTGAGGAACCTATTTGAGCATACATTTGTCATGTTATTTCAACCTCATTATGTGACCTGATTTCATAATTGGCTCACTTCTGAAAACCTATTCAGTTGATCTTGTGCTTGGAGTTTCATTATTTCTTGTGCATTATATTATGTCTATTAATGTGCTCTGTCTTCGTCTCACCTCAATATGACCTGTTTTCAAGGGCTAAATTTTCTGAACCCCCCCGTTCCTGAAAGCATAGAATGTCAAATTTACTAAACCATTATTATTGTTGTGTCATATTTTTGTAAGTTGATTCATTTTGCTTCCAGTTTTTTGTATTTTAATTTTAAGAATTGGTCTGTTTCTTGTTTTTTCCAGGATTTGGCATAGTTCAGTTATTGTTCAAATGTTGTATTATGCTAATATCTTATTTCCAGGATTGAATGTAAATTGGTGTATATACTTCTTATTTGGCATGAACTTCAATTATGTAAATTGATGTATATACTTCTTATTTGCAGGCATGATATTGGGGTGCTTTGCAACTGCCCTCAATGAAAGAATTAGTGTAGCTTTGAGAACACTTGTTAAACGTTTTGTTAAACACTTGTTAGACGTTTTGTCATACACTTATTAGATATGTTTCTGATATATTTGTTTTGTTAAACATTTACCGACATGTACTAGATACAATCACTTGAATGTCATGTTTTGTTTTAATTAGTTATATGTTGCTTTCTTGTATTGTGTTTTGTTTTTTGCATATATGAAATCAAATGTTATATTACCAAATGTGAAAAAATAATAGGCACCAAATAGAAAATGCATTATTCGCGGTCCAAAATTACAACGGTTATTATGGCTTGTAAAACTGTTGTAATACTTCAAAACCACAACGGATATAATCTGTTGTGTAATTACATTAATCAATCATTAACATAGATGGTGTTGTAAAAAAAAAGTCCGCTCAATGACAACGGATTATAACCGTTGTCTTATTATTAATGACAATGGATTTAAACCGTTGTCATTAAGCGGACTTTTTTTACAACACCATCTACGACAACAGTTGATTATTGTAATACACAACAAATTATATCCGTTGTGTATTAGCGAAATTCTTGTACTGCGAGTTCAAAGTAAACATCACGTATATATATTTGTTTAGTCAAACGAATACAATAAGAAAATGATCATCGACTTAAAAAACATAATACGATGTAATTAGTTATGTGGATGTTTTCAAAACAACAAAGATATAAATAAACTAGAAAATTATATGAAAAATTGTAATAATGCATTCAACGCAAAGAAAAATTATTTAATGATTAATGTGATTTTACGTTCATATAAATTTATTTAATTCTATTATCATATAAGTTCAATTTTTTTCTCAACTTAGTTTAATAATGTGTTAATTATTATCTATTCATTGATAAAAAGATTTATACAATTTTATTAATATTATCAAGTAAAATCATATGAATAACGTGCAATACATGTTTTTTTCCACCAAAGTTATATCAAAATCACGTGCAACACACGTGCATTATGTCTAAGTCATATGAGTTAGGTGCACACACTTGCTTTTACTAAAGTTTTATAATTCATGTGCGATGTAAATGCTTTTTACTAAAGTTATTTGAATTTTGGAATTTTTCTTTAGTTATATAAATCTTGCGTAATATTACGCTTTTTCTTTCAAGTTATATGAATTACTCACAAAACCCGTGCTTTTTACTGGTTTTCAGAAAGATACTAAGATTATTTAAATCAATTGTTTGACACCTTGTTCTGTTTAATAGAGTATATGATATGTAATCCACGAAATCTATTTCGGCTTTATAGAGAGCCCACAAAATTTATTTGGACCAAGTTTGAGTTTAAGATTTTGTATTTTTCTCGATTAAAAGCCTAATATCATCAACTCCTCATACTTGACAATTCTTTTAATGTTTTCCAAACCTCATTTTGCCAAACCTAAATCATATTCGACCATTGGTGGTATCAGATCACATCCATGTAGAAAATCTCTTAGAAAGTATCTGGATATAGCTACTTCCACACCACTCAATACTTGGGCATATGGTGGTACATTGTTGTTCGCCAAAAAATTGTTTTGGTTCATACAACTGCAAGTGTACAGTGTAGTTTATAGGATAATTGCAAGCAAGGTCGTATTCCTCAGGGATTGAATCTTGAAACACTTAGGCTATAATAACATTGTATTCCAATTTTATTGAAGCGACCAAATATCAAGTATTTCTAATCTAAGAAAATCGAAATATTAAGAAAAATTAATAAAACAAATTTATGAACCCCACAAGTATTTTCAACATCTCTAGGAGCAACATTGGACACATAATCTCAACATGCTTCTTCAATATTAAATGCAAATAAAGTTTTAAAAATCAATTTATGCAATTCTATGGGTTTAATTCCTAAGTTCGTCTACTCCCCCTCCCGGGTGGTGCGTAAACAGTTGATTAATAACAATTGTAGTCCTCCCGGATCGTTACAATTCTTATTAACTCCAAAACGATTTGTGAATTCAATGACTCTTCACAAACACGCATGTCACACATGTTTCATGTCTGAATTCGATTTCCTTCTTTGTTAGAACTCATCTCCCGAAATTTGCAATAACAAATATGACATGCTAATTATTGATAAGATAAAAAGCAAAAAAATAATAAGCACTCGAATTCATAAAATAGAAAGCATGAATTAATTTAGAAAATAAATAATCATATTTAATATAAATTTACAGTTTCGATTATGCCTCTAAGATCCGAAGAATATGCCAAACATTGATTACAAACTCATAAACAAATTTGAATCAATATATAACATCATATAAGCACAGACACGAGTTCTTAGACATAGAAAGAAAACCCCTTCTTGTCAGGATGGATTTCCCTTCCAAGCCCTCGAAGCTCTTGTGCTCCCTAGATGCGAAAGCCTTGTGGTGTTCTTCATGACCTATTTGCTCTCAGAATCTCTTTGATTCCTTCGTTCCTATGTTATTTGATGTGTTTTTGTTGTATCAAGTTGTGTTTTTTCCTGCAAGACTTTGTCCCCTTTAATAGATGCTTGGAGAGATCACTTGTAGAGCAAACTCTGAAAAACGCGCTGAAATAGACTTCCACACGGGCGTGTGGCTTTGGGCTCAGCCTTTTGTCGCACGGTGTAGGTCCCAAGGG
Organism: Rehmannia glutinosa; assembly: GCA_016081115.2. Taxonomy (NCBI): domain Eukaryota; kingdom Viridiplantae; phylum Streptophyta; class Magnoliopsida; order Lamiales; family Orobanchaceae; genus Rehmannia; species Rehmannia glutinosa. The sequence goes on from CM071934.1 coordinate 85,098,219, forward strand.
GTGTGAAGTAAGGTTTAGAAGGGGGGTTGAATAAACCTTACCAAATTTTCGATTTTAGTCCTTTTAAAAATACAATAGAGTTGACTCAAACAGCTGTATCCTTGAAGGACAACTAAGTTGGTTATTCAGCTAAGTTAGGCACTCAACAGACTAGATAGAGTTGTTGATAGAATAACTTGGTTGTTTAACCCAAATTTAACTTGGCTGGTTTGGTTTTATCAGCGGAAGACTTAACACCCTTTGATTTGTTTTAGGTTTGTTTTAAACACTTGTTTTTAACACATAGTTAATTATCAGTTTGATAGCAAATGTGATTGTATCAGCATATATGAAATAAATATGCAGGAATGTAAATGTGCTGAAAGTAAATGACACAATTGTTTTTATAGAGGTTCGAAGATGGGGTAATTCTTCTAATCCTCTCTTCTCAAACTCTTGGAGGAATCCACTAAGTAACAGATCAGTTTACAAAGTGGTGAACAGTTTGGAGACAGCCTTGATCACACAGCTGGCTCTCTTGCGACTCAGCTTCTTCACAGGGCAGTTGCCTTGCTACTTCAGCTCACTTCTCAAGTTCTTGGATTTTATCACAAAACCCTCCAACAAACTTGATAATGGTTCGACCTTGACATTTCCTCGTATTAAATGCCTTTTGCACAAATCTAGGACAAACACTTTACACTTGACAGCTTAGACATGTTACTATATTGAGTAACATTCTTAACTTTAATCAACGGATCTAAGTCAGTTGTCTTGACTAGACTGCTGTCTTTACCCCAGGTGACTTGAGTCAGCTTCCAGTCACTGGATGACTCAACTGTCATTTCAACTTTGAGACTTGGCTTCTAGAGTTGACTTAACTGACACTTCTCACAGTTGTTCATCAGTTGACACTCCTTCAGTCGAGTCTTTCACTTCCTTCTTGGCCATACTCAGCTGACACACAACAGAGTCTTCAATCCAGTCCGCAGTTGACTTCTTATATTCCTTGGCATAGCTGACTTGACTCAGCTTTTCCAACCCTATCTATTACTGTAACACCCTTACCCTCGTAACACGTATTTTTATAGCATAAAACGGTTGTTTATAAGCAAAATGGCTGCATTGCACCTAATATTAACATGTTAATCATGATATGTAACCCTTTTTCGCAAGCAGAATCATTCACTCAAAAGATTTAACACCACTTATTCCCACATGTGCATTTATCCATATTACAGGTCATTAACCACCGTGCCCTTTTATATACAGATCAGAATAGACTCCCTATATGAAATGCAAATGATGAGCTGAGGGAGAAGGATGAGAATTCAGCTGGCCGACCTTTGATCGATGCTTTAAATTTCCATCACACCCCACAGATCAACTTTTATCTATATCAACTAAAAATTGGCAACATTGCATTTGGTGAGTTGCAAGCTCAGCAAGTATAATCCAATAACAAGTTATTTAACATCACACAAGCACATCGTCACAATAAGAATGCACGTGCTTGATCATATTCTTTTACTGTTATGGGCCAGCTAATACCGAGAATATATCATGATCACGAAAATGGCCATGGCACTCTGTAATTCTTACTTCACGTATAGTTTAGTGAACTCGGGGTGGCCGTACGGTACTCTTTAATCCAGATTTCTGGATGTCTTTAATTCTTTAACACATGATTCAAAGTCATTAGTGGCCATAACAGAATCCATTAATCTCTGATGAATGCATTTTCTGTAATCACATATTTCATTTTCGTATCAATAACTTCAGTAGAGATCGCATATCTCATTTCCATATCAATAACATCAGTAGAGATCACATATCTCAATTTCATTTCAATCTCATCACATATAGATCATATATCTCAGTTTCATCACAGTATCACCATAGAGAATTATACAATTCATGTTAGAGCACGATGAGCTTCTAACCACTATAGCCAAACACGTAAGCAATTCATTTCAACACATTAATCATATAATCACACAAGTTAAATAACAAGCTAAAAGATTATACTCACCAGTGGGTGTCCTTATCTCGATGACTTTACCTAGCTGACCATATTTACTCATGTATTGGGACGACCTATTACAATATCAACTTCCATACCAATTCACAATAAATATATATAATAAAACTACGCGTATGTTATGTATGATCTGTGCAAGCAAGGTGTAATACCCATATTTTCTTTAATGATTATCTAATTTTATTAATCACAATGATTGTTGGTATATTTAATACTAATGATTCATCTAGTATTATAACAGGTGAAGAACGTGAGATCGATCGGTGTGCTCGGAAGTTCATGTCAAAAGAATTACGACGGTATATATGGGACATGAGTTATACATATATTACTATGATGTGATGTGTGTGTATATATGAGAAATTACATGTTATATTGATATTTTATTATGCTAATCAAGAATGATTAAATGAATTATTTTCATGCACTTCAAACTCATGTAGTTTATGAACTTGATGATATGTGGTATTTAGGTACAATTTTGTGAACGTTTTTCATGATAACTTAAGGTGGTTATTTGGAATTTATGAACATGGTATTTTAAGTACATGCCTTAAGTATCTATAGAAACAAGAATTACCTTATTTGAATATGTAATGTATGAGATATTCTCAAAACACTCAAATATGCCAAAACTGAAAATCTGTAAAACTTGACAGCATCATGTGCAACTTTGCAAACGTATTTTTCCCACAAAATAAGTTTCTTATCTGGGATTTTTGAATATGTTAATTTAGATACATGTATTAGGTGTCTATAGGAACAAGAATTACCTTATTTGAATATGTAAAGTATGAGATATGGTCCAAACACTAAAGCATGCCAAAACTGAAAATCTGTAAAACTGGACAGCAATATGTCCAACTTTGCCAACGTATTTTTCCCATAAAATAAGTTTCTTATCTGGGATTTTTAAACATGTTAATTTAGATACATGTCTTAGATGTCTGTAGGAGGAAGAATTACCTTATTTGAATATGTAAAGTGAGAGTCATGGTCCATATACTAGAGCTTGCCAAACTAGAAAATTCTGTGACAACTTACTATACTCGTGTTGTTGTGGTTGTTATGATTTGTATAAAGCAAGTAAAGTATCATGGTTGTTCCCTGTTTGAACCACAAAAGTTAAGGTATATTCTCCATGATTAAATCACAATGAAGAAAGCAAGAAATGTAAGGTCTTTATTTTATCAATTGGAACATGGCTAACAACTATCATGTGAAGATGTAGGGACCCTTTTTCAATACTTTAATAGATGAGACTTGTATCTAGTTATTTTGCTGAGCATACAAGGTTACATATATGAATAAGAGGTGTGTGGATCTGAAAAACCTAGAGAGACAGTAAGTTCTTTCATTCTAAATAGTTTCCTCAAAAATCTCTACATTATCCCTTTCAAATAATCAAATCAAACTCTTCACCAAAGTGTGCTTTTACTTCTTCATTATATTTACCTTGAATTCAATGGTGCATAACATATATCTACACAAGAAGTAATCATACAAGTAGTTTCAACAAAGTTTCATCAAAGGATCTAATGAGTGAACCACTTTACTTATACAAGATCTTGTAAGAAATATGGTATGTATTTCCATATTCGGATTTAATTGGTGAAATATTATGATATGCAAACTATTGCTTCTTGAGTATATTTATATTTTAGAAATACTTATCTAAATTTCATATATGCTTAGGTTAAATTTCCAGATCCTTATAGTTATTGATGATATAATAATGAATTTTATTTTATAATTGGACATTCATTCATGAATCCGAAAATTTGTATGATATCACATTTACGAAGCATGTGTAGAACGGATATGATTTTATTTAATGCTACATTTTGGATATGTCATTCCTATATGAATTATTAGTATCCTATATGTCATTCCTATATGCTCACAGTGTATGAAATCCTAACAGTTTTTAGGATCAGTTTTGAATAATCATTTTCACTATAAATGGATGTTCATTTTACTTAAGAAAAATATGGGACATGTCATTATGGGCTATGTATAATTCTGCAAAGTTTTAGCTCTATACGGTATCTAGGTTGTGAGTTACAAAATCGTTCTTTACAATATGCCCAGATTAGAATATAAGATGCCTGCACTATTGTATTCATTTGCAAAATTTGAAAATCATGTCTTTCACATTTATTTCGTAGAGAAAAAATTTGTGACACTCTATTAGGATGTTAGGTATCATGTTTCTAAGTTGTACATGGATTAGATATTTATATTATCAGATTAATATTTTTAAGTAAGTATAGGTCAGAATTTCCAGTTTTAGAGCATTAGGCTTGATCATGTACTAATGAAGTTTTATGAACCTTATTTAGATCATTTATGAAATCTCATAAATATATATAAATGCATTTTTAAGGTCTATATTAATTTTATATGTTTCCCATGAAAATATTTGACATGAACATTCCAAGAAGGCGAGCACACCGTGATCAAGACGTTCATCACCCTTAAGTAAAAGATTTAGTAAGTAAACAAGTCAAGTAAGTATATCCTCACCTGCAACATGATTAAGTTTATGAAATGTTCTTTTTACAAAGTTACACTGATTTCAACATCTTATATTTGAGCATTTTCTATGAAAGGCATTTATGGCATTCTTTACAAATTGTTGATGAGCTTTTCATAAATGTATATGTATCACGTAATATAAGCGTTACACACCCAATGATGATGTTTGTCCCACTAGGTGGACTTGTCCTGCAAGGTGTACTTGTTACGTTCGGTTTGGGATTAGCTACCCCCTTTTCTTTCGTGACGGCGCGCTAATGATGTTAATGGTGTAACGCTTGGGCCCATAAAGATAAAATGAATATGCATTTTTTATTTATGCATAGAAAGTGATGTAAAAGTCATTTACAATGATCATGCTCATATTTATGTTTCCATGATAAATGCTCATATTTTGAAAAATATTTTTGTGAGAATTCAAATGTGCTTACTAAGTTAATGCTTATAAAAGTTACATCATGTTGCAGATAAGAATATAATGAGGATGACTTAAGTTGAAGTTTACGAGGAGCGTATGTGCAACGATGTGGGATTGGAAACGGAATTACGCCAAGATAGACATTATATTTTATGATGTCAAATTATTAAACTTATTTCAACTTTTATGCTTCCGCTATGTTTTATTTAAGATTCATTGAAAACCTCTTTTTCAAATTGTATGCTTTCACTATTTTTGAATTCAAACTCTTGGTTTGTGACATTTTAGTTTTCTCATGATGATTTGTATTTTCATGATATAATGATCGAGTTTAGTATTATGCAATTGATCATTTAAAAAAAAATCCTGGCCAATATTGTATAATTTTTCTCAAAACTATTTTAAAGAAGTTTAATGTTAACGAGCCTTGTGGCGTTCCGTAAGGGGGCATTACAGTTATGGTATCAGAGCGGGTTTCGTTTCCAATACACATGGTCATACGTCTTCTCCAAGTTCTACTGTTGAGTATATTTTAAAATATATATTTATATATATTTGTCATGCTTAACAATAGTTTTTATAAAGGAATAGTGTTTTAGATACAATTTCATAACATAACTTTGATTATAGTAAGGAGGTTGAGCCTTATTACTAACTCGATAATATTTTTCCTCTCTCGATTAAGAAGAACTATTAACGTTGAAAGATGAAGAGGTGCACGTAGGGGTCGTCCAACAACAAGAAGGACAAGGGACATTCCTACTGATGCTAATCTCATTGAAATGATTGAAAATCTTCAAAGACAACTACAAAGCCAACAAAGTGAAATCAATGAGCTCCAAGCTAATAATAATGGAAGAGAAACTCATGATGAACCTACACCAATTACCCCTCAATATCAAGAACGGGTAGCTGAAGCCCCTATGGTTCATGCAACAGTGAGATCCATCTCACAAGAACCTCACTGGTTAGTGGAAACGTGTTAAACCTATCGACTTTGAAGGATCCAGTGACCCCTTAGTCGCCCAAGCATGGCTGAAGACCATAGAAGCCATTCTCAAGTTGATGGGATTTACTGAAAATGAACAAGTTTTATGTGCATCATATTGCTTGACGATGGAAGCCCGAGTCTGGTGGGAAGGAATTGAGCAAAGCAGGGATGTCAATAGAATGACATGGGCGGACTTTCTTAAAGAATTTAATGAAAAGTTCTTTCATATGAATATCACAAGAAAACACTATGATAAGTTTAATGACCTTCACCATGGAGACATACAATAATAGGTGAGGTGATTATACTCGAACATTATTTGTTAGTTATTCCTTAAATGGTTATTGATAAGGAATTCTACATATATTATCTTAGGAATGGATTTCTTAGGAATAAGAGGAATGAAATGAGTGATGTTCTATTATTTATGATGATCAAGAAGTTATTGTTGGAAATATAATAGATATTTTCGGGTGAATGAGAAATTGTTGCCAAAAGGTGTGACTGTTCATTCGAAACTATTTGGATTGAAATGGTTAATTCGAATAGTTGTGTTGTTTCGTTTGAAACCAATGGACGTGCCTGTACGAATAATGGACGTGTCTATTCGAACAGTTGTGTTGTTTCAATAGTGACCTTTGGTAATCTATAAATATTCCCCTTATTCTGCAGAAAATTGATGAGCATATGCAATTGCATACATTCATAAGCATATTTTCTGTCAAAATATTTCGATAAAAAAGAGAAAGTACAAAACATTCGAAGTTCGCCGTCTCTTGTTGTTTGGAGTGCTACTACAGCAAGAGGAGACCGTTGTATCTTGGGAGACGTTTGCTATTCAACCGTGGGCACCGTAGCAGGGCAATTCGTCTTAAAAACATAGAGTCGAACTCTAGCCTCGGTCTAAAATTTCGGCATTTTCGGTAATTCGTATTTGTGGAATTCAAGTAAGTTTTCAGATTTAATTCGGAATATAATATCGCACGTGACATATCCCCAACAATTTAAGATGAATTTCACCCAGTATGTTTTGAATGTAATTACGATACAGGTTTAGAATGTAATCAAATTCGTTCTATATCTTTGAAGCATGTTTTGTTTCTGGTTTGATTATTTCAAACAAGTTGAAAGTGCACTGCAATTGTACACTTATTTGATTGAGATATGTCTGATGTATATTTCTGATTAATGCTTGAATATGAATGATTTTTGTCTCATACTAATTATTAAAAATCTTGGTTTCTTATACAAGTATGATTTATGAGTATTATTTGTATATGAAAAGTTGATTTATCGTCTTTTACATTTCGATTTCTAATGATAGCATTTATTACGATAAAGAAGAAAGATTTCGCATTCTAATTCTTTGAATTATACGAACTTGACTTTGTCGGATTACATGATTTTATACACAATTATTCTCGAGTATTGTTTAAGGTCAAGCAAATTTGAATGTGATCTTTCCATGCGTATTTGTGGTTGGCGATTTAAAGATGGCAATAGAAAATATTATTTTATTTCATGGTAGTCTTGAGTCCTGGGGCTTGTTTAAGCTCACGTGGTTGAACCGAGTTCAAAAGAGAAAATGAAATGATTCTAATGTGGGGAAAGGTTACCTCTTTTAGAATTAATTCACAGTGATATCTGTGATTTGAATTTATGCAAACGAGATGTGGTAAAAAGTATTTTATTACTTTTATAGATGATTGCACAATGTACTGTTATGAATATTTGCGTTGAGAAGCAAAAATGAGGCTTTGGATGCTTTTAAGCATTATAAGAATGAAGGAAACTAAGCCTAGCTATAAATACTTGAAAATGTGAGATTCCGTGTTGGGATACTGCGATAGGCAATCAGCTATAGGCAGGGCACAAAGTGCCAACTTAGTTCTATGAGAATGCATGAGCAAATCTAAATGTCCTTGTGTGAGGCATATGATTTAACATTCCCTTGTGAGGGAGCACATGTCAAGTTGACTCTATCTAAAATATGGTAAATGGATGCAACTAAGTCCTTTAGCCCTTCCGGAAAATTCTTTGGAATTTTGCCTAGGCAATTGGATTATTTGTCAGTTGGCGATACAATCACAGTTGAATTTTGTGAGAAATAACAATTGTTAGATTGATAATTCTCAAAGTTGACCTTGTTGCACAATGTGGGGGTGATGAGTTTTGCCTCAAATGTGGGGGTGTTTCGTAAATATAAATTTACCCCAGTATTGATAAAGATTGACCCCAATAACTGTGGAGTCAAAGAAATACAAGTTTCTTTGAGAAGTATCCTTGTATTTCTTTGAGATGTATCCTTAGAAAAAGGATATGAGTCAATTGACATTGACATGACTAATTGATAGCTAAAAGGGGTCACCTGTGATTTATCTTGAAGATGTGCATCTTTTAGTGTACTCTTTAGTGTTGCAACACTGCACACATTGAAGGAAAGATGTAGAAAAAAGCCTTAAAAGCTAACCTTATCAAGGTAGGCCCAAAATGGATTGTTGTACCGAACTTGAAGAGAACATGTACAACTATTAAATCATTGTATAGATAATGACAAGTTTGACAAACGATAAAGTCAAATGAATCTCTTCCTAAAAAGAGATGACATATTGACAATAGACTATATGAGCTTAAGGTGTTATAAAGCCACATTGACATTGAAGGGCTTGAAAGTCCACCAGTGGCACTTATGTCGATTTACAGTGGTTACACTTGCTCAGGGATTATATGCTCAAATATGTAAAGATATTGATCTCAATCTTGCGCGCAAATTTGATTGAAGTTGAGATCAATTGTAAAATGTAAGGAGAATCTCGCGGATCTGTTTACCAAAGGTTTACCAAGAGATTAAGTATACCAATTATCGAAGGGAATGAGATTAAAGCCTATTACGCATGAATCTTTGTAATGGTAACCCAACCATGATGACTGGAGATCCCAAGAACTTGGTTCAATGGGAAAACTAAGTTATGAAGATTCAGTTAAGCACTTAGGATAAAATCCTACCCATTCCTATGATCAAAGTGCTTTCTGTAGAAGTATGTAAGGTTAAATTCAACTTTTAATGATTCCTATAGCTTGGTTAAGCCAAGTGGGGTATGGCATCATACTCTTAATAGGAGGTCACCTATGTAAGTGTGAAGTGGGGCTGCTTCTATGAGAATTTTGAGGCTTGAATTCTCTAAAACACTTATGAAACCCAAGGTTGTTCAGGACCAAAATGAACACAACCATGAGAACTGGAAATGTTAGGGAGGTTATTGTGTGGGTGCAGTTGTCTTGGTTTACACCAACGGCTGAACAGTTCAAGACATCATGTTCACTGATTAGCCAAGTAAATCTGATAGTATTCTACTAAGGAAGGTTCAAAGCCAGAAGCTACCTCTCCTGATGCAATAACTTTCCGATTGTACTCTCTTTAGTGTCTGCATTTACATGTGCATTTGCATTGATTCAGGTAATTTCTCATTCATGTGGGGATTGTTGGAAATATAATAGATATTTTCGGGTGAATGAGAAATTGTTGCCAAAAGGTGTGACTGTTCATTCGAAACTATTTGGATTGAAAAGGTTAATTCGAATAGTTGTGTTATTTCGTTTGAAACCAATGGACGTGTCTGTACGAATAATGGACGTGTCTATTTGAACAGTTGTGTTGTTTCAATAGTGACCTTTGGTAATCTATAAATATTCCCCTTATTCTGCAGAAAATTGATGACCATATGCAATTGCATACATTCATAAGCATAAAATATTTCGATAAAAAAGAGAGTACAAAACATTCGAAGTTCACCGTCTCTTGTTGTTTGGAGTGCTACTACAGCAAGAGGAGACCGTTGTATCTTGGGAGACGTTTGCTATTCAACCGTGGGCACCGTACCGGGGCAATTCGCCTTAAAAACATAGAGTCGAACTCTAGCCTCGGTCTAAAATCTCTGTATTTTCGGTAATTCTTATTTGTGGAATTCAAGTAAGTTTTCAGATTTAATTTGGAATATAATATCGCACGTGACATATCCCCAATAGTTATTAACTAGTGGATGCATTATATGTTACCTATATAGTCGACAAAAGACAAGAAGTGAAGTTGTTGATCAATGAAGTGCAAGTAGTTCGAGAGTTCATCGATGTATTTCCTAAACACTCGCCAGGAATACCACCAGATAGAGAAATTGATTGAAATTTGAACTCGTATTAGGCACAAATCCAATTTCAAAAGAACCATATAGAATGGCCTCATCAGAGTTAAAAGAATTGCATGCTCAATTAAAAGAACTCACTGACAAAGGTTTCATACGACCAAGTCATTCACCATAGGGCGCTCCAATATTATTTGTCAAGAAGAAAGATGGGTCTATGAGATTATGTATTGACTATTGGGAATTGAATAAAGTGACCATAAAGAATAAATACCAACTACCGAGAATTGATGATTTGTTTGACCAATTAAAAGGGGTATTTTTCAAAAATTGATTTGAGATCTGGTTATCACCAGTTGAAGATTAGAGAAGGTGATATTTCAAAGACATCCTTTAGAAGTAGATATGGTCACTATGAATTTATGGTTATGCCTTTTGGTCTTACAAACGCCCCAACAACTTTTATGGATTTGATGAATCGAGTATTCAAACAATATCTTGATAAGTTTGTTATAGTATTTATTGATGACATCCTTGTATACTCAAGGATTCGAGAAGAACATGATATACACTTGAGGATTGTGCTTGAGACATTGAGAGAACATCAATTATATGCAAAATTTTCCAAATGTAGGTTCTAGTTAGATGAAGTGTCCTTCGTATGTCATGTGATATCAAAAGATGGTGTTAAAGAGGATCTAGGAAAAATAGAGGTTGTTCTAAATTGGAAGCAAACTAAGAATGCAAGTGAAATTGGAAGTTTATTAGGTTTAGCAGGTTACTATCGAAAGTTTGTAGAGGATTTTTCAAAATAGCGTTGCCTCTAACTAACCTAACACGCAAAGGGAAAAAGTTTGAATGGACTGATGCTTGTGAAAGGAGTTTTCAAGAGCTTAAGAATAGATTAACTTCATCACTAGTATTGACGATTCCTGAAGGAGAATAAGGATTCTCTATTTACAGTGATGCATCAAAAATGGGCCTTGGTGCAGTTCTAATGCAAAATGATAAAGTGATTGCTTATGCCTCGAGATAGTTGAAGGATTATGAAAAGAATTGCCCTACTCATGATCTTGAATTGGCAGCTGTAGTATTTGCATTGAAAATATGGAGACATTATTTGCATGGAGTCGGTATGTAAGATTTATGAGACCACGTGAGAGCTTGAAATATTTCTTTACGAGAAAGAATTAAACATGAGGCAAAGACGATGGCTTGAATTAGTTAAGGATTATGATTATGAAATCCTTTATCGTCCTGGCAAAGCAAATCGAGTAGCGGATGCATTGAGTAGGAAATCATCGACAAAGCTTATGGCGTTACATGTTATCCCAAAACCTTTGCAAAAAGAGGTTATTGAGCTACAACTTGAAATAATTTTGAATCGTTTATCAACGATAACCTTGACCCCAGTCCTTTTTGAGCATATTCAAGCAGGTCAAGAAAAGGACTAACTTTTATCCAAAATCAAGGAAGAAGTAATGACTGGAAAATGTCCGGATTTTTATATCTCCAACGATGGAATTTTAAAATTCAAAGGACGACTTTGTGTACCAAATGATTGGGAAATGAGAAAACAGATTATGTCAGAAGCCCATGAAACTCCATACTCCATACACTCAGGAGCTACAAAGATGTATCGGGACCTCAAACAAAATTTTTGGTGGCATGGTATGAAGAAAGATATTGCAAGTTATGTTAACAAGTGTTTGACATGTCAACAAGTAAAGGTGGAACATCAAAAGCCTGCATGACAGTTGCAACCAATTCATATACCAGAATGGAAGTGGGAAGGGATTGCTATGGATTTTATCGTTGGGATGCCTAAGATAACTAATGGCTATGATGCCATTTGGGTAATTATCGATCGACTTACCAAGTCAGCTCATTTTCTTCCAGTTAAAATGATATTTTTTATGGACAAGTTGGCAGAACGCTACGTCAAAGATATAGTTCGCTTACATGGAGTGCCAAAGTTTATAATTTCGGATAGAGATAGTAGATTTACGTCTCACTTTTGGTGAAGTGTACAACAATCAATGGGTACCAAACTAATGTTTAGCACAACCTTCCATCCGCAGACTGATGGACAAACGGAATGAACAAATCAGATTCTTGAAGATATGCTTAGGACATGCACTATTGATTTTAAAGGAAATTGGTGCAAATACTTACCACTCGCCAAGTTTTCTTATAATAACAGTTATCAAGCAACAATCGGTATGGCCCCTTATAAGGCCTTGTATGGGAGACGTTGTTGTTCTCCAATTCATTGGCATGAGGCTGGTGAGAAGAAATTGATAGAATTAGAACAAATCGAGAAGACTGAATTTGTGCAAGAGACTACGGAAGATGTAAAGGTAATCCGAAAAAGAATTGAAATAGCACAAAGTAGACAGAAAAGTTACGCTGATGTTAGGCGAAGACCGTTAGAATTCTCTAGTTGGGGACTTCGTCTTCATTAAAGTTTCACCAATGAAAGGAACTATGAGATTTGGGAAGAAAGGAAAGCTTAGTCCAAGATATGTCAGTCCATATATGATTGTTGAAAGAATTGGAAAAGTTGCTTATAAGCTTGAATTACCTCAAGAGATGACAACAATCCACAATGTTTTTCATGTATCAATGCTCAATAAATACATTCCAGATCCTTCACATATCCTTACACCACAATTGATACAAGTTGATGAGAGTTTCAGTTATGAAGAAAAACCCACAACAATACTTGATAGAGGAGTTAAGAAATTGAGAAACAAAGAAATTCCTTTAGTTAAAGTATTATGGTCTAACCACAAAGTTGAAGAAGCCACTTGGGAGCGTGAAGAAGATATACGAGCAAAATATCCACATCTATTCTGAGTTTCGAGGACGAAACTCTTGTAAGGTGGGAGGATTGTAATACCCACAGTTTCTTTAATGATTATATAATTTTATTAATCACAATGATTGTTGGTATATTTAATACTAATGATTCATCTAATGTTATAACAGGTGAAGAACGTGATATCGATCGGTGTGCTCGGAAGTTCATGTCAAGAGAATTACGATGGTATATATGGGACATGAGTTATACATATATTAATATGATGTGATGTGTGTATATATATGAGAAATTACATGTTATATTGATATTTTATTACGCTAATCAAGAATGATTAAAGGAATTATTTACATGCACTTCAAACTCATGTAGTTTATGAACTTGATGATATGTGGTTTTAGGTACAATTTTGTGAACGTTTTTTCCTATAACTTAAGGTGGTTATTTGGAATTTATGAACATGGTATTTTAAGTACATGCCTTAAGTATCTATAGGAACAAGAATTACCTTATTTGAATATGTAATGTATGGGATATTCTTAAAACACTCAAATATGCCAAAACGGAAAATCTGTAAAACTTGACAGCATCATGTGACACTTTGCAAACGTATTTTTCCCTTAAAATAAGTTTCTTATCTGGGATTTTTGAACATGTTAATTTAGATACATATATTAGGTGTATATAGGAACATGAATTACCTTATTTGAATATGTAAAGTATGACATATGGTCCAAACACTAAAGCATGCCAAAACTGAAAATTTGTAAAACTGGACAGCAACATGTCCAACTTTGCCAACGTATTTTTCCCATAAAATAAGTTTTTTATCTGGGATTTTTAAACATGTTAATTTAGATACATGTCTTAGGTGTCTGTAGGAGGAAGAATTACCTTATTTGAATATGTAAAGTGAGAGTTATGGTCCATATACTAGAGCTTGCCAAACCAGAAAATTCTGTGACAACTTACTATACTCGTGTTGTTGTGGTTGTTATGATTTGTATAAAGCAAGTAAAGTATCATGGTTGTTCACTGTTTGAACCACAAAAGTTAAGGTATATTCTCCATGATTAAATCACAATGAAGAAAGCAAGAAAAGTAAGGTCTTTATTTTATCAATTGGAACATGGCTAACAACTATCATGTGAAGATGTAGGGACCCTTTTTCAATACTTTAATAGATGAGACTTGTATCTAGTTATTTTGCTGAGCATACAAGGTTACATATATGAATAAGAGGTGTGTGGATCTGAAAACCTAGAGAGACAATAAGTTCTTTCATTCTAAATAGTTTCCTCAAAAATCTCTACATTATCCCTTTAAAATAATCAAATCCAACTCTTCACCAAAGTGTGCTTTTACTTCTTCATTATATTTACCTTGAATTCAATGGTGCATAACATATATCTACACAAGAAGTAATCATACAAGTAGTTTCAACAAAGTTTCATCAAAGGATCTAATGAGTGAACCACTTTACTTATACAAGATCTTGTAAGAAATATGGTATGTATTTCCATATTCGGATTTAATTGGTGAAATATTATGATATGCAAACTATTGCTTCTTGAGTATATTTATATTTTAGAAATACTTATCTAAATTTCATATATGCTTAGGTAAAATTTCCAGATCCTTATAGTTATTGATGATATAATAATGAATTTTATTTTATAATTGGACATTCATTCATGAATCTGAAAATTTGTATGATCTCACATTTACGAAGCATGTGTAGAACGGATATGATTTTATTTAATGCTACATTTTCGATATGCCATTACTATATGCATTATTAGTATCCTGTAAGTTTAGTGGAATTTTATCTGTGTATGCTCACAGTGTATGCTAATATGCTCACAGTGTATGAAATCCTGACAGTTTTTAGGATCAGTTTTGAATAATCATTTTTCACTATAAATGGATGTTCATTGAACTTAAGAAAAATCTGGGACATGTCATTATGGGTTATGTATAATTTTGCAAAGTTTTAGCGCTATAAGGTATCTAGGTTGTGAGTTGAACATCGTTCCTTACAGTATGCCCAGATTAGAATATAAGATGCCTGCACTATTGTATTCATTTACAAAATTTGAAAATCATATCTTTCACATTTATTTCGTAGAGGAAAAATTTGTGACAATATATTAGGATGTTAGGTATCATGTTTCTAAGTTTTACATGGATTAAATATTTATATTATCATTAATAGTTTTAAGTAAGTATAGGTCAGAATTTCCAGTTTTAGAGCATTAGGCTTGATCATGTACTAATGAAGTTTTATGAACCTTATTTAGATAATTTATGAAATTTTATAAATATATATAAATGTATTTTTAAGGTCTATATTAATTTTATGTGTTTCCCATGAAAATATTTGACATGAACATTCCAAGAAGGCGAGCACACCGTGATCAAGACGTTCATCACCCTTAAGTAAAAGGTTTAGTAAGTAAACAAGTCAAGTAAGTACATTCCCACCTGCAACATGATTAAGTTTATGAAATGTTCTTTTCACAAAGTTACACTGATTTCAACATCTTATATTTGAGCATTTTCTATGAAAGGCATTTATGGCATTCTTTACAAATTGTTGATGAGCTTTTCATAAATGTATATGTATGTATCACGTAATATAAGCGTTACATACCCAATGATGATATTTGTCCCGCTAGGTGGACTTGTCCCGAAAGGTGGACTTGTTACGTTCGGTTTGGGATTAGCTACCCCTTTCCTTTCGTGACGGCGCGCTAGTGATGTTAATGGTGTAACGCTTGGGCCCATAAAGATAAAATGAAAATACATTTTTTATTTATGCATAGAAAGAGATGTAAAAGTTATTTACAATGATCATGCTCATATTTATGTTTCCATGATAAATGCTCATACTTTGAGAAATATTTTTGTGAGAATTCAAATGTGCTTACTAAGCTTAATGCTTATAAAAGTTATATCATGTTGCAGGTAAGAATATAATGAGGATGACTTAAGTTGAAGTTTACGAGGAGCGTATGTGCAACGATGTGGGATTGGAAACGGAATTACGCCAAGAAAGACATTATATTTTATGATGTCAAATTATTAAACTTATTTCAACTTTTATGCTTCGACTATGTTTTATTTTAAGATTCATTGAAAACCTCTTTTCAAATTGTATGCTTTCACTATTTTTGAATTCAAACTCTTGGTTTGTGACATTTTAGTTTTCTCATGATGATTTGTATTTTCATGATATAATGGTCGATTTTAGTATTATGCAATTGATCATTTAAAAACAAATCCTGGCCAATATTGTATAATTTTTCTTAAAACTATTTTAAAGAAGTTTAGTGTTAACGAGCCTTGTGGCGTTCCGTAAGGGGGCGTTACACAAGGAACTCAAATTGTTATATTTTTCAATTCAATCGAAGACATATCTCAATTTAATTCTATTATCTTTTTGTAACTCTCTCACTATACAATAAGATCTCCTATATATAATTATTTCATGTATTTCTACTTTATTTTGTTTTATTATATTTATTATCTAAATTCTCTAATCAAGAAAAAGAAGAAAAAGCTAAATTCAATTCATTAACTTTAAAATATTTACCAATTCTTTGTTCCCCCAACATATGTAAGAACTGATCAACGTAGCTCACACACTACAAGGAAATTCCAGTTTAGCGACAGATTTTACCGACAAAAAATGATTTTGTCACTAAATTTTACAATTACCTACAAAATACCTACAAAACAAAATATATCATTTTTTCCCAAATTATACCGACAGTTCTGACGATTTTTCAATTACCGATGATTTTACGTAGGTATTTACCAACAGTTTTAGATTCTGTAGGTAAATATTTTACCTACAATGATTTTACCTACAATGATTTTACCTACACTTCACAGTTTTCTTAATACTTACCTACAGATTTTTCTGTAGGTAAACTGTTTTTTTCTTGTAGTGACAATTCCAAGCATAATTTAAATTAACATTTTTCCACTTACAACCAGCACATCTCTTCTTAAATCAATAATTACACTCAGTGGACTCCCAATAATCTTATCACCAATAATTATATATTGTAATTTACATAAAAATATTATTATTTTTTAAATCTCTTTACTATAAAACTGAAATCAATTTCAACATTAATTAATTTTGTATCATTATACTAAGTTAAACAACATAAATAACTTTGCAAATTACTTACCCTTCATTCGTCTGATCGCTTTCTTTCCCCTCTCTATAATTTCTCTTTTTTTTTGTGCGTGTGTAGTCTGTTTTCGTGTGTGTTCGAGTGGGTCTTCCAATTTCAAGTGATATATATCCCTTGTGTTGCTTGAGGCAGTGACTTGATCATTATATTAAATACATAGATATATATCACTCGTGTATTCATGTAATTAAGCTTGAGTGTGTATTTGTTAAGATATATGTATAATATAATATATTTGATAATACTAGCTAGGGTGGTGTACGTGGTGTTTATCCTGCTATATATACACATATATATTTACATTATAGGATATAAACAAAATAGAGGAATCATACTCTATATATTAATTTTATTACACATCCCATACATTTCTAGTGCCATGTGTACTTGCACATAGATATGAATATCATAATATTTCTACACTAATCACATATTCCCATGAATGCTTTGTTTATATAAAAAAACAAATAGTATTATAAGCATTATGTGGCTAATCGTATATATATCTAATAGCTATATATATCTAAAGCTTATCTACTATTATAAGCATTAGAGATAATTATTATTTGCCACCCCAACTTTACCCCTTTTTATACTTCACAACCTAAACTTTGATTCGTAACACTTTGCACCCCGAATTATAAAAATAGTTACATTTTGCAACCTTTGGACCATTTTACCCCTAGGCATGTATTCTTTAAAAACAATAGTTCTAGTTATCCCTTTAAACTCTAATTTGAGGCAGATTGCTCTACAAGGATAAATATATTGCATTCTACAATAATCGTGAAATTTTCACTCCATAATCAATTTGTTTTTCGGATTTTTCAAGAAATGAGAACCCGATATTTCAGAACTTGTTTTATTCGTGGCATTGTTACACCTACTTAGATTCAGTCTCTATTCGGGAGGTTTTAAATGGATCATGTCGGGTTTCACTTATAAACTCAACAAGACATACTTCTATCAAGATCTTATTTCAAGTATTTCTCCGTATACAAATTGGGTCTTTAGACCGAAAATGAAAATAGTCCATTACGACCATATCAAAGCCCAACATGCTTCCGTAAAATTAATAAATCCCTTAAAATTCATACCTCTTTTGACCGAAACAACACGGGTTAAGTGGTTCGCAACGCCACCACAATGGAAAATTATTGCCCCGATCGTTTGACAAACGCTCCTCACTTGTTCAACCTCACCTCGGGAAGATGATGCAAGTTATCCGACTCCTTCGAAAACCGGCCAAAGACGCGCTCTTTAGTTCGTTTCCTACTCCAGGCGTAAAAGTAATTCTTCAAAGGGGATTGATCAATAGTACATTATGAACACATGTTGAACAAACAACCTTTATTTTATTAAGTACTTAAAGAAAAATTTATTACATTAGTAATCTCCTTTTGGGAGGAGAAAACTTGTTTAGCCTCTCATGCTTGAGGCTTGCACTCGAAAATACATAAAAACTTGAAAACTAAAACACTCAAAATATTACAAATTTTCCACTCAGATTTTATTGTAAGAAAACTAAGGAAAATGTTCGATGTCCTCGCCTTCCTTCAAATCCTGCATTTTATAGAGGTAAGTCAGGACTTCAAATGCGGACTTCAAATCTTGGCGATATATATGACGCCATCGCTTACGTCATATCTCCCATTATTGCCTCACCAAATTTGGTTTTCTTTTCTCCCGTGACTGTTCATGTGATGTTTGTCGGGAATCTTTTAAAAATTTGGTTTACGTGGTCCCCGAGGATAACGCATCTTGTGAGTCGGGCCCTTATCCTTTCGGCTACATGATCTTGTCGGTCGGGTTTGGGTGGAATCCTTTCCCAAACTCGGGTTCCTTTTGTTCGGGGCATGCTTGATCAGATCCTGGCCGACCCAACGGCCAACATGCGCCATGTTCTGCAATTTCCGGTAAGTTTCTTTACTTGCCGGAATCTTGTTTTCAGAATTCTTCTTTTGGTCTCAAGAGTTCTTCCGCAAACCCCGTAGTTGATCCAGTCATCGAATTCAAAAGGAAAGATCCATTCGCCGAGTGCGGAAGAACTTGAATGGATATTTGACTTTGTCCATTTCGATTAGACAAACCCAAAGACCCCATGCAAATCCCCGGTAGAAGCTTCGTCTTGAAAATGCTCCTACTAACATGGACCTTCTTAGGTGAAGCCGCTTAATATATATTAAAGCATTTCCATCCGGTCTTCTTAGCTTGATGAAATGAAAAGCTTCATTAAAGCCTTTCTTATTTGGTTCGGAGAGCGCACTAATAAAATACGAGTTCCAAAATATCGCCTACGGCCAAGTGTGGATTATTGGCCAGGTCTCAAATCGCTTCCCCAATCCATTTCGGTAATTTTGAAATTTCTGGGAATCCTGGTGACACGGTATAGATTGAAGCTAAAGCTCCAAAAGTATACCATTCCGTACTTCATTTGGATGACTTCTGGTTTCATCCAAACTGCGGGATACTTTCCGAGATATCAACCATTGTTTTTTCCGGGTTAATACCTTGTCTTGTAACTAGTTTCTCCCATTGCCTCGATATACTGCATAGGAGAAATCTTAATCTCGTCGTTTGAACCTTAGATTTGATTTTGTCGTGGCCTAAGATTCAACTCTCCCTCTTTTACCCCAGGGTCTTTGGGATGACTTGAAGACTCGGGTTGGGACACAGGAGCTTCAACATTAAGATTACGTTTGTACACCCTCGGGGATGCATCACCGCAACACTTGTGATTATGGTACTTGAATCCATAACCTCAGGGTTAGAGCCCCGTACTCTCTCGGCCCCTTTTTGCACCGTAGGAGATGCGGCTGGAAGAGAGGCCCTTGCAAAATCTTAAGAACAATTGTCCTTGAGCGAATGGCATGCTCGTATTTGACTAGAAACGATTTTGGTCACCTGTTGAAGTCGTCCAACAACAACCTCGCATTGAGACATAACGTCCCAAAATCTCGTTCTAGACTCTCTAGGTTTTCCCCGAGATGTCTTACTCGTTAAGGACCTCGTCAAGAACGCGTCCTTCCATCTCGTGTCAAGAAATCGCAAGAATATTTTCATGAGATTTTATAATGACAATATCATAATCATAATATTGACATTGCTTGCCATCTAAGTAATCGAGCCTTTTCTCGGTTTTGATTCAATTTTGTTTTTCAGAAAAGCCTTGACACTTGAATTATCAATTTTTAAAGTAAACTTTTTGC
This sequence comes from Rehmannia glutinosa, assembly GCA_016081115.2. Taxonomy (NCBI): domain Eukaryota; kingdom Viridiplantae; phylum Streptophyta; class Magnoliopsida; order Lamiales; family Orobanchaceae; genus Rehmannia; species Rehmannia glutinosa. The sequence goes on from CM071934.1 coordinate 85,118,563, forward strand.
TTGATAAAAATAGAGGCCATTTTTTAAAAGCCTTTCTTCGATCGCAAAAGAATTCTTTCTCGTTGATATGCCATCTGTTTGCTTCACGGGTGTGAATAAACCGCAATATCTGCATGGGACTTCTTCGTTTGGTGTGACTTTCAAGAGGCCGCCACCAATCATCATCGGCATCCGTATAAAGAACCAATTCATCCTCGTCTTGGGGAATCGCAAGTTTTGGAAGCTTTTTACAAACTTCTTTAAGTTGCTTAATTCCTTCTTGATGTTCATCTTCCCATTTGAAATCTTGCATCTTTTTTTAAGTAATGGGCTAAACACCTTCCGTAGTATCTTTAGATTGTTAATAAACATTCCAAGCCAAAATTAACAACTCCAAGAAAACTCAAGTCGCTTCTTGTCTTTCAAAGTGTATCCGAAATCCCGTATTTTTCCACAATATGATTACGTAGAATAATTCCGGATTCATTGATTTCAATTCCGAGGAATTCAATGCATCTTATTGCGACACGCTTCTTTTCCGAAAGCACTAATCTTCTTTGTGACAAACATCCGAAAATATTTCCAAATGTTTGAGATGCTCCTTCATGTTCTTTGATGCGATTAGAATGTCGTCGATATATACGAACATGAAATGAAATAATCTTTGAAAAGATTATCCATCTTTCTTTGATATATCCTGGGGGTGCGTTAGCCAATCCCATAGGCATCACGTTCCAAATATAGTGTCCCCTGTGGTGTAGAGAAAGTCGTAAACTTCTTACTTTCTTCCTCCATCTTAATGGTAGAATCCGGACTTGCAATCGAACTTTGAAAATATCTTGGCACCTTTGATACGATTAACCGGATGTTCTCTGCTTGGGATATAGTATCGTCGAACTCCAAAATGTTATTAATCCCTTTGTAATTAATAACAAGTCTTGGCTTTCCTCTTTTGATTTCTCCATGGTTTTCGACTAAGAATCTCGGGATCTTTGTATGGAGAAACTCCTGGTGAAATTAACTTAAGGTCAAGATGTTCCTTAAGTATCTTTCGCATATCCTCACGATCCTCCAGGTTGATAAGGATTGGTTTGAATCTTACGAACTTGTACTCCTTTCCGGTTTAACCTTTAAGGAAGCTTTAAGCTCGTTCTTATCCCACCAAGCCAAAGGATCTTCATTGTAAATCCTTTGGATCTTCTTGATATCCTCGAGTGATATTTGTTCCTCTATGGTTACATCACTCTGTGGATTCTCCATTAGACTCATCCATAAGTCCGCAATGGCTTCTCGAGTGACCCGTTTCTTCTCCTTGTACGAATGAATACAAGTTATTATCCCATATCTTCGATCCATCTCCGGATGGAACCAAATTGTCTATAGGATAATAAAGCTTCACCAAATTTCCTTCGATCCGCCATTTTTGGATTGCGAAGTTTGGCTTCATCACCACGCTTGTCTGCGAAAATTAATGGGCATTTTTACGAAAAATGCTTCCCGCATGATCTACGGACAATAATCTTATGATCACATAAGGTTGTGAAAATAAGTCTTCTCGTCTCGTTCTCTTGTGTGAACCGCTTGAATGTTTGTAGGAAATTGTTTCAAAGAAAAATATCTGACTGTATCATGGAAATAGATTGGTGGCGTCTTTACTTTGTACCACGGGTCACGCCCGCGCTCCGATCATTATTTTCGCTTGTTTAATTCCCTGTTAAGGATAAGAATCCTTTTAGAGAAATCTCTTCTGCAATAGTAGGTAAATCTTCTCCAATTTCTTTAGGAAAAACATCCAGCTTGCGGTACATATTCCAAGCACTGAATCAATATAGGCGGCGAAATACTCGCCTTGTATTGAGATATAACATTCCAATAGAAATGTATATGGAGAATGGACTAGTGGTCATCGATTCAGTATCTTTTATTAGCCACTTTGTGAACTCCATTCCGTCTTGTAATCTTTCCCAAGGTTTATGCTCCTCAAGAAATTCAATTCCGGTATTAATTGTTAAGGATTTTTCCGCAACTCCTGTGATAGTAAGCTCAATTTCTCCTATCTTGGGCTTCCTTTGATACCTTCCAACGATTGGTTGTTGGAGATAATATAGAACATCACAAGGAAAAATGTTATCCTTTTGAGTGATGTCGAATATTACTTCAACCTCTCGCCATCTTCACGGACATTTCAGGCTCTCCTGCTTTGTTTTAAAAACATCGGGATGCGTTGCATTTGGTCTCCTTTCTTCCCAACGGCCGCTACTCACCATTCTCGTCTTGCCGGAAAGACATCCTTCAGGCTCAACTCGAGACTCAGGCTTTTGTTGAAGACTGGTTGATCTTGAATTATCATATCAATCTCCTTAATAGTTGGAGATTCAATGATTTCTGGTAACACCACCCTGGCAAAGTCCTCAAAGATTCTTGGGACTTCAATAAATTCCTTTCTCAAGAATACTTCAGAATGATGGGTATTCGAGAGAGCATAGAAATCTTGTATGTGATCGAGTAAGGCTATTTTCTTCTTTCATCAAATCGACTCTTTTGAAATCTTGATGAAGGGTTAGGACTCATCAAGTCTCGATCTCCCAAATTGTATGCAATTCTAGGATAGACATTGAATGCTAATTTCCCCTGCATACAAATTTCTCAGAATCGCTCCTGGCATGAATCCTTGAGATGCGAGATTCGCTTGTCAAAGACAGCAAGATTAAGAGGCGAATCTATTCCTTCTTTGAATGTTGCTTTAATAATTACTCTTATGGCTCCGATATGAATCCATGAGAGTGTGTTTGCAACTTCTCTTTTAACTTTGCTTTTGATCTCTTGTATTTCTCTAATAGGGACCAACTGCATCTCGATGGTTCTTGGTAAACTCCATCGGAATAGCAAATTCTCCGGTTGTTACCTGTGGATAATTTGGTGTTTTTATTCTGAAACCCAATTTTATCCAATGCTTTTTCCATAGCTCCAATTGTAAATCCATCATAGACTTGAAGCTTTGGATCTTCCTTCATGATTCTCATAAGAGTTTTATGAGAAACCGTCGTGTGAGAGAGGAATCTCGACATATCCTCCGATTGTTTGTTGAAGAATTTCTTCTTCACTCGATTCCGAAGTCGAGTCACTTCCATCATCGAATAGATCTCTTCTTCATAGATGCTTTCATCCGAGGGAATATCCTCAAATTGATACACCGTATTAAATCCTCGATAATAGATGACTTCTTCGATTTACGGTGTGGCCTCGAACTGTCGACTCCTCGTTTTTGATTGTCTCGGCAATCCGTTGAGATATGCCCTCTTGCTCGCATGTCCGGCCAATTACGATCTTTGAAACTTTCATTAGCTCTAGTGTGAGCACGCCGAAAGTTCTTCTCCTCGGATTTCTCGTGCCTTGGTACTTGCTTGATTAGAACTCGATGATGAGGCTCTACTCTCGCTTGTGCAGTCTGGTCTTTGCCTGATTTATAGATTCGGGCTTTTGTTTTGATTTAACCTTCTAGGTCTCCATGAAGACCGCTTCTTTTTGTTGTTGCTTCTTCGGCGGTATGGATGGCTTCTCTCCTTCTTCTTTCTTGTGCCGCTTGGTTGACCTCCCACAATCTTGTTGGGATATCATTATCCACGCAACATAGAGGAACCGCTTTGTTAATTCCTCTTAATCTCTTGTAATTCTGTGCAGAGTCGCTTGATAGCACCATTGAGATAATTTGGCCTTTAGGAAAGACATTTTTTAAGCCCACGTTTCTCTTGACTCCACCCTTGTATTCCCCGATAAGCATTTCTCCAGGGACTCGGAATTTTGGCAAAGAATAGCCGTGTGCTTCTTCTTTTTCCTCAATCTTGGATTTCCACCAGTATTCGGTGAACAACTTGATATATTCGTCAATATGACAAATATCCGATGCTTCAAGGCTATAGAGGGCTTGTTTATATTTCTTTCTTTTTTCATCCTCTAATCCTCGAAATAACTTTTTTGTCGATGAATTGGATTTTGAATAGTTTTGCCATACCATCGACAATTCCTTTAAGTGATTCCCTGATGTGACCGAACTCTTCGTACTAGCATCGGTCATATCCCAGGCAATCTTCACCGATCCTTCAAGACTCATTTCAAGGAGTAATATGAATGAATCCTTTGTAAGATCGAGGGTTCTCTTTGAAATTCTCATAGTCAAGCCCATTCGGCAATGAGAACTTCTCTGTTTTTAAAATCTGGTATGCCCGGATTTAACATCAACCCATACGGATGTATTGGGTCGAGGTGCGATCTTCCATAAGGCGTCGATAAACATTCGGCCTTAGGTAGGTTGTGCAGTTCTGCAAGAGGGTTTCGACCTCCCGTCCCGAAAGTGGATCACTCCCGGTCGTGAAGTCCCCGCATGTGGCATCCTCTCGTCTCGAGCTCCATGATGTGAACCCGTGCTTTCTTCGACGTTAGGATTAAGCGGTGGCGGTGGTGGAGGAATTGGTCTACCTTGTGGGTCATAGGTAACCAAAGGCGATTCCTCACCGCATTTATCTTTAAATCTACAATACCTAATCCCGCGAAGGATTCTCGCTGGTCATGTAGATCTTTAAGATTCATCTTTTCCAAATCCATCTTTTTAATTTTTGATGGATTTTCCTTTGATTAGAGCAATAAGCTTCTCCTCATCTGTCATCTTTTCGTATAACTTCGGTTGGTTTCCCCTTTTTGGTGTAAATAGGGTACCGCCCCAAAATCAATACGTTCTTCCTCCGGATGAACTCGGCTGTCCTCCAGGTTCTTGACTCGTTTGAATATCATGAAGGAGTTCAAGAGTTTCCTTCGATATTTCACCATCGTCTCCATCAGTTTCGATCGATGAACTTGTGCGGTAGATGAATATGGCGGTTGCCATAGTCCCGCACTGCCGTCTTCGATTTCTCTAAGATCTTCCGAGATCTTAGATTTGTCTGGAAGTATCTCGTTCCACTCGGGTACTCCATCGGAATCATTGTTACGATGGGAATTTTCATGAACCGTTTCTTGAAGGTTCATCAAGTGAACATATAAGTGCGGTTAAGCATCCAGAATCGCTATAATATTCTCGCTCGCATTTTGCATTGCGCTTAAGGTTTCCCGTCGGCTCTGCATTCGCCTTTTCTTCATGTTGGTATTCCCGATATGAAACCCGGTCAAGGTGTTCTTGTGCATACATCGTCAATATTTGACGATATGTCTGTAAGGGTACATTTCGGACATCGGTCCGGATCCATAATCTCGGAGTAATTTCTCCTCACCAATTGTTAATTACATAAATATAATAAATTTAACTAAAAGTTCTTAATAAACCCTGGCTCTGATACCATTTTCGAGGATCGCAAGACCTTTGGGAGTAAACAAGGAAAATGCAATGAAATTTATCGTCCAGGTTGCAAAGTGCAACAACTTTAAAGTTTAGAGGGTAAACTGCAATTCCGCTTTCATAAGTCCAGGGGTAAATTTGGAATTTTAACCAAAGTGCAAAATTTTGTAAAGTTCAGGTTGCAAACTGTATCGTTTTAAAGTTCTGGTGGCGAAGTGTAAAAACCTGTATAGTTGGGGTTGTTAACAATATTTATCCCTATAAGCATTATGTGGCTGAACATTTAATTTTAGCCATATCTATACATTAATTAATTCCACTTAATTTATTATTATAATATTTTTTAGGATACACACATCGATGTTATCATTCACTTCCAAATTTACAACGTTTAACCTATAAATATTAAACATATCTATACTTAATGTGATTAAGCTAAAACTAGAAATTTCATGATTTCGCATGCGTGCTAACATGAATATCAAATACCAAAATGCATGTAATTATGCTTAACGATGATTTCATCATGATAATTAAATTACAAAATTTGGGTTATGATAATTACAATACAAATTACAAGGAAAATGGGGTATCAACTTCCTAGTTTAAGTTTTACATGGTATCATCAAAATCTACTTAATAAATTTCCTAATAATTTCTCCCTTTTTGGTGATGTCAAAACTTAAAAACATTTAACAAAACATAAACAACAAAGATACATATAGACAATGCAGTAACAAAGAATATATGCTTAAAATAGATCGTTTTATTGATCATAGCATTCTTGTCCTTTGCACAACTGTTTACATTTGTTATCAGAGCATTCCTTATCAGAGCAATATACATGTATACAAGTATATCTAAGCTAGGATACAAGAATACATACAAAGTGAAGAATTACAGGAAAATTCACTAAGTATACTACAGACGACTTACATGAATGTATTTACAATAGTAACACATGAAGGGGTTTGCAGCAACACTTCAACGCCTTCGCTGCTTCCTTGTTTCTTCTTCAGCTCTCTTGCGCTCCTCGTCGTCATCAACTCTCTTTCTTTTTCTCTCTTCTTCTTCTCTTCTCTTCTTTTTTCATAGTCCGTTTGGAAGCATCTTATTTTTGCTTCCTTGTGAGCCATTCTCGGGTATGCCTCTCATTCTCTTCTTCTTGTCTTCTTACTGCCTCAGCGTTCTTCCTCTCCACTTCTAGATTAGCAAGGTAGTCGTGTCCAACCCAGTAGATCAGGCGTTTCTTGTCAGGATCAACATATTCAACGCCTTGGGTTTTGGTCGAGGTAGGAAGCCTCTTCCACCACCACTTCTCCCTCTACCTGAATCAGCTCTTCCTTTGCCTCTGGGTGTGTACTGCACGGGAGTCTTCTGCTTTCCAGCTGACTGCTTTCCAACTGAGTGCTTTCCAGCTGAGTGACTATTGCTTTTCAGCTTCATCACACAAGGCTAAGCCTTTCTCCCAGTATAGATCCCAGGCTTGGGCCAGAGCCATACCTTGGAAATAGCCTTTTGATTCAAGAGTCTTAAACTCTTCGATAGATCTCGGCTCAGTTCCATTGTCAGGTATTGCATCCGATCCTTCCCTGCTGGAATACTACCATATTGTCTCATTACTTCCTGAACGGGAGCATCTTGTTTTTCCGTTTACTTTGCAAACTCTGCTTCAATAATCTTCATTTTCTCTGCCATTGGAACAACAACATGCTCGATTGGCAGAGTCACAGGGAGTTTGCTGAGTATGGAGGCAGTAATTTGACCCTGCTGAGGGGTTTCAACTAACATCAACGTCAGATCCTTCGAACTTTCCCCCTCAACTGCTTTACTCTTCTTCAGCTTTTCTTGTTTCAATCCCTTTAGGGACTCCTCTTCCCACTTTTTGGCATCATCAAAGGAAAGAGGGACCCCCGGTAACATTCTTCCAAGAAGGAAATCTAGTATGTTAATTGTGGAATCATGCTTGGAGTCTGCTGCAACAGATGCGGTTCGAATTTCCGATCGAATTTCCTTAGACTCGGCTCTCATTGTCTTTATTTCAGCCATGAGAAGGCTAAATTTGTCATTCATGGCATTCTCGAGTCTTAGGATTTCGTTCTTGTGAAAGTGTTGCAACAACTCCATGTCTTTTTTGTGAGACTAGGTTACCCTTTCAATGTAGTTCTGCATCCTATGCCTTATCAAAGTGTTGTCAGCACTCCATACAAGCATTCATCCATATAGGCATTTGAAGTAACGGACTTGCTCAATTCTCATAGCAGTCTACTGTTGGGTCCATTCCCGAATCCTCACCACGATCCCTCTCAAGTCTGCTGTGAGAGTGGCATCCCGATTGTCCAGGTGTAAGTCAACTGAGGCTTGGTGTCATTTAATCTTCTCAATCTCCTCACAGATCTTCTTGAATAATTCACGAATTTCAGTTGTCTGGTCCGATTCAGTTGCAGGCTATTCTGCGTCAAAATCAAAATCTGCTGGAACAATCGTATCGGTGGGAATGATGGGATCTTCACTTCTCTTATATTTCCTTTATTCAACAGTTATCTCTTCCATGAAGTCAGGCAGGTTCTGGGTGAAAGGAAACATATCTTGGAACGCATCATCACACACATAGGGAATCTATGGATCTCTTCCCTTTGATGCATTCCCATGTTGCGATTGAGTCGATTCAACTCTTAATGTTCACAGTTGTGTGAGCCTGCGACGGAGCTGATGTAGTCGTTACAGCTGCAGCTGTGGAAGCCTGCGCAGATGACTCGGTTTCAGCTGGGGCATTTATGTTGTGTTGCCTAGCTGACTGAGCCTCAGCTGTCTTAACAACTTCCTCGGTCTTGCCATCAAAAAAAAAAAAAAAAAAAAAACAACTTCCTCGGTCTTAGTAGACTTTTCTAAATGAATTACCTGTTCCTCGGCTATATCATCAGCGTCATCGGATGATGATGAGACTTGGGGAGTCGACTCATCATCAAAATTGAACTTTGTATGAGCCGCTTTCTCACTTAGGTGTCTCTTTGTTTTGAGAACATCCTCAGCTGGGTTCGTGAGATTTTCAATCGGAGTGGACTCAGCTTCATCTTCTGATCCTAAGAATGATGTGTTTATGCTCTCCTGGGAGTCATGAAGAGCGCTTATCTCCTTTTCTGTATCATTGCTGCGTACTGGAGGAATGTTTAGTGCTTCTTGACCCTTACACAGGGAAGTCTCAACCTCCTTTAGGCCTTCAATACCCCCAGCAGACTCAACTGTTGTGAGGCCTTCAGTGTTCCTTTCGACAGTCGCAACTGTCTTAGGGTCTTCAACAATGGTATCTACAGGAGTCTCAACTCCTTGGATCGAACTTTTGTGCCCAGAGTGTTAACTCCCGGGCTCTACCATCCTGTTCCTTGACTGCATCAGCAGTATCATTTGCCTTCAGAGCAGTGGACATTTCGGTTGAGACAGAGTCAACTGTCTGAGCTTCGTCAATGTTACTCTGTTGTTGGTCACTTTCTTTCAGCTTTGCCTCCTTCCTTCACAGATGAGTCTGCCACAACAACCGCCAAACTTGCTGTGGTGGAGAGAGTTTCCCCTCAGCTGGCTCACCAGCTGAGTGATCGATTGTGGGGTCACTCTGCTCCAGAGATACGGCTTTTTCGTTGAGTGCTCAGCCACCGAGGCAGGTGTGAGAACACCTTCTACAGGGGTCGGCTCAGCTTGGGTGCCCAACTTCCCAGTTTCATCGCCAGATCCCTTGGAGCCATCCTCTGATTGCATAGGGGACGTAGTTGTAGCAATGTCTGAAGCAATCTGTTGTACCACTCCCAGAGGATCAATTTGCAGGAGAGATTGTGAGGACTCTCCTGGGCCTTCAAACAAAATGTGCTCATGCATGGCTTTGGATTCCCTCAGAGCCTGCTGCATCTCGGACTTCTCGGCTGCAGCAATGGGATCTATATCCTCATCACTTTCGGAGAGCATATCAAGATGTGTGTGAGTGTGATCTAGAGATCCGGTGAACTCGCACATCTTGGCCTTTTCCAATGCTCAATCCTGCTCCGCAACTTTATCTTTTTCATCCGCTTTTATGATGTGGAGGAGATCCATGCAGTTGTCTTCGTCGAGGGCTTGTCGGACAGATGCAACACCAAGGAAATGGAGCTACTCTTCTTCTTCTATGAACTCAGGGCGAGTGAATTGCACCCTTGAGTGGTCTAATTTCCATGCTTTCCATTCCCTCAGTCGTCTTTGAATATCCTGATAAACCGGAGAGTACATGATCACATCATCATCATCATCTTCACCTTCACCTCCAGTTTCTGGAATGGGAGATAGAAGGCCTTGCTCTTCTTCAGAAGTAGCAACATCAGTTGTAGGAGGAGAGACAACCTTTTCAACATTCAGCACAGTTGTCTCAGCTGCTTCACTTTCATCAGCTGTCTTTCGCACAGCTGGGTCTTCAATGATATTTGCTGATCATCATCAGAAGACTTCCTAGATTCATCAATGACTTAAAGAGACAGCTCTTCCTGAATGTCAGCAGTCTCGACTTCTTTTTTGACTAGGTACCAGATTCAACTATTTTCTTCTCAAGTTCAGATTGCCTAAATCTCTTCTTCTTGGGCCGAACCAGAGGAACTTTTGGTTTTGATTGAGCAAATTTGTCGGTGGCAGGGACTTTGGTATTCTTCTTATAGGGAGCTGCATTCCTCATCTTGGTAGTCCTCTTCTTTCTTGCAACTGAAGAAGGGAGTAAAGATTCCTTCTCAGTCTCTGCTGCAGGGGCAGGAGTCTCGGTTGCTCGGGTAGGGGACTCAACTGCAGGGCAGGTGCTTTGGACTGTGCTGGGATCAATTGCTTTCTTGGGCTTAGTTGCGGGGGAAGCTCTTTTCTTCGGAGGAGGGGTAACAATTGTGTCTTCAGGGTCAGCTGATTCCCCCTCACTGATGTCAGCTTTCTTAGCGTGCGCTCCCTTTTGGGCACCGGAAAGGTTTGCCCGGGACATTCTCTTGTTTATGTGAAAAGGTTTGCCATGGGGAAGGGCAACACCCTTGACTTCCAACAAATGGCCAATCACAGGGCCATATCCAAGTGAGCATCCAAAAGATCCATCCTCTTTAAAGGTCTTGTTCGTCATATTCTGGCAGAGTCTGCTGTAGACAAACTCAGCTTAATTAACCTTTTTCCCTTGCATGATCGCAGCCATGACGATCAGTTTTGTCTTTGACAGCTGATTAAAGCTTCCAAACTTCATGTGATAGTCGTCCTTCAGTAGCTTCTTGTCAGTTGTGTAAACCACTTTAGCAGCACACTTGGGTTTGCCTACTTCCTTCCATGCAACAGCCAAGTCGACATCAGTTTCGTAGATTTCCTTCAAGCCCTCTGAAGGTAAGAACAGTGCTAATCAAGGTCTTTTGCACTGCGTTTGATGACCTCGCTGTGGACGGAAGACTTGATGTATTCGTCCTGCACTTCTGCATTAACATAGAACATAGCCACCTCCTCAAGGTAGGTATGTCAATACTCTATAGTCAGAAAGGCCTTTAGCCCTGACTTCTGCAGCTTCTCCACTATCTTCAGAACTAGGGTCTCATCAGCACCCTATTTAACCATTCCATCAAAATCCACTGAAGAGCCAGTGTGGATTTGCTTCGAGAGTTTTGCAAAATCGTACTTTGCAGCCATTTTGAGTGAGTTTTACCGAACGAAAATATGAAAACTTCCTTGAGAAAAACTTAAGGTATGAAAGGACACAATTCGAATTTTGAAATTTGGATAAAGATCAACGTCTAAGATTAACACGTCAAAACCATATTTAATTCCCCGCATTAAATGCAACAACACTTATATCCAATCATATGGGTTCATGTGCAGCTTTTACTGTGACCGTCATTATTACACTGACATCATCCTTAAAAACATTCTTGTTCATTTAAAATGATTATGTTTTTGTCACTTCGCTCATAAATGATTCATCTTATATCCAAAGTGACTTAACTCTTCTTCTCTCTTCACATGATGTGACTCAGCTGTCAGCTAACTTGATACAGCTGACTTCCTAACAAGGCTGTTTCACTCGACTGAAGCGTTAAACCTTATCTTTTTCAATTTCTCATCTTCTATCTCTATTGATTGAGTCTTCTGAGTATACTAACTCAGCTCAATTAACCCTAACTCATTTTTAGTTCTTGAAATCTTGATTCACATAGGGGTTTTGTGAATATATCAGCTACCTGCTTATCAGTTGAGGTGTATTCCAAGGTGATGTCTTTCTTTTCAACATGATCCCTTATGAAATGATATCTGACATCAATGTGCTTTGTTCTTGAATGCAACACAGGATTTTGAGTGATTGCAATAACACTAGTGTTATCACACATAATTGAAATCTCTTTTTCTTCAATCTCATAGTCTCTCAGTTGTTGTCTCATCCATAAGACTTGGGCACAACAAGCGCCCATGACTATGTACTGCCTCACCGGTGTGGATGTGGCTATTGAATTTTGTTTCTTGCTAAACCAATAAATCAATATGTTTCCAAGCATTTGACATGTACCTGAGGTATTATTCCTATCAACTCTACATCCAGCATAGTCTGAGTCTGAGTAACCAATAAACTTGAATCCACCTTCCTTTGGATACCATAAGCCAACTTCCTGGCATCCCTTCAAATACCTTAGGATTCTCTTAGCTGTAGTCATGTGGCTCTCCTTAGGTGCATATTGAAATCTTGCACATACACCTGTTAGTCCAAGTGGCTACGATAATCTAGAGGGGGGTGAACTGACTATGACGATTTTACGCCATTAGCCCTCTTTTTCGAATGATCAATCAAAGACAAGAATAAAAGTGTGGAAATTAAACAACAAGCCTCGATTTATAGAGGTTCAACCCACCTAGGGCCTAGTCCTCTACCACCCCAGTATCTCTGGGATGGATTTCAAAAAGAAAAAAAGATTTTATTAATTACCACAATTAATACAACATCACCTTACAACACCTCTTTGGAGATTACCTCAATCTCCCTTGAAGATTACCACAATCTCCAACGGCACCTTGTGAAGATTACCACAATCTCCAACCTTGAAGAACATCAAATTCTTCAACACCTCAAAAAGCACCAAACTCTTCAATAAGAAGATTACCACAATCTTCTTGCACCTAACACCTAGATCACCCAAGTGTGTTCTTACCACAAGAACACTCACAAGGATATCTTGTGTTAAATGATGAACCCAAAAATTCAAGATTACAACTCTATAATGAACAATATAATTTTGAGTGCAAGTGTAATCAAGAATCAAGCCTAGACCTCAACATGTGAAAGTGAAATACTTAGGCTATAAATACAACAAGAGTGTTGAATATAAAAGCTTAGAAATTTACAGATTTCTTGTTGTGTATTTGCTTGTGTTGTTCTTCACTTGTGTTTCAAAATCATCTTCTATTTAAAGGAGAGTCTTCACAAACATAGGCTCCTCCTTCTTCACTTTTGTCTACAAAAAGAAGATCAAAAGATGTAGAAATAATGTACAAAAATGAAAAGCAAATCTTGCTGATAAGGATGTCCAACGGTACAAATTTTGCTGTCAAAAGATTGCACAGCGCGACCGGTCGCCATGTATAAAATTTTGAACGTTGAATGAAATTAGTGCGATCCAGGTACAGGTTGGAGGGGGGTCAAAACTCATTTAAACAAAATCATCAAAATCTTGATAAAAACATTTATCTAACAATCTCCCCCTTTTTGATGATTACAAACCAAAACAATTTTAGGAGATCGATTTTAAAAAGAAAACATATTTTTCGGTCTAAAACATCAATCCATAACAACCAATGTTTGTCATAAGTACAAACACTAGGATAGGAGCAAATATATTTCAAAAGCATTTTTGCACAAGTTCCCCCTATCAATATGCACATCAAGAACAAGTACAAAAGCAACTAACTAAAAGCTAAAAGCTTAGCTTTTACAAAATACACTTGAATTTCATGAGCTTAGAAGCTCCCCATGTCACAAAGACATCATTAGTCAAGCATATAAGTCCATAATACATCAAATGGACTAAGTATCATTCATAGCCTTTGGCTTTTGAGAGCCTTAGCTTATAGCTTTTCTTGCAAGCTTATTTTCGCTTCTTTGAGCGTATGAGCGTTTTTCTTGTTTCTCCCCCTTTGGAATCATCAAAAAGAATGTTAGCACAATAAAAACATCATACAATTATATCAAAGTGCGCAATTTAATCGATTTATCGAGCATTTTGAACATTGAAGCTTAAATTCCAAATAAAAAGGGAAAAGTTGCTCATTTGATTTGAAAAAGCTCATTTGATAGATAAAACGTGATCTCTATAAACTTATAAGACTTTTCAATTCAAGAGAATCATGTAGGTGATGAATTTTTCATTTAAACATTTTGTCGAACACTTGGCGTGCGTCGAATAAAACAAGAGATATATACCGCCTTTGTAATTCATTTAAGCCAAAACCTTTCATCACCAATTGCAATATAACAACATTCATCCATCAACAATCATCATATACAACATACTAATACAAGAGTTTCATCAAAATAGCAAGATACAAGTACATTCTCAAGGGTTCAACCCAATTGAGATAAAAAGGAGAAATTCTTAACAATTGATCGGAGAAGTTGGATGATATGAATGAAATAGAAGTTACATAAACTCAAAAATATAGATTTTATAAGAAGAAAAACATTTTGAGTGAAAAATGCGAAGGGGTTCGATTTTGGAAGAAAATGATTAAAAATACGAAATGAAGGACAGAACCAATTTTATCCCTAAAATCACCTAGGGAGACCGGTCGACGGGTAGGACGATCGGTGCCTGAACACTAGTTCTGTTTCTGTCCGAATTTTGCACCAAAAATTCGATTTTTCACCCCTAAGTTTTAAAAACATGCAAATTGGAAACATATACCTCATTCAATATACATTATGCCTAAACAAGCTCGAAATGAGGTAAAAGGCTCGACGGTTAATGGTTAAAAACGAATGTCCGCGAGTTATCCTTGAGACGAAATTAAACACGTCTCAATTTTTCGTTAGGAGACACAATCCCTTAAAACAATATTCAATCTCAATATGTTTAGATCGATTATGAAGAACCGAATTTTGAAAAATTATATTCACCGGACTTGTTATCCCAAAATATATTTAATGTTTTAAAACTTTGGATAAAACAAGCCATAAGAAGAAGTGCCTTTCAAATATTTGAAAATTTCTTTTAACTACACTTTAATGAGATTCGTTGGGATAGTTTTGAAATCGAGCATATAGGCATAAGGCATGAAGAATTTTCGAGTCTCTAAGAATAATGAAAGTTGATAAACATACCTCAAATTTATTTGTCAACCAATATGCCTTTCGCAATCTTGACACTTTATGACGTAGATGGCAATGGATGAGTCTACGATCATTTGTTCCTTAATACCAAAATATTTCCTGCAAAAACTTGACAAAATATCTTGCACAAGAGCATAGTGATATCGAATAATACACAAAATATTGAACAACATAGAAGTTGAACAAGTAGCACATATTTAAGGAATTAACAAAAGTTTGATAAAACAAGTGCTTATTGAAAATCCATATAAGGTCTCTTTTGAAATTTGAAAATCGAGAATATAAAATTGAGACCTCATTTTAAAGAAATAATTTTATAAAGAATTTTGACAATCAATACAAGAATTAAAGACATGAAAATGTGCAATAATTATAAAAAGACAATGCATATTTCAAGAAGAGGATAAGAGTTACCAATTTCGCCATTGCCAAGGGTTGTATATATCTTTCCCATTGTTGATTATACCTTCTTCTTGAAAAATAATTTTGTTGGTAATATCTCCTCGTTTGATCATATGGCGCGATCCTTTGTTGTCTATATGAGAATTTAAATTCCTTTGATTTTTATTGCGCCGAGTACCTAACATAAAATTTTCTTGTGGTACCCTCAAGTGTTTGAGTCCTTTGGGATTAACATTGAGACTTTTGGGTTTCCAATAATAATTAGAACTATTTTTGACCCGACAAGTATTAGTCGTGTGATCAATTTTACCACAATAGAAACATGTAATAGTTCTAGAAGCATAATGACCAACATGCATAGGGACTTGGTTCTTTTTCTTAACATTAATAACATTAGGCTTATAACCAAGTCCTAGTTTCAAATGATCACAACGTTGAACATCAAGAATTTGGTCATTTTATCGGTACTGAAGTTAAACTTCAACATATCCGTTTTCATGCAATCAATATCCTTAACTAGAGTATTATTTTCTTCTTCAAGAATTCTAACCCTATCAAGTATAACATTATGATCACTAGTAAGAGATTCATAAGAAGCATGTAAACTACCCTTTTCATTATTCATGGTGTTGAATTCCTTTTTCAAAATGTTGGAGTCGAAAAGAGGTGGTCTATTGAATGATGCACCGGTTGGTAGATAGCTCTCATTCGTAGCCATGGATCTTTCCTCTTTACTGGAACGAGCTAGCCAAAGAGTTTGGCTTTGATACTACTTGTTAGTCCAAGTGGCAACGATAATCTAGAGGGGGTGAATAGATTATGCCGATTTTTCGCAATTAGCCCTCTTTTTCGAATGATCAATCAAACACAAGAATAAAGGTGCGGAAATTAAACAACACGCCTCGATTTATAGAGGTTCAACACACCTAGAGCCTAGTCCTCTACCACCCCAGTATCTCTGGGATGGATTTCAAAAAGAAAAAAAGATTTTATTAATTACCATAATTAATACAACATCACCTTACAACACCTCTTTGGAGATTACCTCAATCTCCCTTGAAGATTACCACAATCTCCAGCGGCACCTTGTGAAGATTGCCACAATCTTCAACCTTGAAGAACACCAAATTCTTCAACACCTCAAAAAGCACCAAACTCTTCAATAAGAAGATTACCACAATTTTCTTGCACCTAACACCTAGATCACCCAAGTGTGTTCTTACCACAAGAACACTCACAAGGATATCTTGTGTTAAATGATGAACCCTAAAATTCAAGATTACAACTCTATAATGAACAATACAATTTTGAGTGCAAGTATAATCAAGAATCAAGCCTAGACCTCAAGATGTGAAAGTGAAATACTTAGGCTATAAATATAACAAGAGTGTTGAATATGAAAGCTTAGAAATTTGCAGATTTCTTGTTGTGTATTTGCTTGTGTTGTTCTTCACTTGTGTCTTCAAAATCATCTTCTATTTATAGGAGAGTCTTCACAAACATATGCCCCTCCTTCTTCGCTTTTGTCTACAAAAAGAATATCACAAGATGTAGAAATAATGTACAAAAATGAAAAGCAAATCTTGCTGATAAGGATGTCCAATGGTACAAATTTTGCTGTCAAAAGATTACACAACGCGATCGGTTGCCATGTATAAAATTTTGAACGTTGAATGAAATTAGTGCGATCCAAGTACAGGTTGGAGGGGGGTCCGACCGGTCGGCCCTACCCTGGACCGGTCGCCCTCCCTCTTTTTTTAAAAGAATAGCTTTCTGATTCATTTTTCGTGCTTTCAGATACGGGTCGACCATTTGCTCAACTGGTCGACCTCCAAATTGAAGTGTTGTCCGATTTTTGTCAAAAATAAACTTCAAGAAATACTCCAAAAAATTAGTACAAATATTTTAAATCAATTGGGAGTATTTGGACAACATTTATAAACATTGTTTTGGTATAAAAACCCATTTAAACAAAATCATCAAAATCTTGATAAAAATATTTATCTAACAACACCTACTGCAAAGGTGATGTCTGGCCTGCTTGCTGTTAAATAGAATAGTGATCCAATGAGTGCTCTATATCTAGTTTGATCTACATCTTTGCCATCTGCATCCATGTCCATCTTGACTGATGTATTCATTGGAATTTTCACAGAAGACTTCTCTTCCATACCAAATTTCTTCATCAAATCACTAGTATATTTTGTTTGACTTATGAAGGTTCCGTCCTTCAGTTGTTTGACTTGAAGTCCTAGGAAGAAAGTCAGCTCTCCCATCATGCTCATCTCAAATTTTCCTTGTCTGGGGTTTGAGAACTTGTCACACAGCTCTTTATATGTGGATCCAAAAATGATGTCATCTACATATATTTGAACAAGCAGTATACTCTTTCCTTCTTGAATTCTGAAGAGTGTTCTATCAACTTTGCCTTTGGTGAATCCATTGTCAGTTAGGAATTGAGGCAATGTATCATACCATGCTTTGGTGCATATTTCACTCTATATAATGCTTTATTGAGCTTGTAGACTTTATCTCCAATAGTTTTCTGCTCAAAACCTGGAGGTTGTTCAACATAAACTTCTTCCTCTAGTAGTCCATTTAGAAATGCACTCTTGACATCCATTCTTGTGTGCATCATAGGCAAGAACAATCCTTATTGCTTCTAATCTTGCAACAGGAGCAAAGGTTTTATCAAAATCTATGCCCTCTTCTTGGCAATACCCTTTGGCTACCAATCTTGCTTTGTTTCTCACAACAGATCCTTCTTCATTAATCTTGTTTCTGGAAACCCAATTTGTGCCAATTACAGTCTGATGGGTTGGCCTATACACTATTTCCCATACTTTGTTCCTTTCAAACTGATTCAGCTCTTCTTGCATGGCTTGAATCCAATGAGTGTTCTCTAATGCTTGAAACAAATTTTTTGGCTCTATTTAGGAAATAAAACAAGTGAACATAGCTTCATGTTATGCTCTGGATCTGGTTCTTATGCCATCTCTTACATTTCCAATTACTAACTCTGGTGGATGATCTCTCAGCCATCTCACATCAGGTTGTAGTAAGTCTGCTGGATTCAGCCATCTTGCAACTAAGTTGTCTTATACAGCTCTTTCATTTTTATTCAGCTGCAGACTTTCCAGTTGTCTTTGAGATTCATCTATCTCATTTTCATCTGGGTTGATTGCTCTTACTTCAGCTTCAACATAGGGACTCTTCTGCATTGTTGGCTGATTCAGCTTATCAGCTAACTCTTCAATGTCTTCTCAATTCACATTTGGTTCATCAAAAACCACATGGATAGACTCTTATGTGACCGTATTCCTCTTGTTCAGCACTCTATAGGCTTTACTCTCATCTGAGTATCCCAAAAAAATACCTTCATCATCTTTAGCATCAAAAGCCTTCAAATTATCTTTTCCATTGTTATGGATAAAGCATTTGCATCCAAATATCTTGAAGTACCCAACATTTGGCTTTCTCCCAATCCAAATTTCACAGGGAGTCTTGGTCAATTGCCTGTTAATCATGCATCTATTTTGAGTATAACATGTTGTGTTAATGGCTTCAACCTAAAATCTCTTAGGCAATCCCGCTTCAGCTAACATGGTCCTTGCAGCTTCCTTAAGAGTTATGTTCCTTCTTTTAGATACTCCATTCTGCTATAGAGTTCTTGCTGTAGATAACTCATGAGCAATACCATTTTCAACACAATACTGAGTTATTATCCCATTGACAAATTCAGTTCCCCTATCAGATCTTATTTTTATAATGGTTTGGCTCTTCTCATTTTGAACTCTTTTCATTAGCTGAGGTAACTTTTGCAAGGTTTCCTTCTTTTTATACATGAAGATGGTCCATGTATACCTTGAATAATCATCTACTACTACAAGAGTGTATTTCTTTCGACTTATGATGGCTGGTTCAACTGGACCAAATAAATCCATATGCAACAGATGTAATATCCTTGTTGAAGAAGGACTTGGCTTGTCATTAAATGAAGATTTAATTTGTTTTCCCATCTGGCATGCATCACATACACTTTCTTTCTTGTACTCTGAGTCTTGCAATCCTTCTACAAGATGACTTCTTGCAATCTTGTTGATTATCTTGAAATTCAGATGACTCAGTTTCTTGTGCCACAACCAACTTGATTCGGCTATGCTCTTTGCTAGCAGACAAGTGTTTCGTGTAGCAGTAGACCAATCTACCATATACATATTCTTCTATCTGGATCCTTGCAGCACTATTTCATTTGATTCAGCATCTTTGATCTGGCACACTCCCATATTAAATCCAACATTGTAGCCTTTGTCACAGAGTTGGCTGATGCTTAACATGTTGAAGTTGAGGCCTTCAACATAAGCAACATCTGTGATTTTCAATCCATTCTTCTTGATAGATCTAGTGCCTTTGATTTTCCCTGGAGCTTCATTTCCTCCAAAATGACTTTTGAACCTTTAATCTCCTTGAACTTTGACAGAGTTTTCTTGTTTCTTGTCATATGTCTGGAACAGTCACTATCCATGTACCAGGTTCCTTGGCACTCAGCTGTTCCTTGAACCTGCAATCAAGGAAATTAGGTTTTAGGTACCCAAACTTGTCTGGGTTCTTGGGGGTTAGTACTGTAAGATGCTTCAACCAACCTATAGCTAAATGGTCTAACTCTAAGTGGTTGCCATTTATCAGTAGCATAATCATAGTGCACTTTGGCAAATTGCTTGGGGGTTTTAGGTTCATACAACTGTTTTTTTTGTCTATATGACTGTGTGTGTGTTTTAGCAACTGATCTTTTGGGGTAGTTGTGATATGTTTGAGTGTAGTGCTTGGGTGTATATGTGTGCTGATAATAGCTCTTTTGCCTTTGGAACGACCTTTGCTGAGTTTTAGGTCTTTGCCATTTAGGCTTGTATTCCATTGGTCTTTGCTGATTTTTCACATTATACCAGTCAATTTGGTTTGGGTAGTTTCTACCATTCCCGTCATATGTATTTATCTGATGAAAGTTTTAGGGAATCTGGTAGCTTTGTTTGCTTTTTACAGAGTATTTTCTGTTTGGAGTTAGCTGAGGAACTCGGCTAGATTTCTTCTCAGTTGTCCTCTCAGCGTACTCCACTAGTTTCTTTCCTTTTCCTTTATATCCAAGGCCTAGTGTGATTGTGATTTTGCTTTGGAGTGAATGTGGGTGCAACATTTGGTGTTTTGGATTTTTGGGATGCTTCATTACTTGAAGATCCTTTTTCCAATATCACTGTTGGAGTTTGGCTATGCACAAAGGAATTGAATCTTATGCCTGCTTTATCTCCACGTTCTTTTTGACTCATAATAATATCATCCAATGATTTAGATGCCTTAGTGAATGAGGCAATCACATTTTTAAGATCTTTTTCCCTCTTTTCTGTAGCAGCTAACTCTGCAAAGATCTTAGCATTTTCAGCCTCCAGCTTAGTATTCTCATCAGCTATATGACTCAGAGTACTCAGCTCTTTAGTCAGTTGTGAGTTTTGGCTTTTAAGCTAGTTGTTTTCCTCATTTAGAGTAGTGTGTGAGGATTTAATGTGCTCAAAATCTCTCATCATTTTGCGTAATGAATCATAAAGATCTATTGGTGATGAAGTGTGTGTATCACAGTCACTATCACTGGAATCAGAATGAGATGAGTTAGAGTGTACCTCATCTTCTTGATCCTGTGGTTCTTGTTCTTTAGCCATGAGGCAAATCAAAGCCTCTTCCTCAGAATCACTTGAGTAGTCTGCTTCACTATTGTCTGAGTCTGCTGCTTCTTTGGACTTGGCTGTCTCGTCGTCTCGGTAGCTAACACGGTTTTTCTCTTTTCCTGTCTTCTCTCCCTGAAGACTTTTTTTTCTTCTTCATTCCTACATTTGTTGACTGGTGGATAGGAGCAGTCAACTGCAAAATGTCCTGGTTGTCTGCAGTTCCAACACAGGTTTTCAGCTCTTTGGTCAACTCTTTCTATTCTTGGGATATCAGCTCTCTGATATTCAACCCTTTGATGCTCAACTCTCTTGGGTGGCCTATCTTCCCTTGATTTGGAAGGGGTTGAATGTCTCCTGGAGGTTTCACCCTTATTTCTTTTATAGTTCTTATTGAAGAACTTGTTGAATCTTTTAACCATCAGGGCAATTTTCTCCGGGTCTATGGCTTCCTTTGGTTCAGCTCTCTTTCCATCATTAGCCATTAGTGCAGTTGTCTTGGGTACAACTCTATTCTCTTGCTCTTTCCTTCTCAGCTCAAACTTATAAGCTTTGAGATCTGAGAATAGCTCATGGTTAGATGTTCTTGAGAGATTCATTGAATGTCTCAGGGCCATGGTCTTCATTTCCCATTCAGCTGGGAGGCTTCTTAGTATCTTCATACACATCCCCTTTTGTGTGTATTCATTCCCAAGAGCTGAAAGCTCATTTGTGATCTTAGTGAATCTAGCATCCAGTTGATCCATGGTTTCACTTGCAAGCATTTTGAAATTTTCAAATTTTTGAACTGCAACTGATAGTTTATTTTCTTTAATTTGCTCTGATCCTTCACAAATTAAAGTCAGCTTATTCCAGATTTCTTTTGCAGATTTGAAAGATTTGACTTTATTGAACATTGCTTTGTCCAATGTCTTGTAGAGTATGTCCTTAGCCACATTGTCCAAGTTGTATCTCCTTCTATCCTCATTAGTTCATTCAGTCCTTGGTTTTTCAACCAGTGTTGGTCTTCTCAAAGCAAATGACTTCTTCCCCTTCGAGTGCAGGTGCTCTTGTCTGATTGTGTTCAGTTTGAGTATTTGTAGTGGCCCATCCTCTATCACAAGCCACATTTCGTCATGTAATGCAGATAGATGAGCCTTCATGCAAATTTTCCAATGATCAAAATCTTCAACAGTGAATATAGAAATACGTGTCAGATTTGCTTCCATGATAATAACTTTGCTTAAACTAAAAGATTTTGAAAACACAAGTGTTCAAAAGCCTCTTTGAAAAGATGGAGATCTAGTTTAGTAACTAGTGCGGAAGGCTCAATGAACCAACCGCTCTGATACCACTTGTAGGTCCCAAGGGGTGTGAAGTAAGGTTTAGAGGGGGGGTTGAATAAACCTTACCAAATTTTCGATTTTAGTCCTTTTAAAAATACAACAGAGTTGACTCAAATAGTTGTGTCCTTGAGGGACAACTAAGTTGGTTATTCAACTAAGTTAGGCACTCGACAGACTCGATAGAGCTGTTAATAGAATAACTTGGTTGTTTAACCCAAACTTAACTTGGCTGGTTTGGTTTTATCAGCGGAAGACTTAACACCCTTTGATTGTTTTAGGTTTGTTTTAAACACTTGTTTCTAACACTTAGTTAATTATCAGCAGATATGAAATAAATATGCAGAAATGTAAATGTGCTGAAAGTAAATGACATAATTGTTTTTATAGAGGTTAGAAGATGGGGTAATTCTTCTAATCCTCTCTTCTCCAATTCCTGGAGGAATCCAGTAAATAACAGATCAGTTTACAAAGTGGTGAACAATCTGGAGACATCTTTGATCACATAGTGGGGCTCTCTTGCGACTAGAACCTTCTTCAGGGCAAGTTTGCCTTGCGCTACTTGACTCACTTCTCAAGTTCTTGGATTTGATCACGAAGCCCTCCAACAAACTTGATAATGGTTTGACCTTGAAACTTCCTACAATCCAGGCTTGGAATGTAGACCCGTTTTGATTCTTCAAAAATTTTCTCTTCAACAGATTTGAAGTTATCTTTCCTTCACAGCGTGTGTTGGATCGATTTTCTTCGAGTTTCAGGCTTGAGGATTTGCTTGAATATTTGTGAGAATATTGCAGGTTATTGCTTGAATAATACTTGTTTGTTCGTGGTTCAAGTAACCTTTTCTCAGTAAATTTCTCAGCCTTTTATAGTGTCCTTTTGAAATTTTGCCCGTTGAAGAGATAGGCTAATTTCAAAAGTCATTTGTGTTCGTTGGCTTGTCTTGTCTGCACTCCTTGATGTTGACATTTTCTCGTATTAAATGCCTTGTAGCATTGCAGATTTTCTGACACGCGGTGCAGTGTTTCCCATTGGCTTATTACTTTTGCACAAATCTGGGACAAACACTTTACACATGGCAGCTTAGACATGTTACTATCTTGAGTAACATTCTTAACTTTAATCAACGGATCTAAGTCAATTGTCTTGACTAGACTGCTCTCTTTACCCCAGGTTACTTGGGTCAGCTTCCATCATTAGATGACTCAACTGTCATTTCAACTTTGAGACTTGGCTTCTAGAGTTGACTTGACTGACACTTCTCACAGTTGTTCCTCAACTGACACTCCTTCAGTCGAGTCTTTCACTTCCTTTTTGGTCATACTCAACTGACAGACAGTGGTCAAAAGTATTATCAAAAATAGAAAAATCATCCATGAGGACCTTCATCACATTTTCTTTCATGCCATGAAAAATAGACATCATGCATAGCCAAAAAGTAGCAGGTGCATTATACGATCAAAATGGTAATCTATGAAAAGCAGATACTCCATAAGAACATGTAAAAGAAGTTTTCTCTTGATCCTCTGGTGTAATTACAGTTTGATTACATCCAGGATACCCATTAAGGAAGCAATACAATTCATAACATGCTAATCGATCTGACATTTGATCCATGAAAGGGAGGAGAAAATGTTCTTTAATTTGTCGTAGTTGATATAAAATCCCCATCACGTAACTACCCTAGTTGCAGTTGATTCATCGTTATCACTTTTAACTATTCTCATCACCTACTTTTAGGTAAAAATTGTACTGGACTAATTCAACAACTATTAGAAATAGCAAAAATAATCCACTTTTTTTACTACTTCTTCTACAATTAGATTTGGTTGATGTTGCAAAAAAACCTTATAATCATGTTCTAATAAAATTTTCTGCATGCAGATAGATGGATTATTACCTTTTAAATCCAAAATTAATAAACATTCTTAATAATTTTGCTAATCTAATTGAAGTAAGAGAGGCAGAAATGATTACCGAATAAATCTTTTTCGCTCCCAAGTATGCATATTGAAGATGTTAGGAAGTGTCTTGCATTTAGGAAAAATGGGCAGGGTCTCCGTGACCATGCTGACCATGTGGCATCACACATGTTTGGGCCATGTGGGACAACATGGTTCAGGCCAGTTGTGCAACTCGGCTTATTTTCTTCATGTAGCTCGATTCTTGGCTCGTCTGTCCATTTTTCCTCTGTTGCATCCAAAATGTACAAATAACTCAAACATTCTTCATCATCGAAATTAATAAACTTCCCTTGTGACCCATGTGATTGCATTACACATAACTCCAATGCATCTATATTTACTATTCGCTCAAATTGGTCAATTACACACTATTCAATTATATCCACCATACTGCACTGCTCCATTTGATTATGAATTTTCTTAGCTTTGTAAATCGAGAAGAGAACATGCTTATCGTTAATTCTTAGTGTAAGCTTTTATTTTTAAACATCATTTAGAGCCCTTCCTGAGGCCAAGAATAGTTGGTCCATGATTGACAACACATCTCTATCTTCCTCTATATCTAAGATAATAAAGTCCATAGGAAATATAAATTTATCAACCTTAACAAGCACATCCTCAATGATTCCCCTTGGTTATGTCAATGATCTATCAGCTAACTTCAAAGTGACTGATGTTGGCTTAGCCTTTTCAAATCCCAACTTGTTGAAAATAGATAAAAGCATCAAATTGATGCTTATTCCCAAATCCCACAATGCTTTACTAAACAGTGAACCTCCAATGGAACAAGGAATAGTGAAACTCTCTGAATCTTTAAGCTTTTGGGGAAACGTTTTTTGAATAATAACACTGCATTCTTTAGCGAAATTCATTGTCTCATATTTCTCCATCTTCTTTTTTCTTTCATATCACATCTCTCAGAAATATAGCATAATTCGATATTTGCTCAAGAGAATCCATGAAATGTCTATTGATGTTAATTTTCTTAAAAATCACCAAGAACTTTCAAACTCGACGTGTAACATTTTCTTCTAATATCTTTGTGGGAATGGTAAAAGCACTTCATTTTTTAAAATCTCATGAATAAGAATGGATTTAGGCTTTTTGATATTCTTTTGTTCATATCCCGTAATTTTTCTTTCTTCAACTATCTCATCAGGTTCATCCATCTCTTTCTACGATTCTTCTTTTTGCATCTTTGGACCCTCACACTCAGTAACAATCCTCAGAAGAATGGCTTTGCACTGCTCCTTTGGGTTCACCTCTGTGTTACTAGGGAATCTCTTCTTTTGATTGTGGCTCTCCGATATTATTGCAATTTGTCATTTGAGTTTCCAAATATTTTAATCTTGCATTCCCATTAGTGTTTAGCAAGGTGACCTGCTACTATTATGTCCATATTTTATTCATCTTTTTTTAGTCTTGCACGCGTTTTCCCAATAAACAATGCCAATATATCTTCCCAAAGATACTTTCTTTTCTTCCATCTCAACCCTTTCTTGGTTTTCCATATTAAAACTTGGCGGTGGTTGCAAAACATTATTAGTGTTAGCATAGGAAACATTTTCACGATTCTGCAACTACGGATGATAATGGTTAAGGTAATTGGTTTCCTTAGAAATTGTTGAAATTTCAAGCTCCCGAAACAATTGATTATTCTTCATTTACTACTACTTCTCTTGATACCCTGCCACATTGTTGTTAAATTCATGTTCAAGTCTGCAATATGTTTCATCAACATGGCAAATTGGTCATTTTCTTTTACTTCTACAACTTTCTTCACATTTGACCTTTCCTGAAGGCCACTAGTAGCTGTTAATTGCCATTTCTTCTAACATGCTGAGTGCCTCATCTCGTATATTTACTCAACAATGATCCACCTAATGTGGCATCAACAATGGTCCTAGTGTGACCATCCCAAATCATTATAAAAATATTGCACATGGCAATCAAGATATCCATGCTTGAATCGATCATAGGTTTCATACAATGGCTCAAAGTCTATCTATCAGAGTTGGGCTATCTCTTTTTATAACTTCAAGGTCTTGATGGGCAAATATTTAGCCAGAAACAAGTGGCTTAATTCTATAATTATACATGTTATGATTTACCAAAAATATTCCATAGAACTAATCTCTCAAATTATGAACCAACATATCAAATATAAAATTATTGGCTACATAACTCGCAAGAATTAAGCACAAAAAATCATAAATAAATATACAATCATAAGTGAATGCAAACAAACCAAATCAAGTGACAATGGGTCTTAAAATATACAGTCATAAACGAATGCAAACGAGCCCCGAACGTAGTTCCATGTAAATCTCCTCTGCCAGCTCATCATTAAAGATAGGAGTTTTAAAATATATTTAGCGTATCTCAAGATTATGCAAAGCTACGTATGTAATTAGAAGACGAATGAAAGTGATCCTCGGGAGAATATGTATCAAAGAACTCATGTTCCTTCTTTTGTTTAAACTCTTTGGCTACCAACCAGGCTTTTTATTTATCTATTAGATCCATTCACTTTACTTAACAGGAGAATAGTTCTAGGTTCATTTTCTAACATATAAAGTAGAAAATTGGGACCAAAATACTTATCCACTTTTATCCTTTTTTTGCGCCTTGGTTCCTCTTCATCACTTTGAGGTAAATGTCTAGTTGCAAAAGTTCTTTTGTTAGGCTTACCTATTTTATTTCTTCGTAAAAAGATATTTTCAAAGAATACAATATTTTTGATTCTATAATCATACAATCTTTTATATAAGGAATTATTGGCTTGTACACTAGAAAGCAATATGTATTGCTATTGTCCAGCAACCCGTGTCGCGGTGCTGGTTCATCGTGTTATGGCTTGTGCCAAAATATTCAACACTATCTCGATGCATGACCTCCATGTAATGGTGTCATATGTCACCTCACCCAACTACCCATTTTGACACCCGGTGCTGCGGCGGTCGACTGTGTGACCCTCATTCAAGAGCTAAGGTCACGACATTGTTGTTAAATGTCACAACACCATAATTCAATACACATTTTCACCTATTTAACATAAGATTTAGATTTTGATGTTTTTATAAGCATTGTACTTTTCTCTTAACTCTACATAGACACTTGAATTATCTCAATATCATTTTTCTAGATAATGTTATGACCAAAACACTACAATATGCCTAAATTGAAAGTTTGACATGTGGTTGTCGTTTTTTTAACCAAATTTTTACCTTTCTAAATGTATGAACTAATATTTGTGATAAACAAAAACATTATAGATCTACGTCTTATCTTTCAAATGACATTGAATTCAGATCACTCGGGTTGTAGATAAAATTGTTACCTAAATTATGGAGAGTATCACATTCCACGTGAAGGTCTCACATCTTCATTCATAAGTAACATTATTCAACTATCATTGATATTTTATACCTTCTTTAATTAAATCCTAAGACTCATGAGCTAGGTTACATCTATCTCACCACTTTCTCATATTCTTTGAGTTTCCAATCAAACATTCACTTGATCGCACATCCTTTCCTGCCTTTCTCAATGAGCTTTCACTTGCATACTCATCCTTGTGTTTTCGGACACTCCTTCATATAATCATTCGTGATTCTTGCCCAAAATTTATTTTGTTGATCCATTTTTATATATTGAAATGTGACATTTTTAATGTTTAATTTGCTAAAATGTTTATTTTGAGAGCATAGTACATAATATATAATTAATGAATATACGATTTGACATGGAACTTTTTTTGGTTGAGCCATTTTTGATGATAAAATGATTGATGTGAGAGATGTTGGTGTGAGAGGATATTTGGTGTGATGTATGTATACCATGATGGGATGTTTGAATGATGTATGATGATACAGTTGTATGGCATGAGGAGATGTTCTATGTGGTGTGATGTACAATGTGATGGATGTATGGTGTGAGAGGATGCATGACATGATGAGATATTTGACATGATATTATGTTTAGGGTGATAGGATGTGACCCTGAGCCCTACTATTGAATGTGATCGATTGACAGAATTTGCAGAATTCCTCATTTTTTAAATAAAATCTTGCCATGTTACATAGTTTCCAGTTTTGAATCATAAAATTGCCGAAATTCCATGGAAGAATATTTTGTTGTTCATAAATTACCCAACAATGTTTTGTTTAAGTTCAATTATGTATTCTCAATTTTTTTTTGAAATAATACTTGGACCCGAGCACCTACTATTTGAGAAATCTTTCCCATGCCACTATTTTCAAAATATTTTCAAAGACTAGAGTTGATAAAATTAGGCCGACTTGATGATAAGGTTGGGTTGGGCTACAATTTCATATGTCTGGAAAGAAACATATCCATTTTTGTCGGCTCGATTTGCCCGACGCAAATTTAATTATATTTTAAAGCATGGGTTGTTCTGGGCTCCGAAAATAATATTGATCAAAAAAATATTTCAACCTAACTAGGCTTGATATTTCACTTTGGCCCAGTGAGCTAGCACCGAATCGACCCGTCTCATCCTATTTGCCACTTCTATCAGAGACTAAGATTATAAGTGGGATGGGATCAAAAGAAGGGTGAGTAGGTAGTTTGGTGTTGCAATTATATCGATGACATTTATATATGGAGGATTTAATTTATATTATGGTAGTAATAGCTGTAGCTAGCTGGATTTTGTTTTTCCGCTATGATGTAATTATATTTGTTATAATTAGTATGAAGTCCCTGGGATCACCTTTTGGATTGTAAGGACCAAATGCGATTTTTATGGATACGGAGTCAAACTCCGCATAATATTTATGATTATTTTTGTTACGTGATTTGGGGCGTGCGAAAAACGTTATAGTGATCTCAAGTTTTGATCATTGTAATCTAGAAGCAATTACTCGAATGCTATAACCGGAACTATTATTAAATTATTGTTATAATTTTAAATAATCTCACCCCTAATTACTAAAATGAACTATATTACACCATTTAAATTATTAGTGAGCATTATGATCATTAAACTAATATCTTTGTATCAATATCAATAATAAAAGGATGCTAGGAGGGGAATGAAAAACATTTTGTCCCTTCAATCTTGATTAGCAAAAGGAAACTTATTCGACTTTTTTATTTGTCATTTTTGTCAGATCACTAAAGTCTTTGTTGAAAATATCAAATATGGAATTTCATATTTTGCATCAGCTTATAAGCAAATTGAAGCAATAAGTCAATGGCAAGTCAATTGACCGGCATTCAAAGCTGTAATTTAAGATAGTAAAATTAGCACAATCAAAAATTTCCATAACCTTACATAACAATTTAACAAAATAGCGTTCTCCTCTTCGTCAGGAGCTTTGTCCTCTTCTTAGAGTTAGTTCCCAAGTTAGGGTTTCGTTAGGGTTCTTCTTCGCCCTTTCCGCCGCCTCGACAACCCGTCTTGTTTCTGTTTTTTTCCTTTCCTTCTATCCTCTGTAGTCATCCCTCTATCGTCTCCCCTCTTTCTCCCCCCGTGTCCTTCTCCTTCATTTTTTATCTTCACCGGCTCTCCTCCCCAAGTCAACTCCGACGCCTCCTATCATCGCTACCCGTTTCGAGTTTAGATTCCCACAACCTTGCCACAAGAGCTTCCCCGGGTTTTTTACGCTCCACCTGACACCCCACTATCATTACACATAGCCGTCCACCAAGACTCCACTAAAAGAGCTTTGGCCTTGTTTTCTTTATTTTCAAATTATAAGTCATCAACTATTTTCTCCACTAACATTATTAAGATGCCCACTTGATGGATCTTTAATATTAGTTTTGTCAAATATGTGGGCCTTGCTTTCAACTTTCATCAAAAGAAACTCATGCTCCCTCGCCTTTCACGCACAAATGTCTGATGTCCTATCCTTAGTGAGCTAGTTTATTCCCTCACTTTAAAAAAAAAAAAAAAAAAAAAAAAAAAAAAAAAACAACAATAGAGTAGTTCGGCCTCGTCACCATAGGAGCAGTCCCAAAATGTTTTCCCCTGCTTATTCACAACCTGCATCGTCGGATACGTAACAGATTTTGGAGGAGATAAAGCTTTGGATAATCTGACAAACCTCTAAAACATTTTCTTTGCCCTCATCTTTCTTCTCGTTTTTTTTATCATTCTCCCATGTCCGCCTTTTTTTGTCTTCTTTGTCTTTCTCTAGTCTGTCCTTCGAGGAGCTCTTTAGGGTGTCCTTGTGTCTTGGTTTTTAGCTCCTTTCTCCGAGTGTACGCATGCAGAGTCTAGTTAGTCTTTTTGTCTTTCCTGTTTTTCTTTGTTTTCCAGTACTAGATGGCCAACCCTTTGATTGAGTGTGGTTTGAGAAAACGATTTGGTTGAATGAAAGTTATAGCTGTATGTGAAGGGGTATCGAGGGATGCAACTGACCTTGAATAATATGAGTTGTTTAGCCGAACTGCCGAGGGCTTGGGAACCCATCGATTCGGCTCAAAAGAGTCTTAAATTCAAAGATCCTAGTTTTGTATTCTGATGGAAACAAAACTCGTTGTCTCGAATTCGACATGGTCAAGTGCAATTTAGGTTATACAGGCATATATGTTGTTGATTGTGATGTAGAAGGAGGCGAGAAGAGGCGGACTATGTTTCCTATGGAAAGACTCGGTTGATTTTACGGTTGTGTCATCGTCTTTACATCATATAGACGGAATCGTAAAACAAGAGGATAGCGAGTGGAGGATGACAGGAATATACGGATGGCCGGAAGAAGTAAATAAAAAATACACTTGGAACCTCATGAGAGAGCTAGCTGGAGTAATCAATATCCCGTGGGTGTGCTTTGGAGATTTCAATGAAATCATGTTCAGTTTTGAAAAAATGGGGGGTAGGCAAAAAGAATTGAACAAGATGATTGCGTTGCGATGTGATTAATGAGATGGGATTAATTGATTTGGGATATGAAGGTTTCAATTTTACTTGGACGAATGGGCAACGTGAACCGAATAATATTCGGGAAAGATTGACGGATGTTTTGGTAATAATGATTGGATAATGCAATTTCCAGGCTATAAGGTAACCCACTTACCACGAGTAGCATCGGATCATTGTCTATTATGATTTTTGGCCGAAATACTATAGGTCAACAAGGGAAATCGAAAAGAAAAGGAGAAATATTTATAGATTGAAACAATGTGGTTACAAGACGAATCGTGCAAGTCGGTGGTGCGCAAAGAATGGGGAAAGATGGATTGTGGGGTGACCCTAACTTCATGGAAAAATTAAAAGATGTGGGAACGAATTTTAAAGAATGGGAAAGAAAGTACTTTGGGCACATAGAAAGGAAAATTCAAAGAGATTGAAAGCGAACTTAATGGACCATGGGCTCATTTATATGACTTGCTCTGTGGAACAAAGGCAAAATCGGAAAACGTGCTTGAGGACCTATACAAAAACAAGAAGCGATGTGGCACCAACGCGCTAGAACCAATTGGATACGTGAAGGGGACAAGAATACAACTTTTTTCCATAAGACGGCGCCTCTGGGAGAAGAGAAAGAAATAACATCGAAAAAATCATGGATAGCCATGGAAATTGGGTGGATGATTTGGACCGGATAGAGAGGATTTTTATGAACTATTTTAAGGATCTATTTTCTCACGAACCACTCGGATATGACCCGTGCCATCGATGCCGTGGAAACAAAGGTGACAGAGGAGATGAATGACACACTAACTCGACCGTACACAAAAGATGAAGTTGTGGAAGCCTCACACATATACACCCAACAAAAGCCCCTGGGCCAGACGGAACGCCAGAATCTTCTACCAAAAATTCTGGAATGTCATTAAGAGCGAGGTAATTTCTGTTCTTCTTGATATCCTGAATCATCAAAAAAATCCGTCTAGCCTAAACCAAACATATATCGTTCTTATTCCCAAAAAGAAAAAACCTCTGTGGTTGCGATTTTCGGCCTATAAGTCTTTGTAATGTCATTTTTAAACTCATCACAAAACTATTGCAAAACAGACTTAAATTAATTCTTCCAAATATAATCGACCACTCGCGATCACTTTTGTTCCGGCCGACTTATTACGGACAATGCACTCCTAGCCTTTGAAATTTTCCACAAAATGAAACTTAGCCACGCTAAGAAACGGGGTCTTTCGCTTTTAAACTAGACATGAGTAAAGCTTATGACCGTGTCGAATGGCCTTTTTTGCGACTTGTTATGTTAAAATTAGGCTTATGCAATAATTTTGTGGAATTAATTATGAGATGCATTTCGTCTGTGTCTTTCTCCATTCTGATTAATGGTCAACCTGGACACTTTTTTTACCCCTCTCGTGGACTCCGACAAGGAGACCCGCTCTCCCCGTATTTGTTCTTATTTTGTGCAGAGGCCTTATCATCACTCATACGAAAATCGGAGAAGGGAGGAAATCTCCACGGTATATCAATATGTAGACAAGCCCCGAAGGTGTCCCACCTCTTTTTTGCCGACGATAGCATCATTTTCGGGCGGGCAAACGAACAGGAAATTACAAACACTTTTAATATTATCAGATATTATGAACGGGCGTCCGGACAAAAGATTAACCTGGAGAAATCTGAAATCTCTTTCAGTAGGGGGGTTGGCGAGGATGATCAAAGGAGATTAGCATCAAAAATGGGAGTGCAATTGGTAGCAAAACACGCTATCTACCTTGGGATTCCCACAGTGGTTGGTCGATCGAAGAAAGAGCTATTTCAAGCATTGGTAGACAGATTGCGAAAGAAATTAAAAAATTGGAAAGGTCGGTTCCTATCAAATGCCGGAAAAGCGATCCTAATAAAAGCAGTTGCGCAAGCTATACCGTCTTATCTAATGAGTTGTTTTCTCATTCCCCAAGAAGTCTGCGCACAACTAAACTCGGTGGTGAGTAATTTTTGGTAAATAAAAGAAAAAGAAGAAAGGAAAATCCGTTGGGTTTCTTGGAGCAATATGTGCAAATCGAAACGGGATGGTGGATTGGGTTTTCGGGAACTTCAATGTTTTAACGAAGCAATGTTAGCGAAAACAAGGGTGGCGACTATTGCATGACAACGGATCCCCCTATCTCGATTTTGAAGGCAAGATATTACCCAAACAACTCTTTCCTAACCGCGTCGAGGTTGGCTATAATCCGTCATACACGTGGAGAAGCATTGTCGCGGGAGGAAGATTCTAGAAGGGGGTCTCTGTTGGACTATCGGAAATGGGGACTCGGTAAATGTTTGGAAAGATCCGTGGATTCATGACCTACCACATTTTCGAGTTTTATCCCCAACCTAGCCGGGATGAAAACCTTCGAGTAAGGGACCTCCTCAATATTGACTCGAGTGGTTGGAACGCTGAACTAGTGAAAGAAATTTTCAGTCCGTATGAAGCAAGAATGATATTGGCAATCCCTTTGAGCTCTAATATGCGCCCCGATCGGCTAACGGAACCACACAAAAGACGGTATTTATAAAGTGAAATCGAGGCTACACAACGGCATTAGCGATCAAAGAATATACCTCAAACTCATCTTCCTCTTCGGTGCAAACAAAAAGTTTTGGAGATGGATATGGAACTTAAAAGTCCCTCCAAAAATCCAGTTGTTTATGTGGAGATGTGGGAGAGGGATCATCCCGACAAAATTCGATTTGGCTAAGAGGGGATGGATTTGGATGCTTATTGTGTAAGATGTGGGGAGAACATTGAAACAATGGAACACGATTAAGAGATCGCCTGGGTAAAATTTTTGGGCGGCCGCCCATTGCGACTCCGGAATCGATAAATCCCGTAGGACAATTTTTGATTGGTTGGGGTGGATTATGGAAAACGTGGATGAAGATTCCCATAATATCTTTGCTTGTCGCTCTGGATTGTTTGGTATGCAAGAAATACTAAAACCTACAGAATAAAGAATGGAACATCAATGGTGTTTCAATTTTGCCATCGACGGCTTGAAGAACATAGAACAAGTATTGAGGGGATCCGACACGAAACAACCACCAAGAAGTGCCACTTGGAGAAAACCCGAGATAGAATGGATAAAAATAAACACAGACGCATCAATCCAGGCAAGGTTTCGAACGGGAATTGGAGTCGCGCTTAGGGACCACGACGGGAAGATAGTATCCACCTTAACTCGCTTCTTTACGGCGGAAATGGAGGTAAACGTGGCGGAAGCAATAGCGTGCAAAGAAGGACTTACCTACGCTAAAACTCTTGGTGACCGAGAAAGATAGAGCTTGAACGGACAATGTCACAGTCTATAAGAAGATCAAAGAATGCACTCCAGGACCTCTCGTACATGGGAACTGTCATAGGGGACATAAAGGATCTGTTTCTTTATTTTGATTCAGTTTATATCTCTTGTGTTAGAAGGACTGGTAATGGTGTTGCACACCTTTTAGCCCAATATGCATTTTCTTTTAGTGATCTGGACCCTATTATAGGAGTCATGCCAGAACACATTTGTAATGTGGCAAATTTGGAGGCTTCCTACTGATTGAATGAAATGTTTTATTCCCTCAAAAAAAAAAAAAAAAAAAAAAAAATTTAACAAAATAGCCATTATGTTGTGTTCTCGAAAAATTCTATATAAGTGTCGTAACACATAAATCCTGAATCAATTTAGTACAAACAACTACATGTCTCTCCACAATTCCTTTTCATATATTTACCTCTTCAATTTAACGTTCTTGATTAGACTGACAGTTTGCAAGTGCTACCTTACTTCAAGAAATCTGTCGACAAACTCATGATCAAGCTTTTTGCATAAGGATTCTGGAGAATATATTTTCCATGTTGAATTCATCTTCAGTTCAAGCCGCAAAAACTGATGACTTATGTTACAGGGGAAAAGATGTCTTAAATTACCGATGAATTGAACCTACAAAATAAATCCCCAAGAACCCTACGGCAAAAAGCTTGATCATGAGTCTGTCGACAGCTCGTCTGAATTTATTTTTTTGCTAAACAAGACAGAAGCGAAAAAATATTTTTATTCTTCTCTTTGCGTCATTCGTGTTATTGTTACAAAGATGTCTTAGCCCAACTATTTTTCCCACTTAGAAAAAAGGGAAAATTATTTTTTGCAACCTTTAGTATGGTCATTTTGCGGGTTTGGCACCTATAATTGTTTTTAGTAACTCAGTACCTAAACTTGGCGAGATTGCTACATTGCATCCTTAAGCACTTTGACTAGAGCTGTCAAAAGACCAGGCCGGGCTGGCCCGGCCTGAGCTCACCGGGCTTTTCGAAAAATCGGGTCGGGTCGAGCCAAACAGTGCATCGGGCTGTGGAAATGGGGAATCTAGCCCATCCTAAAAATGAAAATTACACTAAAAAAGTCAGGCTTTTCGGGCTAGCCCATCGGGCCGGGCTTTTGAGGCCCGACTTTTCTCGGACCTAGAAAAATAGAGCCCAGTCCATCAGAAAACCGAGGCCGGCCCGGAATTGACAACTCTAACTTTGATGGCGGAATATTCCATTGAGGTGCCATCATGTGCAAAACATCTGAGGGAAAAATCATCAAATCATCTAAAGTGATAAAATTTATTGCACCTTGCAACCCAAACTTTTTGTTATTTGTAAATTTCTTACCTTAACTTTTCACAATTTCAACTTTGCCACCTAACTTCAAAATAAATAATAAATAATATATTAATATATATATATATATATGTATTCATCTCTTTTTATTAATATATATATATATACATTTAATAGTAATAATTAATATAAATATATATTACTAAGTCAATTTATCAAAATAATTAGGAATTTCTAAATAATTATACGATAATTTTATGTTGCCTAATACTCCCTTTATCTTTCTTGTTCAATTATGAATTTTAGTCATTAATTTTTATAGAGTTTTGTAAAAAAGTAAAAATTAAAAAGGGAGAAAATTTATTTGTACATAAATTTTATATTTAACAAAATTAAAAATATATGGTACTAATGTTTTAATGTGTTATAATGCATTTTGAAAATTATTATTTTTTCCCTTAAATTAGGAATTCGTTAAATGAGTTACTTCATAGACCTTCAAAAAATAATATTTTAAATAAAAAAATAAGTTTGTAGTATGGGATTGTAGACCCTATGACTTGATATTGTACGTGGCTTAAATTTCCGCTGCAATTGTACTATAATGACTTAAATTATTATTACGCATTGTGACTCGGTAGTGATCTACTAATTACTACTTGGATAATTTGGCTGGCGTGATAAACCAGCATATGTTTGACTGCCCGAGTCACGGTTCCCATTTTGGGGCATGACAATATTAATTTCTAATATTCTTATTTTGCTAAATGCATATGTTATTCTCCACAAACTACTATCCTCCCAACCATATTTGGGACAATTCATAAAAATAAGGGGAATTTGCTCAAGTCAAAGAAAATGTGTTAGCAACGTACCATATCTTACTCACGAGGAGG
Source organism: Rehmannia glutinosa (assembly GCA_016081115.2). Taxonomy (NCBI): domain Eukaryota; kingdom Viridiplantae; phylum Streptophyta; class Magnoliopsida; order Lamiales; family Orobanchaceae; genus Rehmannia; species Rehmannia glutinosa. Next base: position 85,155,031 of record CM071934.1, read on the forward strand.
TTGTGGAGTATAGTGGCCCTGATCAGTGTGCCACTGCTCCATGCGAGTCATTATCTCCATTGCTCAAGTCCCACAAACCTCCACCGATATTCTATCTGATACTCCTCCGCATTCATCATCACTTGCATTGTATCTTCATTTATATATGTCAGGTGTACATGTATAGCTCCTAACCATTCTTTCACATTCCTGGAGGCTCTCCACCTAGAAGTTCCTTGTCTACGAGATGGTTCTGGTCTATCTTTCGATACTCATTCTCCTTATTCTCTTGTTGCGTCTCTTTTATCCTCTTCTTCATTACTGTCCCTTTCAACTAGTTGCAGTAGCCAATTTTTTGTTATATGATATTAGTAGGATCAGCATTCAGGAACTTGAATTTTGTTTTAACACTGAAAACCAACATATAGTCTTTGCCATCAAATTCTATCATTTCCATTACGTCACTGCATTAATGTAAATCCATTTCCCATATGTTGTTCCCAAATATTTATAGTCAATGTCATAATGATCCATAATTGTCATGATCGTAAACCTCAATGCAAATATCTCATTTTGTTGTGAGCGCACCCGTTTGAATTCTTTTGCCAAAGTGCCCCGACATTCAATTATTTTTCAATTACCATGCACCACATAGTAGATAATTCATCAATTCTCACCACTGCTTTACTATCCGTTCTAACAAACTTTTGTTTCAAAAAACATCTTTCAAATTGCGAAATGCAGGGTTGCGTATGCTAGATGCCTTTGGCATCCCCACATTAAACGATTCGCAACCTGTAATATCCTTCCAAATCAATGTTAAATCCATTTCCTTCCTTTTTATGCCACCGTGAGGGATATGTAAGACATCAATCAACTTATCAATATATAACTCCCTCTCTTCATTACCCAATCCACAAGGTTCTTCCTTTTCTCCATTACGAATTCAAATGAGCTTAATAATTTTAACATCAAAGGTGCATCAAGACTCACCGGATCTTTAATATTCACTTGGAAAAATATTCCCAAACAATAAACTGTAATACACAAATCTTTAATATTATCATAAAGACTCAACATATGTAACCTATGTTGATCGGGGTAGCTGGTAGAGACAATATTTCATTGATGGAGACAGTCCCATCTCTCTCGATGCTTCTCTTTTTCTAACATAATATTGTAGTATTTTGGAATGCTTCGATCATTCACCGGATCTCGAGCTCTTTTTTTTCGATTGTTCCTTCCATCTCTAGACGTCATCTTTTTCAAGCTTAATTAGTAAAAAATTAGGAATTCGTAAACTTTTAATGGCTATGGAGGGCTTAAAACTTTTATAGAGTTTGGGACAAAAATTAGTTGAAAATTGTAATGCCCACATTTTTCTTTAATGATTATATAATGTTATTAATCATAATGAATGTTGGTATATTTAACACTAATGATTCATCTAGTGTTATAACAAGTGAAGAACGTAGGATCGGTGTGCTCGGAAATTCATGTCAAAAGAATTATGACGGTATATATGGAACATGAGTTATATATATATTACTATGATGTGATGTGTGTATATATGAGAAATTACATATTATATTGACAATTATTATGCTAATCAAGAGTGATTAAATGAATTACTTTCATGCACTTCAAACTCATATGTAGTATATGGACTTGATGATATGGTGTTTTAGATGCATTTTTGTGAACGTTTTCCCTTCTTACTTAAGGTGATTATTTGGAATTTATGAACATGGTATTTTAGGTACATGTCTTAAGTATCTATAGCAACAAGAATTACCTTATTTGAATAGGTAATGTATGAGATATACTCAAAACACTCAAACATGCCAAAACTGAAAATCTGTAAAACTTGACAGCAACATGTGCAACTTTGCAAACGTATTTTTCCCATAAAATAAGTTTCTTATTTGGGATTTTTGAACATGTTAATTTAGATACATGTCTTAGGTGTCTATAGGAACAAGAATCACCTTATTTGAATATGTAAATTATGAGATATGGCCCAAACACTAAGGCATGCCAAAACTGAAAAGCTGAAAAACTGCACAACAGCATTTGCCACTTTGCCAACGTATTTCACCCATTAAATAAGTTTCCTATCTGGTATTTTTAAACATGATAATGTAGATACATGTCTCATGTGTCTATAGGAAGAATAATTACCTTATTTGAATATGTAAAGTGAGAGTTATGGTCCAAATGCTAAAGCTTGCCAAACCAGAAAATTCTGTGACAGCTTACTATATCATGTTGGTGTGGTTGTTATGATTTGTATAAAACAAGTAAAGTATCATTGTTGTTCCCTATTTGAACCAAAAAAGTTAAGGTATATTCTCCATGATTTAATCACAATGAAGAAAGCAAGAAAAGTAAGGTCTTTATTTTATAAATTGGAACATGGCTAACATCATGTGAAGATGTAGGGACTTCTTTTTTTTTTTAATACTTTAATAGATGAGACTTGTGTCTAGTTATTTTACTGAAAATACAAAGTTACATATATGAATAAGAGGTGTGTGGATCTAAAAAATTTAGAGAGCCAATAAGTTCCTTCATTCTAAATAGTTTCCTCAAAAATCTCTACATGAGACCTTTCAAAGAATCAAATCTAACTCTTCACCAAAGTGTGTTTTTTACTTCTTCATACTATTTACCTTGAATTCAATGGTGCATAATATATATCTACACAAGAAGTAATCATACAAGTAGTTTCAACAAAGTTGCATCAAAGGATCTATTGAGTGAACCACTTTGCTTATACAAGATCTTGTAAGAAATAAGGTATGTATTTCCAAATTCGGATTTAATTGGTGAAATATTATGATATGCAAATTATTGCTTCTTGAGTACATTTATATTTTATAAATACTTAGCTAAATGTCACATATGCTAGGTTAAATTTCCAGATCCTTGTAGTTATTGATGATCTAATAACGAATTTTCTTTTACCATTGGACATTCATTCATGAATCTGAAAACTTGTATGATCTCAAACTTGTGAAGCATGTGTAGCATGGATATGATTTTATTTAAAGCTAAATTTTGGATATGGCATTCGTATATGAATTATTAGTATCCAGTAATTGTATTGGAATTTTATCTATCCCGGTTTGGAGGATATGGAATTTATAATCTAATATGTTCACAGTGTATGAAATCCTGACAGTTTTTAGGATCCGTTTTGAATAATTATTTTGAACTATAAATGGATGATCATTTACTTTAGGAAAATTTTGGGACATATATATGTGTTAGGTATAATTATGCAAAGTGTTAGATTTATACGGTATCTAGGTTGTGAGTGAAAAATCGTTCTTTACAGTATGCCCATACTAGAATATAAGATGCCTGTACAATTGTATTCATTTAGAAAATTTGAAAATCATGTTTTTCACATCTATTTTATAAAGGAAATATTTGTGATACTCTATTAGGATGTTAAGTATCATATTACTAATTTTTACATGAATTTAATATTTATATTATCAGATTAATAATTTTAAGTATGTATAGGTCAGAATTTTCAGATTTAGAGCATTAGGCTTAATCATGTAATAATGAAGTTTTATGAACATTATTTAGACCATTTATGAAATATTATATATATTTATAAATGAAATTTTAATGTCTATAATAATTGTATGTGTTTCGCATGAAAATATTTGACATGAACATTCCAAGAAGGCGAGCAAACCGTGATCAAGACGTTCATCACCCTTAAGTGAAAGGTTTAGTAAATAAACAAGTCAAGTAAGTACATTCTCACCTGCAACATGATATATATAAGTTTATGAAATGTTCTTTTTATAAAGTTATACTGATTTTAACATCCTATATTCAGGCATTCTCTATGAAAGGAATTTATGGCATTCTTTACATGATGTTTGTCCCACTATGTGGACTTGTCCCGCAAGGTGGACTTGTTACGTTTGGTTTGGGATTAGCTACCCTTTTCCTTTCGTGACGGCGCGCTAATGATGTTAATGGTGTAACGATTGGGCCCATAAAGATAAAATGAATATGCATGTTTTTATTTATGCATAGAAAGAGATGTAAAAGTTATTTACAATGATCATGCTCATATTTATGTTTCCATGATAAATGCTCTTACTTTGAAAAATATTTTTGTGAGAATTCAAATGTGCTTACTAAGCTTAATGCTTATAAAAGTTACATCATGTTGCAGATAGGAATGTAATGAGGATGACTTAAGTTGAAGTATATGACAAGCGTATGTGCAACGATTGGGATTGGAAACGGAATTACGCCAAGAAAGACATTATATTTTATGATGTCAAATTATTAAACTTATTTCAACTTTTATGCTTCCGCTATGTTTTATTTTAAGATTCATTGAAAACCTCTTTTCAAATTGTATGTTTTAACTATTTTCGAATTCAAACTCTTGGTTTGTGACATTTTCGGTTTTCTCATGATGATTTGTATTTTCATGATATAATGGTCGATTTTAATATAATGTGAGAATCATCATTTCAAAAAAAAATCATGTCTAATAGTGTATGATTTTTTTTAAAAACTATTTCAAAGAAGTTTAATGTTAACGAGCCCTGTAGTGTCCGTAAGGGGGCGTTACAGTTATGGTATCAGAGCGGATTTCCTTTCCAATGCACATGGTCATACGTCTTCTCCAAGTTCTATTGTTGAGTATATTTTTAAAATATATATATATATATATATATTTGTCATGCTTACAATAGTTTTTATAAAGGAATAGTGTTTTAGATACACTTTCATAACATAACTTTGATTATTGTAAGAAGGTTGAGCCTTATTACTAACTCGGTAATACTTTTCCTCTCTCGATTAAGAAGAACTACGAACGTCGAAAGAGGAAGAGGCGCACGTAGGGGTCGTCCAACAACAAGAAGGACAAGGGACATTCCTACTGATGATAATCTTATTAAAATGATAGCAAATCTTCAAAGACAACTACAAAGCCAGCAAAGTGAAATTAATGAGCTCCGAGCAAATAATAATGGAAGAGAAACTCATGATGAACCTACACCAATTACCCCTCAACATCAAGAACGGGTAGCTAAAGCCCCTACGGTTCATGCAACAGTGAGATCCATCTCACAAGAACCTCTACTGGTTAGATGGAAACGTGTTAAACCTACAGACTTTGAAGGATCCAGTGACCCCTTAGTCGCTCAAGCATGGCTGAAGACCATAGAAGCCACTCTCAAGTTGATGGGATTTACTGAAAATGAACATGTTTTATGTGCATCATATTGCTTTACGATGGAAGCCCGGGTCTGGTGGGAAGGAATTGAGCAAAGCAAGGATGTCAACAGAATGACATGGGCGGACTTTCTTAAAGAATTTAATGAAAAGTTCTTTCATATGAATATCACAAGAAAACATTATGATGAGTTTGAGGGTCTTCGTCGTGAGATATGACAAAGTGATTGAGGTGGTGACAAAGTTTGACCAATTAGCTCGTCTTTGCCCAGGGATGGTTCGTGATGAAGAAGAAAGAGTTAGGAGACTGATAAAGGTACTCCGACCAGAAATTGCTGTGATCATTGATGGAGCTAGTCCTCCAAACACGCAGGCTGAACTTGTCAAAGGAGCACTCCGTGCCGAGTACCATTTACAAAAGAACAAAAAGTATCAGCCTCCATAGAACCAGTCTAACAATGAAGCGGACAGTCAAAGCAAAGCTCAAGGAAACAACAATAATAACCAAAATTGGAGATATAACAAAAGAAAAGGTAACTTTCAGAATCAAAAGAATCAGGGAAGCAGAAAAGAAGTTAAAGGTCCACAACAATACAATAACAAATAAAATTATTTTGCCTTGTAACAAATGCGGTAAGAAACATCCTGGGTAAATGTCGACGGGGGAACCAATGCTACTCTTGTGGTCGAGAAGGTCATATATCTAAGGATTGTCCCACCAATACTAATACCCTTAACCAAAGAAAAACACCCATTGCTCAACTCCATAATATGCAAACTACCTTGGAAGGACCACTCATAACACAAGGTAGGTTGGAAGCTGCACCTGCAAATGCTCGAATTTACACTATAACAAAGGAGGAAGCTGCAGATGAAACCTCTAATGTTGTCACAGTCGATTCTCTTCGACTAAAATTGCATACGTCTTTTTTGATACACGCGCCACCGATTCATTTGTATCTAGTTCCTTTGCTGAGAAAATAGCAAGAATTCTTAAACCTTTAACACAAAAATTTGCCACAATATTACCCTCTGGAAAAGTAATGATATCCACACATTATCTATCATCAATTCCTTTGATGATTCTCGATAAGGAATTCCTCGTTGATCTCATTGTATTGAATATGCATGATTTTGATATTATCCTAGGAATGGATTTCTTGGGGAAATATAATGCTATTATTGAATGTCGACGACAAAGGGTTAATTTAGAACTAAATAATGGGGAACGATTCGTGTTTTTGGGAGAATCAAACAAGAAATCAAAGATAATTATATCAACTATGAAGGCAAAGAAGTTATTGGCTAGTGGGTGCATGGGATTTTTGGTTAATATAGTCGACAAAGGAAAAGAAGTGAAGTTGATGATCAATGAAGTGCCAGTAGTTCGAGAGTTCATTGATGTATTTCCTAAAGACTTGCCAGGAATACCACCAGATAGAGAAATTGAATTTGAAATTGAACTCGTGCCAGGCACAAATCCAATTTCAAAAGCACCATATAGAATGGCCCCATCAGAGTTAAAAGAATTGCATGCTCAATTAAAAGAACTCATTGACAAAGGTTTCATACGACCAAGTCATTCACCATGGGGAGCTCCAGTATTATTTGTCAAGAAGAAAGATGGGTCTATGAGATTATGTATTGACTATAGGGAGTTGAATAAAGTGGCCATAAAGAATAAATATCCACTACCAAGAATTGATGATTTGTTTGACCAATTGAAAGGGGTATCAGTATTTTCAAACATTGATTTGAGATCTGGTTATCATCAGTTGAAGATAAGAGAAAGATATATTTCGAAGACAGCCTTTAGAAGTAGGTATGGTCACTATGAATTTATGGTTATGCCTTTTGTTCTTACAAACGCCCCAGCAGCTTTTATGGATTTGATGAATCGAGTATTCAAAGAATATCTTGATAAGTTTGTTATAGTATTTATTGATGACATCCTTGTATACTCAAAGAGTAGAGAAGAACATGATATACACTTGAGGATTGTGCTTGAGACATTGAGAGAGCATCAATTATATGCAAAATTTTCCAAATGTGGGTTCTGGTTAGATAAAGTGCCCTTCTTAGGCCATGTGATATCAAAAGATGGAATTAAGGTGGATCCAGGAAAGATAGAGGTTGTTCTAAATTGGAAGCAACCTAAGAATGCAAGTGAAATTAGAAGTTTCTTAGGTTTAACAGGTTACTATCGAAAGTTTGTGGAGGATTTTTCAAAAATAGCGTTGCCTCTGACTAACCTAACGCGCAAAGGGAAAAAGTTTGAATGGACTGATGCTTGTGATAGAAGTTTTCAAGAGCTTAAGAATAGATTAACTTCATCACCAGTATTAATGATTCCTGAAGGAGAAGAAGGATTCTCTATTTACAGTGATGCTTCAAAAATGGGCCTTGGTGCAGTTCTGATGCAAAATGATAAAGTGATTGCTTATGCCTCGAGACAGTTGAAGGATTATGAAAATAATTACCCTACTCATGATCTTGAATTGGCAGCTATAGTATTTGCATTGAAAATATGGAGACATTATTTGTATGGAGTCAGTTGTAAGATTTATACAGATCACCAGAGCTTGAAATATTTCTTTACACAGAAAGAATTAAACATGAGGCAAAGACGATGGCTTGAATTAGTTAAGGATTATGATTGTGAAATCCTTTATCATCCAGGCAAAGCAACAGAGTAATGGATGCATTGAGTAGGAAATCATCAACAAAACTCATGGCGTTGCACGTTATCCCAAAACCTTTACAAAAAGAGGTTATTGAGCTACAACTTGAAATAATTTTGAATCGTTTATCAGCAATAACCTTGACCCAGGCATTTTTGAGCATATTCAAGCAGGTCAAGAAAAGGACCAACTTTTATCCAAAATCAAGGAAGAAGTAATGACTGGAAAATGTCCAGATTTTTGTATCTCCAATGATGGAATTTTAAAATTCAAAGGACGACTTTGTGTACCAAAAGATTGCGAAATGAGAAAACAGATTATGTCAGAAGCCCATGAAACTCCATACTCCATACACCCAGGAGCTACAAAGATGTATCGGGACCTCAAACAAAATTTTTGGTGGCATGCCATGAAGAAAGATATTGCGAGTTATGTTAACAAGTGTTTGACATGTCAGCAAGTAAAGGTGGAACATCAAAAGCCTGCAGGGCAGTTGCAATCAATTCATATACCATAATGGAAGTGGGAAGAAATTTCTATGGATTTTATCGTTGGGATGCCTAAGACGACTAATGGTTATGATGCCATTTGGGTAATTATCGATCGACTTACCAAGTCAGCTTATTTTCTTCCAGTTAAAATGACATTTTCGATGGACAAGTTGGCAGAACTCTACGTCAAAGAGATAGTTCGCTTACATGGAGTGCCAAAATCTATAATTTCGGATAGAGATAGTAGATTTACGTCTCACTTTTGGCGAAGTGTACAACAATCAATGGGTACCAAACTAATGTTTAGCACAACCTTCCATCCGCAGACTGATGGACAAATAGAACGAACAAATCAGATTCTTGAAGATATGCTTAGGGCATGCGCTCTTGATTTTAAAACAAGTTGGTGCAAATACTTACCACTCGCCGAGTTTGCTTATAATAACAGGTATCAAGCAACAATAGGTATGGCCCCTTATGAGGCATTGTATGGGAGATGTTGTCGTTCTCCAATTCATTGGCATGAAGTTGGTTAGAAGAAATTGATTGAATCAGAACATATCGAGAACACGGATTTTGTGCAAGAGACTACGTGGTCAAAGGCAATCCGAAAAGAATTGAAATAGACAAAGTAGACAGAAAAGTTACGCTGATATTAGGCGTAGACCATTAGAATTCTCAGTTGGGGACTTCGTCTTCATTAAAGTTTCACCAATGAAAGGAATTATGAGGTTTGGGAAGAAATGAAAGCTTAGTCCAAGATATGTCGGTCCATATATGGTTGTTGAAAGAATTGGAAAAGTTGCTTATAAACTAGAATTACCTCAAGAGATGACAACAATCCACAATGTTTTTCATGTATCAAAGCTCAAGAAATATGTTCCAGATCCTTCACATGTCCTTACACCACAATTGGTACAAATTGATGAGAGTTTGATTATGAAGAAAACCCGCAACAATACTTGATAGAGGAGTTAAGAAATTGAGAAACAAATAAATTCTCGTAGTCAAAGTATTATGGTCTAACCACAAAGTTGAAGAAGCCACTGGGAGCGTGAAGAAGACATAAGAGCAAAATATCCACATCTATTCCGAGTTCGAGGACTAAACTCTTGTAAGGTGGGAGGATTGTAATGCCCACATTTTTCCTTAATGATTATATAATTTTATTAATCATAATGAATGTTGGTATATTTAACACTAATGATTCATCTAGTGTTATAACAAAAAGGTGAAGAACGTGGGATCGGTGTGCTCGGAAGTTCATGTCAAAAGAATTATGACAGTATATATGGAACATGAGTTATATATATATATATATATTACTATGATGTGATGTGTGTATATATGAGAAATTACATATTATATTGACAATTATTATGCTAATCAAGAGTGATTAAATGAATTACTTTCATGCACTTCAAACTCATATGTAGTATATGGACTTGATGATATGGTGTTTTAGATGCATTTTTGTGAACGTTTTCCCTTCTTACTTAAGGTGATTATTTGGAATTTATGAACATGGTATTTTAAGTACATGTCTTAAGTATCTATAGCAACAAGAATTACCTTATTTGAATATGTAATGTATGAGATATACTCAAAACACTCAAACATGCCAAAACTGAAAATCTGTAAAACTTGACAGCAACATGTGCAACTTTGTAAACGTATTTTTCCCATAAAATAAGTTTCTTATTTGGGATTTTTGAACATGTTAATTTAGACACTTGTCTTAGGTGTCTATAGGAACAAGAATAACCTTATTTGAATATGTAAATTATGAGATATGGCCCAAACACTAAGGCATGCCAAAACTGAAAAGCTGAAAAACTGCACAACAGCATTTGCCACTTTGCCAACGTATTTGACCCATTAAATAAGTTTCCTATCTGGTATGTTTAAACATGATAATGTAGATACATGTCTTAGGTGTCTATAGGAAGAAGAATTACCTTATTTGAATATGTAAAGTGAGAGTTATGGTCCAAATGCTAAAGCTTGCCAAACCAGAAAATTCTGTGACAGCTTACTATATCATGTTGGTGTGGTTGTTATGATTTGTATAAAGCAAGTAAAGTATCATGGTTGTTCTCTATTTGAACCACAAAAGTTAAGGTATATTCTCCATGATTTAATCACAATGAAGAAAACAAGAAAAGTAAGGTCTTTATTTTATAAATTGGAACATGGCTAACAACTATCATGTGAAGATGTAGGGACTTCTTTTTTTTTTTAATACTTTAATAGATGAGACTTGTATCTAGTTATTTTGTTGAGAATACAAAGTTACATATATGAATAAGAGGTGTGTAGATTTGAAAAATTTAGAGAGCCAATAAGTTCCTTCATTCTAAATAGTTTCCTCAAAAATCTCTACATGAGACCTTTCACAGAATCAAATCCAACTCTTCAACAAAGTGTGTTTTTACTTCTTCATACTATTTACCTTGAATTCAATGGTGCATAATATATATCTACACAAGAAGTAATCATACAAGTAGTTTCAACAAAGTTGCATCAAAGGATCTATTGAGTGAACCACTTTGCTTATACAAGATCTTGTAAGAAATAAGGTATGTATTTCCAAATTCGGATTTAATTGGTGAAATGTTATGATATGCAAATTATTCCTTCTTGAGTACATTTATATTTTAGAAATACTTAGCTAAATGTCACATATGCTAGGTTAAATTTCCAGATCCTTGTAGTTATTGATGATCTAATAACGAATTTTCTTTTACCATTGGACATTCATTCATGAATCTGAAAACTTGTATGATCTCAAATTTGCGAAGCATGTGTAGCATGGATATGATTTTATTTATAGCTAAATTTTGGATATCTCATTCCTATATGAATTATTAGTATCCAGTAATTGTATTGGAATTTTATCTATCCTGGTTTGGAGGATATGGAATTTATAATCTAATATGCTCACAGTGTGTAAAATCCTGACAGTTTTTAGGATCCGTTTTGAATAATTATTTTGAACTATAAATGGATGATCATTTACTTTAGGAAACTTTTGGGACATGTATATATGTGTTAGGTATAATTATGCAAAGTTTTAGATTTATACGGTATCTAGGTTGTGAGTTAAAAATCGTTCTTTCAAAGATGCCCGCACTAGAATATAAGATGCCTGTACAATTGTATTCATTTAGAAAATTTGAAAATCATGTTTTTCACATATATTTTATAAAGGAAATATTTGTGATACTCTATTAGGATGTTAAGTATCATATTACTAATTTTTACATGAATTTAATATTATATTATCAGATTAATAATTTTAAGTATGTATAGGTCAGAATTTTCAGATTTAGAGCATTAGGCTTAATCATGTACTAATGAAGTTTTATGAACATTATTTAGACCATTTATGAAATATTATATATATATATATATATATATGAAATTTTAATGTCTATATTAATTGTATGTGTTTCTCATGAAAATATTTGACATGAACATTCCAAGAAGGCGACCACACCGTGATCAAGACGTTCATTACCTTTAAGTGAAAGGTTTAGTAAATAAACAAGTCAAGCAAGTACATTCTCACCTGCAACATGATATATATAAGTTTATGAAATGTTCTTTTTATAAAGTTATACTGATTTTAACATCTTATATTCAAGCATTCTCTATGAAAGGCATTTATGACATTCTTTACAAATTGTTGATGAGCTTTCGTAAATGTATATGTATGTATCAGGTAATGTAAGCGTTACACACCCAATGATGATGTTTGTCCCGCTAGGTGGACTTGTCCCGCAAGGTGGACTTGTTACGTTTGGTTTGGGATTATCTACCCTTTTTCTTTCATGACGGCGCGCTAATGATGTTAATGGTGTAACGCTTGGGCCCATAAAGATAAAATGAATATGCATGTTTTTATTTATGCATAGAAAGAGATGTAAAAGTTATTTACAATGATCATGCTCATATTTATGTTTCCATGATAAATGCTCATACTTTGAAAAATGTTTTTGTGAGAATTCAAATGTGCTTACTAAGCTTAATGCTTATAAAAGTTACATCATGTTGCAGATAGGAATGTAATGAGGATGACTTAAGTTGAAGTATATGAGAAGCGTATGTGCAACGATTGGGATTGGAAACGGAATTACGCCAAGAAAGACATTATATTTTATGATGTCAAATTATTAAACTTATTTCAACTTTTATGCTTCCGCTATGGTTTATTTTAAGATTCATTGAAACCTCTTTTCAAATTGTATGTTTTAACAATTTTCGAATTCAAACTCTTGGTTTGTGACATTTTTAGTTTTCTCCTGATGATTTGTATTTTCATGATATAATGGTCGATTTTAATATAATGTGAGAATCATCATTTCAAAAAAAAATCATGTCTAATAGTGTATGATTTTTTCTAAAAACTATTTCAAAGAAGTTTAATGTTAACGAGCCCTGTAGCGTCCGTAAGGGGGCGTTACAAAAATTGTAGTGGGTGTTGAAGTATTTTCACTTTGGGATGAGGATTGTTGATACACACGGGCTGCTCGTGTGGAATTTTGATTTTTGCATTCCACTTTGGCGCAATGTTTCTGCAGGTTTTGCTTTTTGACCTTCAAAATATTCATGAATTTAATAAAACCTACCTACAAAAATAATAAAATAAAACAGAACATGAAAAATCAAATAATTAAGGTTATAATAAATTACAGCCTATAAAAGTTGGGTTGCCTCCCAAGAAGAGCTAAATTTAACGTCTTCAACCCAACACATGTTTATTTTAAGGTTTTGTTAAGGAAATGATGCACACCTCATTTTTCTGATCATTCCCATAACAGTGCTTCACTTAGTATCCAGTACAATGAATAATATTCCATCTTTCGCAAATAGTTCAGCTACTCTCGAAGATAACACTTTCTTAATGACGAAAGGATCTGACCACCTTGATTTTAGCTTTCTCGAAAAGAATTTAAGACGATAATTATGTAGCAATACCAGTTGACTTAAATTTCATTCTTAATATCTTCTTGCCATTCCATAATTTAGTTTGGTCCTTATAAATTTTAGTGTTTTCGTAAGCGTCCTCCCTAAATCCCTCCATCTCGCTATGAAGCACTCTTTTCTCTAACAGCACTCGGGTCAAAATTTCACTTCTTAATAGCCCAAAATACTTTGTGCTCTGATTCAACTAGAAGATGACACAAGCTTTCCCCAAAGACTTAACGATACGACAGCATACCTTGAAGCGTCTTTTAGGTCGTGTGATATGCCCAAAAAGCATCATCTCAGTTTGAAATCTCTACTTGACCATTATGTTACGGATAATAGGCTAAGGAAACTAGATGTTTAACACCATATTTGTCAAGGAGAATTTTAGACAGGTTGTTGCAAAAGTGTGAACCTCCATTGCTAATGAATGTTTATGAATGAGTAAAGACGTTCTTCTACAAGAACTTGGATACTATTTGACATCATTATTTTGCGTAGAAACTCCGTCCACCCGTTTTGACAAATAATTAATACCCAATAAAATGTAAATATAGCCAAAAGATGATGGAAATAGTCCCATGCCCTACACATCAAACAATTCAAACTCAATAGCGTAAGGCATCTCATGTTGTCCCGAAATAGTTCCGATTCTTTGGCATCTATCACATTGTTGCACAAATTTGTAGCAATCTTTGAATATATGCTGCCAGTAGAAACCTGATTGCAATATTTTTGCTACTGTGCGAGTTGCTTTGAATTGTCTCCCATTTGGTGGTGAATGACACTAGATTAAAATGCTTTCCCATTTTTGTTGATGTACACATCATCTAACAATGGAGTCGTCACATCTTTTAAACAATAAGGGATTGTTCCACATGTAATAATGCATATCATGAAGGAGGTTTCCAAATTTTATATTTTTAGTAAATTTATAAACAATTATAATTAACATAATTAACCCTACGGTGATTAGCTAAATTTATCACTGTGATCAACAATTGGATTTCATTGGTCCCTGGTAAACTTGAGATCCTTTTTTGAACAATTTATTAGATATTAAGAGACCATAAACATAAACAAGCCTAGCTCTATCTAGTCCAAAAAAATAAAGTTGAATATAAATAATTAAAATCCCTAGAGAATTCCGTGATATCATTTTGACATTGAAATTAGTTGTGTGGTTAGATGTTTGGGATAATTACGAAAATCCATCAAGTTTGGGCTAATTATAAAATAAATTAAATTTAAGTGGCTAACTGTAATATTTCAATAAATATTATGGGGGGTTTTCTGCAATTATTTTTGCTTGTGAAGGTGAACTTGTAAGACGATATCAAAGCTCAAGGGGGATTTTGTAATTTTAAAAAAAATCTGAAATTTTTTTATTAGCCCAAATCTCAGGGGTCTTTTTGTAATTATCCCTAGATGTTTAAACCATCTAATAGTAGGATCATTTATTTCAACTGGCCGAATAGCAAAGACATTAATGCATTGCAATTAACCATACTGTTGCAGTACAATTATCTTGATGTAGGTAGAGCTGTCAAAACGGGCCGAAGGGACGGGGCTATTCATATCCCGCCAAAATGGTGGGCCAAGCAAACCTCAATCCAACCCGATCCACCTTGGGCCGCGGCCCGCCCGCCCATAATATTTTTTAAAAAAATTTATTGATAATTTTCATTTAGGGAAAAATGCAAAATCAGTCCTCTATCTATAGAGGTGTTGCAATATTAGTCCTCTAATTTTTGAAATTGCGATTTTAGTCCTGTATGTTTTACTTTTTATTTGCAATTTTGGTCCCGTAAGTTTTAGATTTGTGCAATTTTAATCCTATAAAATTTCAGTTGATGCAAATTTGTCCTAAGGACTATTTCAATATTTCAATTATTCCCAAAATATCCTTGATAGCCAAAATAATCTTTATACGTATGATCAAGTATAAAATTATATCAAAGCCTATATTTTATTAACTTGACTTGAATTTATTATCATTTATATTATATATTGCCTAATGATTGAAGAACTTTAGATTTTTGAATCCAAATCAAAACTTGAGATATGAGTTCTATATGTATTATTTTCTAATTATGAAAATACAAAAACACGTAAAAATTTGGAAATTTTCGTTATTTTGAATAATAGGACTGAAATTACCACAACTAAAAAATAAAAGACTAAAATTGTCAAATCCTAAAAATTAAATGATTAAAATTGTTATTTATGCTAATGGGCAAAATTGTCACAGGACTAAAATTACAACTTCAAAAATTACAGGACTAATATTGCAATACCCTTATAGATACATGACCAATTTTGCAATTTTCCTTTTGATTTACTGGTTTACTTTGTAGATACGTTGATGGTTATTATGTTAACATAATTTATTTATATTAGTTTCAGAAAAATACAAGGGAATTTAGTTTGTTTACAAGGATAAAACTATCTTGGCATGAAACTGTGAGTTAATTAGAAGAGGAACATAGGATAGTTTTTAAGTTTGCATGTGGTCTTACAGCTTACAGCTGTAAACTTGCTATTTTCATTTCAAAACTCTTTATGCAGTCCGAATAAATCAATCTAAATTTTTTGGCAGCCTTTCATTTTCATCTACAACTTCCAGGCCATTTTCTGCATATTTTCATCAAGAACTCATAAAGTTATTTTTTTATATATAGGTCATGATTTGGTAAATTCATTAACCCTGAGCAAAGTAAGAGATTAATACCCTGTTGGTAATTAAAATTCTTACACTTAAAATTTTACTAGTCGTTAATTCAAGCCACTTGAATGAAAATTCGAGAATAAACATCCAAACACTTTTCATATGGGCCTCCTCACCGACCAATCTTTAAAACCACACTCAAAACAGTCAGTGGACTTAAAAAAGAGAGGAATCAGCAGATTCAACAACAAAAGAAAAATAGTAAAATGGACTTCAAAACAAAAAAAGCTAGGCTATATCCTTTCGGTGTAAGTTTCACAGTCTTCAAATGTGTGTTCATGCTGACATCAACTCATAGTTCCATGAGCAAGTAGCAACGGTGACGTTCTTCATTTCGATTGAGACAGTCTCGTTGTTCAATTTCATCAAGAATCTTACCAAGCCATTTTTAGGGGGGATTGATCCCTCCAGCCCCCTCTTGGTCTGTCCATGTACATATATATAGACATTAATATATATATATATATATGGGGAAAATAAGAACAAGGGAATGCACATCAATTTCATCAAAGCTCTTCGCTAAACAACAAGAATTTAAAAGATTTTCTTTTGATTTTATGTCGCTGAAATGTTAACAAACGATGTTGACTCGTAGAAGGTGGGAAGTGATCGTCAATTTCTTAATACTAGTAATATGCACGTGCGTTGCACGTGATTCATATAATTCTACAAAAATTATTTACTAATTTTATTGAAAGATTAATGTAAATTTAAGATGTATTATAAATATAATAAAAACCAAACAACTAATTAGAACAAAAATTTCGAGACACCTTTTATCTTAAGGGCATCGAGACAAGTTGAAGGTTTTGATGTTCAAAATCAAAACCATGTTCCTGCTCAACGCCGAATCCACTGGCGGAGAGAAGTGAAAGTTCTAGTTTTTTCTTCCATGATTATTCTGATAGGCCTATTAGCTACACTTTACTTCACATCCAAAAGAGGCAAAACAAGCAAAACAAAACCCGAGTGCGAAGTAAACATCACTGTTTCAAAGGATCGACATTCCAACTTTACAACAATATCCGAAGCAGTGGAGGCCTCCCCGAGTTACAACCCATACAAAGTGTGTATCTCTGTTGGGTCGGGGGAATACCACAAAATGGTGAATATTGGTGATAACAAAACCAATATTATTTTGATGGGAGAAGGGATTGGGAGGACTATAATATCCTCCAATGCTACCAGAGAAGAACATGATAGCCCTTCGCCACTAGCAACATTATGTAAGTATTTATTTTTTTAGTTGAGTTGGATGTCTTTAAATATTATTAATTAATCGATGTGTTCTAACTATTACTTTAAAAACTAATCTGTAGGGATCAATGGTAAAAGTTTTTTGGCTCATGATTTGACGGTTGTAAATACCGCGAAGTATGGTGTTGCAGTCAAGAATTGGGCAAAAAATTATGTCTTCTTTAGGTGTATACTGCAGGGGGTAGATGCAACTCTAAACATCAGAGCTCAAAAACAATTTTACCGTAGCTGCCAACTTTACGCTTGAAATAATTCGATTTTCAGAATTGCACGTGCATTCTTTCAGAAGTGTGAGTTTCGGAGTGAGAAGTCATATCCGGAAGAAAAGATTTTGTTCTCAAGCCTATCTACTCCTCTTTTGACTTTTGAAAGTAGATTTGTATTCCATATGTGTTCATTTTATGTAGATAAGTTTCAAAATAACCGATCGAGACGACGTTTATAGGTAGTTCATTAGGAAACGTCGTCTTTTGTTATCATGCAATCCTATTTGGATGCATCGGTATGAAGTGGCTATTTCCTTGATACTTCTCCACGAACACTACCTACTTCGCCATTTTCGCAATGTAGGAAGTGGTGCGACTGCAAATATACCACCATTTATCCATGTATTAGATGAGGTCGAAACGTCTTCTAGGTATTCACTGAGAGTGTTTCTAGGCAGAGATGACTGGGTACCACCGCGAGTGGAATATGATTTAGATTTACATAAATGATAGTCTAATTAAAAGTTTTTAAATGTATCTTGATGTAATAACGTACATTAATATAATTGAGTGAATCCTCTGAGTTTTTTTTTTCTCTTTATTCTGTTTAATATCATGAAATCTTAAACTTCCTATGAATTGAGCAAATTTGCAATGATTACAATAATTTCACCAAACAGCCCTAAGCGGCGATTTTCAACTGCCAGTGGAGATTTGTAGGTTGGTGGTCTTTTGAATTCATCTTCACAATCATTAGCATCTGCATTGGAAATTCCTCCTTCAAAACCAAGTTCTTTGTACTCCCCGCGCTTCAAATCGCTTACTGCTTCTCTCAGAGAACTTATAGCATTTCCATAGTATTCATCACATGTGACAAAATGTGATCTCAATATAGGATCCTTTTCAGACAACACGGGTGATTTAATTTTGACTTTAGTACCAGTGGCGATGTACAAGCCCAAGTCGATTGTTATTTGGACAAGCTCACGAAGAGCTGCGTTTTTAGTACGAGGGTCTGATCCAAGAACTTTCATGCAAAAAGCTTGATCATGAGTCTGACTACAAACACCTTCAAGTACTGTAGCATTTGCAAACAATTTGCCACGAAAAATAATGGGAAAATTGCAATTTTGGTCCCATAACTTTGGGGGTGTCAAAACTAGTCCCACTCGATTTTATTTTTTCAAAAACACCCTGTAATTTACAAATTGTATCAAAACTAGTCCCATTAGATTTTACTTTTTCAAAAACACCATGTAATTTACAAATTGTATCAATTTGAGAATAAATCCCACCGGCGATTGAAATTTTCGCCGGAATTCGTCACGTGATAAGCACGTGACCTAAAATTTTGGGGATTTCTCACCCTCTTTGACACGGTGGAAATAAAACGTCAGCATGGAAAGAGATTTGGGGGGGGAAAAATTGGAGCTAGATCGCTTATCCCATGACCCATCTCAATTAGATGAAGATGGCTTTGAGGTTGCCTTGTCTAACACGCTTAGAAGGAAATCAAGAAAAACTCTTAGCACAAGCCGAGCTAGCAGCCAAACAAGTATCTCGGGATGGAAAATCCAATGTTTTTCAAAATGGTAAGAATGAGCCGGTAAATCTACTCTTTGGTAAGGTCACTTCTAACCCCAAGGGTAAGCTTCAAAAGGACCCAAAATTGGTGGGAGTAAAAACAAATCCAATACCCCCATTGTTAACCATGAAGATTGCATCTTGGAATGTTAGTGGCTTTAAAACCCCATAAAACAGAAAGAGATTGTTACATTTGTTGCTAATAATAATTTGGATATTCTCTCGTATTTTGGAAACAAAGCGGAGGAGGATATCATTGTAATGTAACCCGTAAGGTTACTCTTAATTTTATCTATGCATCATTTGTCTATGGTTTCTATATTGTGCAAGATAGAAACCCCTTTGGGATAGTCTTTATGATTTTGGACAATCTTTAATTGATCCTTCGATTATCATAGGTGATTTTAAGCGCATCAAATCACCTAATGAAAGAATCAATGAAAAACTCTGCATTACTTACTACTTGAATGACTTTCAAGATGTATGCTTATCTCTTGGTTTGAATGATATACGATCTCTTGGTTGTTTCTTTACTTGGACTAACCATACATTTTGTTTGGAGTAAACTCGACGGGGCCATGATCAATGCGGGATGGTTCAAGATTAATCTCAATTGTTCGTGAAATACCCCCCGGGGAAATCTACGATCACTCCCCCATCATTGTGACTATCTTTAATTAATCTCCCACTTATTCTAAACTCTTTAAATTTTTCAATATGTGGTCCCTACATCCCCGAGTTTTTGAAATGTTGAATCACAGAACTCCCCATATGGGGTACTCGATTTATTTTATGCAAAAACTCGAGTTTTCTAAAACCTCTTCTTAAAAATCTAAGCGTCGATCACTTTAGCCATATCTCATCTCGGGTTAAAGACGCTAAGTCTTCTCTTACAACTGCCCAGTCTCTTCTGGACCGTGATCCTTCTAACTCTGACCTGGTGGGGACCGTTAAGGACCTCAAAACCCGGGTCACTTTTCTAAAAAAAGCTGAAAGGTCTTTTCTCTCTCAAAAAGCTAAGTGCCGATTTTTAAATCTTAGTGATAGAAATCCAAATTCTTTCACAGTATTATCAAGAGAAATACTTTTAAAAGGCAAATTTCCTCTGTTTTCCTTGAAAATGGATCCCAAACCACCTCTTTCGTTGAACTTTCTAAAGCATTTACCGATTTTTATTTCAGTCTCTTTGGTATTGCCGTCCA
This sequence comes from Rehmannia glutinosa, assembly GCA_016081115.2. Lineage (NCBI taxonomy): Eukaryota > Viridiplantae > Streptophyta > Magnoliopsida > Lamiales > Orobanchaceae > Rehmannia > Rehmannia glutinosa. Next base: position 85,175,350 of record CM071934.1, read on the forward strand.
AACTGAGCATTTAAATCCTACTATTCTCCATAATGGCCCCACCATAACCCCCGAACAGTCCGAATCACTTATTGCCCCTATCACTCCTACAGACATTAAAAAATTCCTTTTTCACATTGACAATGATAGGGCCCCGGGTCCTGATGGCTTCTCATCTGGTTTTTATAAAAGTGCTTGGAATGTGGTCGGAGTATCACTGATAATTATTGCTTCCAGGCTTGAATATGTCCTCCCCTCCTTAATTAATCCTGCCCAGGCAGCCTTTATTGGAGGTAGGAGTATCACTGATAACATCTTCCTCGCTCAGGAAATTATGAGAAATTACGCCAGAAAAAGAATATCTCCTAGATGCACAATCAAAGTTGATTTAAAAAAGGCTTATGACACTGTCTCTTGGACTTTTCTCCATGATGTCCTTAATGGACTGGGCTTTCCTAACCTATTCATCTCTTGGATCATGGAGTGTGTTACATCAGCCTCCTTCTCTATATCCCTCAATGGCTCCCTTCATGGTAAGTTTCTAGGTAAAAGAGGACTTGGCCAGGGCGATCCTATGTCCCCTGCGCTCTTTCTCTTGTGTGTGGAATATCTCTCGAGGCTCATTAATTTGAAAACATCAACTCACACTTTCAAGTACCATCCGAGATGTCATGAGCTTAAAATTTCTCACATTTTATTTGCAGATGACTTGATGCTTTTTGCTAAAGGTGATACTCACTCTATTAAAATCTTAATTGATTGCCTTGATGAATTTAAACTCGTTTCTGGCCTTGACATTAATTCTTCTAAATCTAATATTTTCACAGCAGGTATCTTTGGTAAAGATCTAGATGATATCTTGGATCTTGTTAACTATCCTAAAGGCACCTTGCCTGTGAGATACTTGGGTTTTCCCCTAGCGGCTCAAAGACTTAATTGTGTCCACTATGCTCCCTTGCATGATCGTATTGCTGCATACATAGATAAATGGACTGCTAACTCTCTTTCATATGCAGGCCGCTACTACTCATTAAATCGGTCCTGCAAGGGATTGAATATTTTCGGTTACAAATCTTTCCTCTCCCTAAATCTGTGATCAAACGCATTTATAAATTGTGCAGGGCCTTCCTCTGGAATAAAAAGAGACATCCTATTGCTTGGCATGATGTCTGTATACCCATAGAAGAAGGAGGGCTGGGAATTAGGGATGTTCATGCTTGGAACAAAGCCCTCCTTTCAAAAATTCTATGGAAATTTCACCAAAATAAACACTTGGGTCATTGGGTTCATGGTTTTTATTTACGCAATCAGTCCATTTGGACTTGGAACCCCAGGAAAGATGATTCTACTCTTCTCAAAAGAATTTGTGACATTCGTGATGAACTTATCCAAAAGTTTGGCAGTCACCAATCTGTCATTGATGCGCCATACCCTTAGTTAATGATAATGGCCTTAACTCTTCAAAAATGTATGATATTTTCAGAAATGAGGGCCCTCGTCACTTTTGGCATTCGCTATTTGGAAACAATTTATTCCGCAAAATTCTCATTTTGCACTGGCTTGCTTGTAAAGATAGACTTTCTACTTTAGATAATCTATCTTATATTGATCTCGATCCTATGTGCAAATTGTGTAAGAATGAATTAGAATATGCTCCTCACTTGTTGTTTATGTGTACTGTGACTAACTTTTTGTGGCGCAGGATCAAGATTTGGCTACGTATCACTAGATCTATGAGCACTCTTGCTAGTGTTATCAAATGGATTAAAAAGATCGCAGAGATCCAATCCTCAAGAATTTGCTAGGTCTATAGCCCTGCGTGCGCTTTGTATTCCACGTATGGAATGCCGGAAATGCGTTCATATTTGATGGAACCCCCTTCACGAAGGAGGCTGTCTTTCATAAGATTCAAAAGCATGTATATAAAGCTCTTTATTTTCGTTTCCCTGATGACTTGGTTAAGTTTTAGAACCCCGCCTGTGGGATTGCATTTCATGTATTTGTAATCCCTAAACATGTATTATTAGTGGATTAACCCCCCCTCCATTGCCCCGCTTCGTGCTGACCCCTTTCTCTAGCATGTATGCAGTTGGTGATCCCCCCTCTCTCGCCATTGCCCCTCCTCATGCTTGCCCCTTCTTGCATGATTATTCATGGTTGTGGCAGATATTACTATGCTTACAGGTTTACGATTGCTTAATTTGTGGCAGGTCATATTTCGCAGACATGTTGTGACTGCAATCATCACAGTCCTATACAGGTTATGGCCTGGGCCCAATTTTTGAGCCTCTGCAGTTAGCTCAATCCTATTATTGAATGGGTTGTGCCCCCTTTTTCTATTATTACCTTATATAATACTTTGGTTTTTAGTAGCTCTATGGTCTTGCTGCTTACAACTTCTCCTGTAACTCTTATTTTGACCGAGGTATGCCTCGTTGATTTGTAATGTTCTATCTTTCCCTGTTAAGTCATTCGCCACCCTTTTCAAACCCATAAGGATGACTTGGGCACCTTAGTACCACATCCTTAAGCGGTTTGATAATTGGTTGATGACAATTCAGTTGTATTCCGTTGTTTATACATAGAGTACCTTCCACGTGATGGAACCTCTATTGTACCTATTCCCTAAATATAGGGTTTGTAGGGGCAAGCCCCTCTCCACTTGTAAAGTTGTAAACTGTTTGGATTAATAAAATTTTCACCTTTTATCCAAAAAAAAACAAACGGAACGTCCCAACTAAACCTAATCACCTAAAAAAATTACCCAACTAGCATAAAGAAGAGATCCACATGTTTCCATTTGCGAAAGAAGATTGCTTTGAGTTGTCGACATTTTAAGTTTTGTTAACCTGCAAATAGAAGCAACTAATAAATCACCATCATATCAAATATCCTAATATAGCTTTATCAAAATTTAAACTTGAGCAACTTCAAGAACTAGAATAATACAAAAAGAAATAAACCAAGTCCAACAAGAGAATACAGGTTAAAAAACACCCTTCCTCCATAATTTGTAAATTATTCAAAACTAAAGCCTGATTTATCCTCAAATCATGAATCATTTCTTTGATCAATTATCAGGCAGACATGAAATAAAGGACCATAAAAAGTTGGGATCACCAGTTCTATCAAATTCAGCGTTACTTGGTCAGATTTCAATCATCCGAACACCATCGAGTATCACATATCCAGAATAAGACTATACTTAGATGTTCTCTCTTTGCATCCTCTAGTGCAGTTGTACTAAATCAATCAAATCAGAAAGTGAAGGGAATCAAATCAGTAAAAGTGCATCATCCCCAGAATGCACATACTAAGCATAGGGCATATAAATCTATCTCCATTAACTGATTAATACAGGACACATATACAAGTATGGTGTAAATATAAGTATTCATATGGACAGGAACGAATAGGTAATCATTTGTATAACATCCAAAAAAAGGACAATAAAAGGAATATCACCACTAACTGCCATCTTAAAAAAATTGAAGACAACACCTAAAATCTCCCACGAATAAATATATTATCCTTCAAACATAGATTACGAAAGAAGGGAAAAGTGTGATATATAGTTTAAAGATCACATAATTCCACCACATTTTTAACTTCCAAATTAAGAGTGCGACCAGAAATGTAAACAGATTTAGACAGAATAAAACCTTCTCTAAGCTTTTTGACGATGACGTTGGCATCTGGCATTGTTCCAATGAAAATGCCTCCTGGCCGAAGTAAAGTTGATAGATTGGCCAAGGCCCGCCTGGCACGTGCCTCAGTAGACCACGAGTAATGCATGGCAAACTGCAAAATTTTGGTTTTGACAATTTACATCAGAAATGACAAAACATGAATTGTTATTATAACTTCCAATTTTAAAGTTGCAAAATTTAGTAGTAAGAGACTTCAGAAATAATGAAACACCAACACATAAACACAACGCCATTTTAAAATTAATTTTTTCACATATAAGATTGCTTTAGCAAGTAGACCAAAGTCCTTGACTACAACTATCAGTTAAATATGAGCAAACGCGACAACGGAATAACTATTATATATAGCTGGATTCATGAAAAGAAGCAGCAAATAAGAAATGTAGTGGATGTTCCCCTCTGCAAGTGAAATATAGAATTTACTGGTAAAGATAGTGATTTTAGTCGGTAGATAACTGGCAAAGACTCAACAAGCTAATGAAACGCAACATTCTCTAATGAAACACAACATTCTAAAAGACACAAAAGGTACACAAAAATATTTTAGTTACCATGTTACGTTCAACAACATTAAACATTTTATCGCTTAACATAAATCATCTATGATAAAAAGAAAAGAGCCAAATGTAGTTCACATTAGCATAGCAGAAGTTATATGCCAAGAGAAACATATATGTGTGGATTATGGGCTTCCTGGTTTACTCATGCACCAGGCTTCCTACCTCTGTAATATAGGCATGCACCAGATAGTTTTGATCCAATTTATCTGCCACATATCATCCAGGTAATATTAGCTGACTGCACAATCATTTACAATGTTTTTACTAGTTAAAAAAACTAAAATTTAAGCTAATTATGAATTTGTATGACCTCCATACCTTGTTGAGTTCAAGAAGCCAGGCACCATCTTTATTGTGAGCTTCATAAACACATGTTACACCAAAAAAAAAAACATATCAGGGAGTCATCTGTAGGGTTCTAAGAACCAATTAAACCTTAAATTTAGATAAGACCAATAGCATTACCAAGTTGACAGGGAGAATTGCAAGGAACAGAAGTACCTCCAAAAGCATCACTAGGAAGTCCAATAATATCTTCCAAAATCCTTGAATGCCTTCCTTCATCTTGGTTCTCGTTGTTGTTGTCATCCTCGCCTTCATCAGATGCCACTTTCCAATCCTACGAATCAAATATAACAACAAAACTAATTTGGCATTTCACACGCTCATGTGGCAATATATATATATATATATATACATGCAGTTCAATCTGGAATGCCTTCTTCATATTCATAAAAGTCATTGCCAACTGCATCATCATCAAAGTCAATCTCATCATCACCATCCGAAGGCTCTCCACGGTTCAAAAGACTAAGCTCCCTCTGCACCAGATAGTTTACTCATATACACTCTAGGTTTTGAAAGATAACTAGAACCTCAGAGGCAATTTTTGTAATTTACCCCCAAAATTAAACACACCTCAGGTTTTTTTGACATGATTTTCACCAATTCCCCGAATTAGAGATAGCAAAATCCTGTAAGTCTCTATCGCTTGCTTCGGCTGTTCTTGAGCGATCTGGAATTAAACCTCAGAAGTTTCAATTGGTCGATACTTTCGGTCTCGTCCGAGGCAAGATCAATAATAACTTCGGTATCTTTTAGCCTCCGCTCCGCAGATGCAATAAGAGCCAATAGTTTCCAACCCTTGGCCGAACTTCCAGCACTCATTTTCGAATACACCATCGCTTGTTCAAAGGCTGAACCCAAGTTCCTCTGGATAGCATTTTCTAACCCGAGCCTAAACCTAATTTCCAGCGGGAGAAGGTGGTGGCAACCGGCGGGAGAAGAAGTGATTATCAGCGGGAGAAAACAAAAACTGAGAGCGAGGGAGAGTAAGATAGAGAGAAAGAGGTGGTGGCTATGGCAGCCGGCGAAGGCGGAGGCAGCAGCAAAGCAATGAGCGACGGGAGAGAGTGATGGCGGGAGAAAAAAATGCGAGGCAAAAGAAAAATCAGGCACGGAGGATAAAATGTTGAGGGCTCAAAGTTTTAGTGACAAATTACTGCCGCAATTGTCGAGATGGTTGTCGCAAAAATTAAGGGATGTATGGATGTGTTTTCAAGTCCAATTTCTGATTTCTAGTGTTAGAAAATGAATTTTCAAATTTTATTGGTTTTCGTGTGAGAATTGAGAATATGTTTGGATGTTGTCTGAATTTCTATTTAGAAATAAAAATATTTTTGATTATAGTATTTTTTTTACATAGATTTGCGTGATTGTAGTGTATTTTTTACATCGATTTGCGTGATTATAGTGTATTTTCACATAGATTTGCGTGATTGTGATGAAAACTTGTTTGGTTGTATTTTCAAAAGAATCTTCCATAAAAAATAAAAACTGAAAATAACTTTATTTCTATTGGGAATTTCTTAAACAAACATAAATTTATTTTTTGGAATAGTTGAAAATTGGAAAATAGTCACCTCACTTGCTGGGAGGCTGGCATGGCAGGATTGTCTCTTCTCTCCCGGCTAGAATCAGGTTCAGTCGATTCCGATCGCAGGCCTACTTGGAATTTGAAAACAATTCCATACATACCCTAATTTTTTGTGGCAACAAAGAGTTGTCGCGAATAACCCGTTGCAAAATCCCATATTTCTTGTAGTGATCGAAATAAAAGTGGGTTTGGGCTTCACTAAAATAAATTCAAGTCTATTGGTTTCTAAGAAAATTTGGAGTAACAATCCCAGTTCTAAAAAATCTCAAACTACCAACTTCCCGAAGTATGTCTATTAAAACTTGCTAAAAATGAAATTAGATGTTTTTTCATAAAAATAAAAAAGAATATGGACATATATGTCCAATATATTTGTAATTACATTATTTTCTTTATCTTAATTATGATATGCGTTGACATTTTAATTTAAGTAAGATTTAAAACAATAATTTGTTGTCAGATATTACAGTGATTTATCATTAATTTTGTCTATTTTAATTTTGGAATTTATGGTGTCAAAAAAAATGGAATTTATAACTAACCAATATGAATATGGTATTACAAAAATTCTAAAAGATCTAAACAAAAATATAACAAGTGAATCTACATTGTTGGCTCGATCTTCTTAATTGTATTGTACAATTTAATATCTTATATTTATTCAAACTATCAATTTATAAGATATTATAATTTTAATCAAACCCTTAATTGTATTGTGGATTAATAACAGAAAGTTCAAAATAAATCCTGAAAAGGTGATTGGTGTGAATTTTGCATGTATTTTAGGGCATATTTATGGCTATAATTGTTTATAAACATGCAATAACTCATATGAAATGGTATATATTCGCTCTTTCTGGAAAATGTATTACGCTTTGCTCGTTTTGTAGGAATTTAACGATATTTGGAGTGATTTTGTGACAAATACGAGCATTGCAACCTAGAATCATCAAGAATCGAGCGATTATATCCAATTGGAAGCCAACTATATGGAGTCTAGATTCATAGTGATGAGTCGTGTGTCAAAAGAATCATGGATGATCAAACAACGAGGAGATTTATCTCAAGGAACGTCCAAACACGTATGGAATTTCCAGCACTAGCAGGGTTTAGTATTTTGGACATAACTCTCTCTACAAAATTGATATTGAGCTGATTCAAGTGGATATAGAAAGCTAAGAGAGAGGGCTACAACTCTTATGAAGACCTCGCAAGCAAATTCGGACGTTTGGGTGGCGCACAGGAAACCCGTGCGTCGACGCACGACCCGTGCGCACCTAAAGGTTTGGAGCATGCCTACGGCTTCGAGCACGGGTAGCCCATGCGTGGGAGCACGGCCCGTGCGTGGCTGGTAAAAACATAGGGGAATGCCTACGGATTTGAGCACGGGTAGCCCGTGCGTGGGCGCACGACCCGTGCGTTCTTGCAGGAAACTCCAAAAATGACAGCAAATTGACCTAGGCTTCTAGAAGGGTATAAATACCGCTTTTTGGGGCGCACACCAAGGGGAGAAAGGCTGGGAATACACCCAAGAACACAAGAAATACATCAATTTCATCAAGGAAGAATCACGGGAAGAATTGGGTTGAATCGGAGCTTGAGGATTGAAGATTAATCGAGAGATTATCCATTTCCCTAAGTTTTCTCATTCTTTGTGCTTTAATCTTTCATTTTAGCTTGTCATGAATATGAACAATTTGTCTATAAGTTGTTTATTTGTAATGAATAGCTAAACTTCTTGTGATTTTCGGGTTTTGGAAGTAGATTAATTGAACTCTTGTTGAATGTTTTAATCTTAGTTGAAGTTATTGTCTTGAAGTCTATTTGAGTACTTTGTTCTTATTCTTGTTTTATCACTTGGCCAATGATTTAACTTGTTTGATATATTGATTCATAATTCGAGAGATGAGTTTCAATATTAGATCTTGAGTACTTGACATGAATATTTGCATAATCGAGAGGTTTGTGAATATTTGTGAGGATATTTGATCTTTTGAACTTTTGGGAGTTGTGTATCTTATGTTGAGTAGAGATGCTAGCATATATATTTCAATCTACACTTTATATACATCTCGAGAGGGAGGATAAAATATCATTGTGATCGTCTTATAGGTGTATTGATAATAACTCTGGCTTTGATTAAATCGGAAAACAAGAGGAATATTAATTGAAACCATAACCCGGGAATCCATTTCATTCCCTTGATAACTCCATTATTATTTTCATCTTGTGTTTTTGTGGTTATTCTTGTCTTTACCTCCACAACAATCATCCAACTACGACCGTCTAAATAAAAATAAGACTATTACGATCTCAATAATTAGCGCGTAAATTTATTAGTCTCTGTGGATACGACCTTGCTTACCCTATTCCATAATTATTTGCAACGAAAATGTCGTTGCAAATACCCTAACCCTTTTCTCTATCCTAAATTTTACATTTTTTTTAAAACCTATTAATAAACATTTGTAATGACAAAACATATATGCATGTATATCAATCAATATCAAACTCATAATAAAACACAAATGCAATTCCACAATATAGAAATCGAATATGAACAATATACGTGTATTACAAAAAAAAAAGAGTTAAGAGTCTAAATGAAAAGGTCCTAAGGTCCTAATCAATATCTAGTGGGCATCATCATCATGTGTGGGAGGACCGGATGTCGTCGGAGTTGAGTTAGGCGGGTTTTAACGCTAGAAGATGACGATGGTGGAGCAACATTTTGTCTAAATCTCGGTAGAGGGACATTTGGATGCAGTCGAGCTATAATATCGTGTAGGGCTTTGTAGGCATTAGTTAACTCATCCACTCGTCCAAGCACCTGCTGATGCTCTTGTAAAGAAACTCCAATAGTAGCATTGGGGGGCCTCGGCAATGCGACAAAGACGTGGCGAGTGGGTCCGACTCCACGAATATGTCCTCTTGCCCGACCCAACACCTCCTTCATAATGACTATCTCGTCCACGGGACCCGAGGATGCATCACTACCCCGAGAGGCGCCATTAGTGTGGCTCTCTCCTCCAGACGTTGCTACATACACATTTAAGAAGTGGAAGTATATATTAATAAATGCAATTACGAAATTATTCACATTTATAATTACAACAATAAATACTTACATAAGTCTCCTCAGCTTGGGAATTCACCCAAGCCCTGCTCGCGTGTGCATATCTCTAAAATTCTGAATGGGAGGTTGAAGTTTAAGTGTCTCTCAGTTGGCCTAAGGCACAAAACAACAAAATCTGTATAAACTAGTAACAAACAAAATAAATAAATCAACGATATTTATTAAGAACACGCAATGATCAACGAGATAAACATATATATAGGTATATATATCTCTCACAAATGCAACTATTCAATTACCATGAAGAAATGGATGGACCTAGCCATTTTAATTTTGCGACAGAAGTACTATAGAAAATTAAGAAATGTGTTGAGTGACTGCCTTTCCGAACATTAGCTTATAAGTATTACAAGTCCAGATTGCTTATTTCAACATTTTAGCTTACAAGTATTTCAGTCCAGATGTTTTATTTCTTAATTCTTGAAACACTTTTCAAGAACCTGTGCACATGCAATCCTTTAGGTGATAGTTGAATACATTTGTATAATTGGCTAATTGAGTAGCTTAGTTGAGCATGTTTTTACAAGCAAAATATAGAAACTCAAGGGTCTACTGTATTCCTAATTTTGGGTTGGATTATGAGAAAGACAAATGGACATGGAAAAGTGATTGAGAAGACGGATAAAGATTGCATTAGAAACACCTGCTCTGTTGACAAAAAGTTTGTCCTAAATTAAGAATTAAAATCTGCAGGTTACATATGACCAATGGGTATATTTCAAAATTATAAGTTCAATCTAATTATTAAAGATCTATGTATATTTCAAAATTACAAGTACCTCGGTATTTGTTTCTATTTTATAACATATGTGACATATGACCAAGAAAATCAAACTAGGTTACCAACCCTGTTCAGAAATTTGTAACAAATCTGCAGTTATCAATCACATAGAAAATAATCAGTAACCAAAATTCGATACAGACAATGCAAAAACCATTAAAGAGAAAGGGTGGAAGTACAAAAGACCAGTTTCTCTTTGCCTAAATGAATATGAGGTTTCTCTGACCCTAAAGGGTTTATATGATCTGCTAATTCATTGGATTCTGTAAAAGAATACTATTTATAGGCCTCAATCATATGAATATAAAGCATCCACATTTTATGATAACTACCTAGCCCTTGATTGTTTACAGCTGAAAAAAAATGATTTCTCCAAGCTACTGGCCATCGTAAACGGTAAAATTATCTACTTTTACTTCACACTATAAGAAGAAAATGCAATATATGCAATTAAGAAATTAACCAGCATTCCACAACCACGTTTTGGTAGTATATCTGTTTTCTTCCCCCCCCCCCCCTTTTTTTATGAGTTATATAGTATCAGAATGATAATTACCTTCTTCGCACAATGCTGAGAGTAAGAAATCCGGCCATGTGTGCTCGAATATGGATGTTTGCTGCGATTCCCCGAGTTTGTGTTTGATGTTTTCTACACAAAAATAAATTCATTTAAAATAATTTATACATTAAAACTATAACATTAATAATAAATAGACGAAATAAATTAACACCTGAAAAGTCTCTGTCGAGAACCTATCGCAACATTTCTCCCAATGATCACTTTTATTTCGCAAGTACTTTGGAGGTTGAGCTTTCACCCTATCCAAATTATGTAGACCACCTTTGTTTTTGAAATGTTGGTTCAGATTAGCCTTCCAATTTCTATATCGAGTGGCAGCATCCCGCTCAACCATATGATAAAGTACACCATTTTTATAGGTGTAGTCAATCTCGAACCAGTCCTGAAAATAATACACATTAACATTAATATATCGCAGTTCAGTTGAAATGCTAATAAAAGTAATACATACCCTCAACCGCTCATGAACCAACTTTCTCTGATGGGCAGGGACACTCTTCCACGAGTTGTGGAATGGCTCACATATATCTCGTGTGTGCATCCCCAATGTACTCTTATAACAAGAACCTTCATCACGAATTGCATTATAAACGTCTCCCTCCTCGTCAATCGGCAGTTGAATCTTGCCAACTTGATTCACGTATGAACCAACATTAATTCCCTTGGCCTTCTCCCGACCTTTGTGATGTGGTGGTGCGGCATCAATAGCTGCATAACAAAATTTTGTCAAAAATGAAAAATTAAAAACAAGTGCATTCTAATTCTTGACATGAGTTATATATCTTTTGCAGTAAACAAGCTTAGTCGATCATCAGTTCCTACATTTGAATATTAGCATTTGTAAGTATAAGTATGGATTAACTGACTAGATTCTGGGTTTCTTAATTACTCGCAGAATCAACTCACGAATGAATCCATTTCAGAGCTCCAGAAAAAGGTTAGTGATTAAGCCTGTTGGACATCAAATGCTTTAATCTGTATTAACTATATATACTTTGTTTTTATGCTGAAGCAATACACTAAAGTATTAAAACTACACCTAAAGCAAACAATTCTTGTTCAAATATTATTGCTGCTCATGCGTAAAATGATCATATTCAACATGTTTGGCCTCATAAGAAAAATAGACTAGGGCTTGAAGAGATTTATTTATATCATTTAGGCTATATTTGGTTTCATTTTTAGACTTTATTTAGAAAATATATTTACTAGACTATGTGCAATAAAGATTCCTTCATTTTAATGGTGAAAAATGAACAAACAGTAAATGAGAATTTTGGCTAATTAAGTGGCAAAAGTTTATTTGACATCTAAAATTAAGAATTTACTAGACTTTCAATGTTTTTCATCCCTACATCATTTACATCATCATCGTTGTCCGTTGATTCGTTATCATCTTCAAGATATTCATCTAACGTTCCATCTTCTTCATCGTTAATAAAGTCATCTTCTACATTGTACTGATCATTCAGAATTGCTTCTATATCGGAGGTGACAACATCAGGTCTTACATTCAATTGATTCCATGTCATTGTCTCTATATCTGGTAGCTCAACAAACAACTCAAAATTACCACCGGTGATCTCATCAAACACCACAACATCTTCTATGTGCTCTGTTGGCAAATCCCAAATATGACGATGTCGGAAATGCTCAACAACTTTCCAATCCTTACCTTTGTATAGGTCATCTACATAAAAGACTTGTTCAGCTTGAGATGCAAGTATGAACGGATCGTTTTCATACCAAGTGTCCTTAATGCATATACTTATGCTATTTTTATATTGTTCGACATTTCTTTTCGCTGGATTGGTGTCGAACCACTTACACTTGAAGAGAATAACATAATAATCACACGTGTAAGTTAATTCATAAATCTCCTCCAATACTCCATAATATATTTGATCACCGAGTCCCTTGACCGAAACACCACTATTCTGAGTTGTCCGAGAGATATCTCGATTATATGTAAAAAACTTGACCCCATTGATCACACAACCAGGATATGATTTGACTGATATACTAGAACCCTTAGCAAGAGAAAACAGTTGCTCAGTCACATCCGGTGAGTTTATTTCATGAAGAGAAAACATCTGAATTAAGTAAAATGAGTATAAGATGTTGAAATTATAACACCGCGTGTTGTTTAATGTTATATAAATGAAATATCTAACCTTCTTTTGAAACCATTGAGGAAACTCTCTTGACTGTATATCATCTAGAGTTTCAATCGAGTTGGATTGAGTGATTTCGTTTCTGTGAACACTATTCAATAGAAGTGATCAAAGAAGATAATTGAGTTATGGAAACTCAAGATATACTGCAAAATTGGAATTCACAATTCTTTAATACTTACTTAACATATTGTTGAATTTCCAAGCAATTTTGCAATATGTACCACTCAGCTTTATTCCTCAAATTGGTGTCTAACGTTGTTAGGACCATCTTCCCAATCGGACGACAACGATTCTGAAAAACAGAAATTTTACTCATGTTCGCATCTTCATTCTGAACCCAGTTTCTTTCAGGTTTGTTGAATTTGGTCTCAATGCCATCAAGATACATTGAGCAGAAAGTCAGTGCTTCATTCACAACATATGCTTTAGCAATAGATCCTTCAGGACGTGCCAGATTTCTGACATATTTCTTCAATGATCCAAGAAATTGTTCTATTGGATACATCCATCTTAAATACACAGGTCCTCCTCGGATAGCTTCCTCTGGCAAGTGTATTACCAAGTGGTACCATTATATCAAAGAATGCTGGAGGAAAAATTGTTTCTAACTTGCACAAAATAATAACAATCTCATCATTTGCCTTTTCTATGTCACTGACCCTCAATGTACGCGAACACATTAGTTTGAAGAAATTGCTTAACTCGGTGATAGTATCTACAATCTCTTTTTTCATAAACGGTCGTATCCCAATTGGCAATAGCCTCTACAATATGACATGGCAGTCATGTGATTTTAGTCTGATAATCTTGTTGCTATTATTACATTCAATCACATTTTTCCGCAAGTTTGAACTAAAACCATCAGGAAATCGCACATTCTTCAGGAACTCACAGAATTTTTTGCAGTTCTTCGGGGTCAATGTGTATGTTGCACGTGGTTTCATCCAACGATCACCATCTTTATATAAATGCAACTCCTTTCACACTCCCCAATTTTGCAGATCGATCCGCGCCTTGTCTGTATCTTTAGTTTTTCCTTCGATATTCAGTAATGTGCCCAACAAACTATCACACACATTTTTCTCAATATGCATGACATCCAAGTTGTGACGTAATGACAATGAAGTCCAATATGGTAAATACCAGAAGATACTCTTCTTACTCCAGTTCAACTCAATAGGATGACGTTTTCGCTTTTTGCCACCATACTTTTCATGTTTACCAGGCATCAAGTGTGCTACATGTTGCAATTGGCGTAATATTTGTCCAGTTGTCTTGCGAGTTGGAGGGGGTCGTTTATCAGGTTTCCCATTAAATTTCTTGTTGTTTCTCATATTATGACTCATGGGAAGCCATCGACGATGCCCTACGTAGCATGTCTTGCTCGTAATCCTCATTGAAGGAGTTTCGTCATTGCATGAGGGACATGCCATATAACCCTGACCACTCCAACCAGATAAACTACTTCGAGCAGGAAAGTCGTTAATTGTCATAAGCAGCACTGCTCGCATAGTAAATCTAGTGTTTGTAGCAGCATCACGTACAACAACACCATCATCCCACAATTCTTTGAGCTCATCAACCAAAGGCCTCAAGTACACGTCAATATCTTTGCCAGGTGCACGTGGTCCTGGAATCAACAGAGTCAGTTGCTTGTATGAGTCTTTATTGCATAACCACGGAGGTAGATTATACACAGTCATCACCACCAGCCACATGTTGTAAGATAAACTCATATTACCAAATGGGTTGAAACCATCTGCAGCTAAACTCAGACGAATATTTCTCGGTTCACAAGCAAAATCAGGATACTTTCATCTAACTCCTTCCATTCTTTACCATCAACTGGATGAGACATTATATTTTCATCCTTCGATCACCCCCTTTGATGCCATGTCATTTCTTTAGCAGTATGCCGGGAAGCATATAATCGTTTTAATCGATCCTTCAATGGAAAGTAGCGAAGTACTTTCCAGGGCACTTTCTTGCCTTTTTTGTTCTTCCAACGACTTGTGTTGCAAACTGGACATGTTTGTAAATCGACATTCTCTTTAAGGTGCATCAATTTCACCAAAAAGTTCAACGATGAATACTTGGTACAACCCGGATACAATTCCACTTGTAGCTCAGATAAGAGATCCGAGAATTCATTATCATTTGGATCATCCACATCCTCATGTGTATC
The DNA here is from genome assembly GCA_016081115.2 of Rehmannia glutinosa. Taxonomy (NCBI): domain Eukaryota; kingdom Viridiplantae; phylum Streptophyta; class Magnoliopsida; order Lamiales; family Orobanchaceae; genus Rehmannia; species Rehmannia glutinosa. The sequence goes on from CM071934.1 coordinate 85,190,394, forward strand.
ACCAGGAATATCATCATGAGCTTCAGATGCACCAGCAACATCGTTTAATACAGCAGCCATCTCATCAACCGATTCATTAATAATTGGCACGGGTGAATAACTTTCACCATGGAAAACCCATTTTGTGTAAGTTTTATCAAATCCCTTATCATGGATGTGAGCAAAAACTTTCTTCGGTGGATGCAAATATCCATTTCTACACTTAATGCAAGGACAACTAATAAGTCCTTGAGAATTAGTGTAATTCTTCGCATGCTCAATGAAACCGGTCAAGCCATTCCAATACTCATCTGATAATCGGTTCCGAATTGATACCCAACTCTTGTCGATTGGCATCTTAATTCAGATGTGTACTAACTGTATGTAAGAAGCATTGTACAAATACATAACATGTTATATCACATTCGGTTATATTCTAAATGCATGCGTTTCTCTCGACTTCTCATCCCTCTATTTGGTAAGGGCCCTATCCCATTCAAGAATGTGCACTTACTTAATGCGGTTTCATTAGTATACTATTTGTTTTACGCACACATAAAAATTTAGTGAAAGATCTCCCTTAGTTCTCAAGTACACGATTGCAGCGATTGCACCCGAGAACAAAATGGAGATACAAACCGAGATTTTAACATGTACACAAAACAAAAGTATACTAATGAAACCACATTAAAGTTCACATTCTCAAACTGTCCAAATAAGTGGACAATTCAGAATTAGTATCAAATTGTGAAGATTCACAAATTTGATGCTAAATTCCAAACGGGTCTAAGGTGTTTAAGCGCACATGCATGAGATACATAAATAAGTTAAACATGTAATAACGATTCATAGATACATGTATAACAAATAAGGCAATGATTCATTCAAACATGTACATTTCTAAACTTAGCTAGCTAATGCACATACCTGATCACTGGCTGAAGAAGTAGGAGGAATAATAGAAAAGATGGAGATGCAAATGGAGTACACGTATGAGCAAGTCACCTATAATTATGTTCATTAATTAAAAGAAAAATATTAATTCACAATCATATAAAAATGAACAAACATCATTAAAATTATTATTAGAACTAATGGTGTGAAATAGTTTAGAATTTGGAGATAGTTCGTGGAAAGAGTAATGCCACAAGAAATTAAAACTATCTCAGTATATTGTATTTAATTAGTTTTTCTTTTAAGTTTTTGTTCCTGAGCTATCTGTAAAACCTCTTGCTTTTAAAGTTGAATTTAACCAAAATATATATATACATTGTCTGTCCCAACAATTATTAAAACTAAACTAAAATTACTTTTCTCAAATCAAGTTTTGAAGCTAAAATTGCAGAAGTAGAGCTAAAGGTCTGTGTTACTGTTTCATTTTTAAGCTGCCCATTTATGATCAAAAGGTAAATATGTAAGCCAGTTAATTATCTTTGCTTCCTTGAGGTGGGCTTGCCTAACTACAAAAGTGATGTTATAATAAAATATAATCCCCATCTACCCTACCCAGGTAAATAAACAAATAAAAAGAAGAAAAATATCTTCAAAGCAAAAGCTGTTTTTTAGGGATTGATAAATATTATGAGCTTGGAGGGATACAAGCTATTGCAAATTATAAGTACTCTGAAAAACATGGTAGCATTCAGGACTCCCTTGCTAAATATTTTTTTCGAAGAAATTTCTAACAGAAATAGTGTTTAGCCCACTGCTTCCTTATGCTTAATTGATGCGCAAAACCAAGAGGGAACCTGAGAGAAAACTTTAAACTATTGACCACTTGGGATCAAATGATGTTTAGCCAATGTTCCAATATTTTAAAGAAAGAGTGACATGGAACAATGAAACATTAGTTGTGGTGGTGTCAGCAATGTATGCAAATATGGATTATAAATGAATCAGTGAATTGAGAAAATGACAACTGCAGGTTTCTAAATGATACGCATTGAGAAAATGACAATTGTGATGAAGACTTCCAATGATGAAATATCACTTCTTGTTACACAGTATGAACTTTGTTTTTGGTCCAACAGAGATATAATATCCAACAGGATGCAGTTCTCATCTTATCTCGTCTGCACATGGATTTTTGTGCTTTTACTTCTTAACGAAAATTAATTAATATCCATATCTATCTATGATTAACCATACATTAGAAGGAAACACTTACACTTCACATCAGAAAGACATCCTAACATACAAAAGTTTCTCACCGAATCATAATAACCACCACACTTGCAATTTCACACTACAATTTCCCCAATGAAAACACCAATCCCCCAACAAGAAAATTCTTGTAAGTTTTTTCACCTTTTTTTATTATCATGCTGTTTTACTCAATTGATAAGTAATAAATACAATGACAAAAGAAAAGAGCAGAAAGATAAAAGAATTGCAATGCACTTAGGCATTAGGACAAACATTATGCCTACAAAAGACAAGACTGCGGTATGTTCATACCTTCCTCGTGGTTCTACTTCCAGCTAAACCCCAATCTTCGAGCTAAAAACTCTCAATATCAGTACTCAGTAGAGGACTGCAAGCCTCAGACCAGATAGATATCCTTTCCAAAATTTTTCACTAACATTACACACAAAACCAGTACCGCATTAAAATTGGAAGAAATAAGAAAAGTCAATCAAAATCTGGCAGCAATTAGTGATGTATGGATTCTCTTCCAGAAATTTCTTGCGACAAAAAATAAGTTGAAGAGAATCAAAAGGCAATGAAAAGTAAAAAAATCTTCCATCTCTCACGAAATAAGAAGAGTACTGGCAGAAATTAAAAACAAAATGATGAAAACCTGTTGATTCTCTTCAACTTCAACTTCCCCGCTTCCTTTCCCCCATGCTTGTATTCAACTTCAACTACAATATGTGGCCGAAGGTGGAGGTGCCGGAGATGGTGGGATACAAGGAGGTGTTCGAGGCGGCGGTGACGGTGGAGCTACCGGTGCTGGGGATTATGGAGGTGATGTTGGTGGAGTGCGCCGTTTGCAGAGATTAGAAATGAAATTGAGAAATTAGGGCGGGGATCGATTGTGAGGGAAAAATATTTTGCGGGAAATTTACACAATTATTAGCAACGGTGACATTGTCGTCTCAAATAAGAAAACAATTGAGCGCGTTGCTAAAACCCACAAAAAATTTTAGTGGCGTGAGTTTGCTAAAAGTGGATAATTGTGACGACAGAATGTCGTCCCTAAAAGTGCCGATGCAAAAGACCTGTTTTGTTGTAGTGATAATTGTTTGTTGTATGAGGATATCTTATATGAGACCGTCCAACGGATCGGACTTAGGTTCATGAGATGAATCCTATAAAACACAAAAAAACATGATTCTTTTTTTTGGTTTGGGTTTTGCTTGAAATTCTATTTATATACTTAGGATCTCTTATGGACAATGCCCATGAAACCGTTTCATACAAGTTTTTGTCTTGTTTAGTTGTTTATATATATATATATATAGGGGGGGGTTATATGAGACCACCTCATAGGGTAAGTCATAGGGACCAATCCACAGCCACATATCTAGATTTTTCAATGGTAGTAATTTTAGAGCTAAAAATTGATTAAATGTTGGTAATTAGAGAAATGGGTAAATTAGTCATCCTACAAAATTACCCAATATTCATGGGATTCTGTTCACATTATGATCACACAATCTATCCAAATCTCACATCAAATTCAACGTGGAACAAATCTCATCTTCCTTCTTCTTCAAACGATGTTCCGAGAGAACAATAACGATCACCCTCAACTTGTATAGAACACAGCAATCCCCACGCACTATTGTGTGAAAAAAATTGCAGACAATTTGCCATAGTTGCTAGAGCTTAACTTCAGTTCGAAGTTTGCTTGTGAAGATGTAATTTGTTGCTTGTGTAGATGTGTCATGGTGTTTTTATATACCATTAACTACATAAGCAAGTCATAAGCAACAAATCCATACTACATAAGCAACAATCATATACTATATAAGCAACAAATATACACTACGTATGCACCACGAATACATTAACTACATAAGCAAGTCATAGCAACAAACCCATACTACATAAGCAACGAATATACACTACATATGCACCACATATACATTAACTACATAAGCAAGTCATAAGCAACAAACTCATACTACATAAGCAACAAATCTATATTACATAAGCAACAAATATACACTACGTATGCACCACAAATACATTAACTACATAAGTAAGTCATAAGCAACAAACCCATACTACATAAACGATAAGCATATACTACATAAGCAACGAATATACACTACACATGCATCACAGATACATTAACTACATAAGCAAGTCATAAGCAACAACCCTATACTACATAAGCAACATAGAAATTTTTTAATGAAACTGAAACACTGGAAAGAGAGTATGCGTGAAGAGTGGGTGAAATCACGTGAAAGAGGGAATGAAATCTTAGTAACTGATTCTAAAGTGCCAAAATTACTACTCTACCCTTTTTAATTGTTGAAACAAAAAAATAAACATAAAAAAGCCCTAAAAATCTGGACCACCCAAAATTGTTGATCTATGGTTAGGCTGTGTCCCCATGGACTCACCCCAAGTAGGAGGACCTATTTGATCCATATCCTATATATATATATATATATATATATATATATGAGGAGGATCAAGTGAGACCATGTCTCTAGGTGAGACACAATGGACTAATCTCAACCATCTCCCACTATTAATCAATGGGTGATTTAATGGATAAAAAATATAGTAAAATATTAATTTAATTAATATAAGGGTAGTTGGGTAAAATAACATAACAAGTTAGTTACAAAAATGGAATCAAATCTCTTTCTCTCTCATACATCTCCCAAATTCCCCAATCTCTCTCTCTCTCTCTCTCTCTCTCTCTCTCTCTCTCATTCATCCATTAACGGAAATAAAGAAAATTGTGAAGAACTCGAAAATTACAGTTCATGAAAATTACGAGAGAAAAAAACAAGAAAAATCGGTGCAATATTACGGAGAAATACGAGCGAGTGAGTTCGAAAACTAAATATGCAACAAAACTCAACTAAATATGCATTATATGAAAACTATATATGCAGCGTAAAAAAACTAATATGTAGTACATTATATTCAATTATGCAAGACGTCATAAACTATGCAACAAAATCAACTAACTATGTATTATCTAGAAATTATTTATGCATTGTCGAATAACTAAATATGCAGTACATTATGTAACATCCCATTTTTATAATTTTCAAAAGCAACAACCCCATTTTCATAACTAAATATACATTATATTGAACATATTTATGCAATGTAGTATAACTACATATGTAGTACATTATATTCAATTATGTCTTGTTTTCGTAAAACAGTGCCAACAAAATAACTAAATATGCATTACTTGATGTCTAATTATGCAGTAGAAGAACCCTAACTATGCTGTAAAATAATAATATTTGGAAAGAAAACAGGTTCCTTAAAATCCGCCACAAAATCCGGTAGTGTCAATTTCAGCACATAAATCCGCTGGAACCACTAATTTGAATTATAAAATTACAATCTTACCCTTAAAATCAGCGAAAATTAGGAAATAATTAAAAAACTGAATTAATCACATCCCTTCATTTTTTAAGATCAATAGGTAAGATGAGTCCACATTGTTTCACCTATAGAGGGTGGTCTCATTTGAACCAAATCCTATATATATATATATGTCATTATCAACTTACAGTCTAATGTATTCATGGCACAATGGACGAAAATATTCTGAAGATGCTAAATTTATAGAATATATAGTAAAACGCTATAGATGTGCATCATATAAGTTGGGCAAGACCTTATAACTATACGAGATTGTTTGAGTGAGCTTATAAGTACTCTAAAGTTGTTTGGTATTTAAAAATAAAATTATGACCACGAGCTTTGTAGCTAAAATGGTATCGCTCAGACGCTCACCTTTTGTAAGTGTATTGATTCGAACCCTGCACCTTTCAGTTTCTTTGAAATGTGTTCTCACTCATCCAACCACTACTCCCAACTTATTAAAAGAAATAAAGATTTAATTTGTATAAATATAATTATACTCCCTCCTATTCACAATAAGTATCTTTTTAAGAAAAAACACACATGTTAAGGAATGTATTGAAATACCTAATTTACCCTTAATTCATAAATGTTGCTTTGAAAGAAAACAAAATTTAGACATAATTGTTAATAAATATAAGGGTAATTTTGGAAAATCTTTTTTCATTAGTCTTGAAAATATCAAAAGGACATTCTTTTAGAATAACTTTTTATGAGTCAAAACGACACTTATTGTGAATAGACCACTAGTTTGTAGCTCAAGTGATATCGCTTGCCCTTCGTAAGGATGTTGACCAGGGTTTGAACCCGATATCTTTCAATTTATTTGAAATTTATTCATCTCCTCCATCCAACACTCCCAACTAATTAGAAAAAAAAATATAAACTTCTAAAAAGTGTTAGGAGTTTATAAACACTTTTTTAAAAATGTGAGAATCCCACCTTAATCTGTGTGAAGATCGATTATAGTTGAGGGGTGATATAAATACACCGTGTTCAAGTCAAATCAAAGTTAATTTTGGAAAGTTATCACATGCGTATAATTTCTGAAAAAACATTAATGACACACACATGTATGTATGTATCAAATATACCCTGCCTATAGTTATAAATACCAGCGCGCTCATACCATTTCTGATTTGTGGGCAATATATAGAGAGAAGAAAATTGAAGGAAGAATTTCATATCAGAAAGCGGAACAGAAAAACCATAGAAAGGCTATCCGACCAACAGAATCAATCAAGCTTATTAAACTATTTGGTTTATACATACATTGGGCCATGGGATATATGGCCTATTAAGTAATAAAATGTTTGGTTGGGAGCCCATATTACAAACTCAAGCTATTCTTTTATTTTTGTACCCTTAATTGTAAAATGAATTACCAAGTTTAACCCCAAATCAAAATCTGGAATCTTTGGTTTTTCATCTACAGATATATCCTAAACCTAGCTTCCTTGTGCCGTTGCCCGATGTAAGTTCTTATCCATTCACGGTTTCATCCATTTGTTATCATCTACACACAAGTTTCCTAGCTATATACTTCAAGGTGTCATAGGCTTCAATTAAATTGTTGTATAATGCTTTAATGACTAAACAATTGCCATCATTATATTCAAACAAACAACCACACACATGTTTAGCATCAGTCAGCCTAAATGACAACATAATTAAATTATAGAAATCAAATGTGATAGTACTTGGAACATGAAAAATAATCTGTTGCTTGATGGAGTTCAACAGAAGCACTCGTTTTACATACATTGCCCCCTTAAGCAGATGCAAAATTCCAGAACAACATAATTGATAAAAAAAAATCCAAACGTTTGAAAAATAAAATTGAACCATAAAATAAAATTACAACCAAGAGTTTTTAACTCCTGGAAATAAAACGAAACCTTTTTCATTGTTGGAATTAATCTAATGTCAAAGCAACCATAAATCACTAACCTCATCTCAAATGTTTGAACATTGAACCAAAAACACCCGCCCCAAAAAAATATACAGATTATTAAGATGTTACTTAGCTTGTAAGTGTAACCCATGGTTCGCAAAAAAATAAAAATATTAATCGGAAAGACGAATGAGGTCGCCACCGGAAAACGTTTGACACCTCTTTTACCCTGGACACCGTCTATCCCCCAGTTGCAGACGTCCATTGGTACCAGATATGGACTTCCTAAGAAACACGTTCAAATTGGACTGTTCCTTTCATAGGCGAAGCTAGCTTAGGACGAGTGTGGTCGGCGGACCGCACTCGATTTCAGAGTGACCTATTAAATTTGAGTTGGACCGCACTGGAAATTCAACCGAAAGTCTAGTTCATATAAAAAAAATTGAGTTAAATTTAAAAAGCCAATAAACTTTACTGTCTTGGCTCAAAAATATTAAAAATTACCTGGTTTAGTTAAGGTATTTGGTTAAATGATTATCTTGTTTGTTATGTACATAGATATATGTTCCAAACTTGGTAATGCGGGTTTTGAGTATTTTTCGAATGAATTTTCATATATAAATCTATTCCATAATAATAATAGTTGTTTGATGTTTAATTTGGAATATATTTTTGGAGAAGTCACTTATCCAAAAAGTTCATTCTAGAGAAACCATAATTGGAGATTATGAAAACCCGCAAACAATTGTTCAAGGTACGATCTTCATATTTGCTTTTTTCTATTTTTTTCAAATATCGGTTCGACATTCGTCTTACCAAAATGAAAGAATTTTTGACCGCTACTGACCGAAAATCCTGGCTACACCCATGGTTCCTTTCACTTCAGCAAGAGCCAAGAGCCTTTTGAACACAACTGGGTCAGGTTTTTTTGTTGGTTTTTATATATGAGGGTCAAATATGTCTATTTACAATTTATTACGGGTTGTTGGATGTAGTGGGATTGTGGATCAGGTCACTGAGGTGGGATGTGGTGGAATCCACTTCTCAAGCTGATAAAGGACCGGGCTTGGCCTTACTACAGGGCTTGACATGGTTGAACAAACGAATTAATGGCATGGATATGTAATAAAAGTAGGCCTTATCCAGCCCAATAAAGGCAACCAAACGAGGAGTAGGCTAAGGAGTATAAGTCCTGTAATGTATTTCTATAAAGTTTTATAATAATTGAGTGGGTGGCGAATTTTCTTTTATCTAATTTTTGATGTAGGTAATTGATTGTTATTATTATGCGAATAATTTATTTTTTTGGGGCTGGGGGAATATTCTGCATATAAGAGGCGTGACGTTTATAACAGTTGCACTTATATGTTACACTGACGTATAGGAAGTGTGTATTTTTAGGAATATTTGCTGATAGCATCTAAAAGATGCATACACATTCCAAAAGATAAGGTTAGAATGTTGTATATTTTAAGGTTGCAAAGAAGTATAAAGGTTTAAGTTCTATTAAGCACTCATACAAGACACATGTACAATACGACACAAGTACGATGATACATGATGTTTTGAAATTTTAAGAATACGAGTACGGTAGATATTTACATATAAAATTTATATATATTTATATTATTGAAAACATAGAAGTACTAAATACAATTACAAAAAATAATGTTTCAATCATAAAAAAAAACTAAAATTTCTTAGATACTCAAATTCAAAGTGTGTAGTAATTCGCATAAACAAATAGAAAGCATATTGATATATATGAGCAATAGAATAAATTTTATCTATTTTCATATGTGAATTTATAATAATTAATATGGATGTAGCTGTGTTTATTTTAATATGGATGTAGAAAGTAATAATCATGTGATTATGTCGGATTCGTACGAAGCAAGTGTTAACTGTTAAGAGCAGTAGAGTTCAGCTTTGGGCCAATGAAAAACAGAAGCAATTCTCACACTGTTTACGCTCCTCATTTTTACATGGACATCCCCTCCTACATTTTTCCGGATATTTTTAGCTTTTCCTGATTTTTATTTTATTTATGTATTATTTTTTATGTTATTTATGTTGTTTTGTATTTGTTTTTATGTTGTTTGTATTGTTTTTTGGTTGTTTCTGTTTGATAAATGGTTTTATCATGATTTTGATGATTTTATTTTTATACCAAAACAATGTTTTTAAAGGTTGTCCAAATACTCCTAAATGATTTAAAATGGTTTTAATATTTTCCGGAGTATTTCTTCAAGTTTATTTTTCGACAAAATTGGACAACACATTTATTGATTTTGTGTCAATAGGTTTATACATCGAAACTATGTTTCTAAATGTTGTCCTAATACTCCCAATTGGTCTAAAATATTTTTACTATTTTTCTGGAGTATTTATTGGAATTTATATCGGACATTTCATTTAGGAGGAAGTCGGCCGTCGCGCAAAGGGCGACCTGCACCAAGAGATGAGAACTCCCGTATCTCAAAAATGTTGAAGGGTGACCGGTCCCTGGGGGCGACGGTCGAACCCATGGTCGACGGTCGGACTGACCCCGGACCGGGCCAACCAGCTTGAGTGTAAAATTTGTCGCGTTATTTCTCTTTCTCATATTAGTGCGCGACCGGTCGCCCTATGTTTTGACAAAGAAAATTCTAAGCAAAGAAACAACTTTTCCCTAAATTGTGGAATTGATCTCTAATGACTATAATCTTGATTTTAATTGCAATTGTTTTTGTAGATATCAGATTCCAAGAGGAACCTATCAAGTGTCAATCATCTCCTATAAATAGAGGAAGATTTAAAGCACAACAACAAGAGAGATACAACACAACAAGATACACTTCAAGCAAACACTTGTTCTTCATAGTTATTATTCTTGTTGTAATTTTGCCTAGCTTATCACTTTCACATCCTTGAGGTCTAGGCTATTCTTGATTACACTTTGCACTCATATTGTAATATTCATTATTGAGTTGTAATCTTGAGTTTTGGGTTATCATTCAACACAAGATATCCTTGTGAGTGTTCTTGTGGTAAGAACACACTTGGGTGATCTAGGTATTAGGTGCAAGAAGATTGTGGTAATCTTCTTATTGAGGTGTTGAAGAATTTGGTATTCTTCAAGTTTGAAGATTGTGGTAATCTTCACAAGGTGCCGTTGGAGATTGTGGTAATTTTCAAGAGAGATTGTGGTAATCTCAAAGGTGGTGTTGAAGAAGAGTGTGGTGCTCTTCAAGGTGTTGGTGTAAGTTGATGTTGTATTAATTTTGGTAATTAATAAAATTTATTTTCTTTTTGAAATCCATCCTAGATATACTGGGGTGGTAGAGGATTAGGCCCTAGGTGGGTTGAACCTCTTTAAATCATCGTGTGTTGTTTATATTCCGCACCTTTATTATTGTCTTTGAGCATTCGGTTCGAAAAAGAGGGTAAAATCGAAAAGATGGAGATAATCTATTCACCCGCCTCTAGATTATCGTAGCCGCTTGGACTTACAAGTGGTATCAGAGCCAAACTCTTTGGCAAGCTCGTTTCACATCGCGAGTGAAGAGGAACGATCGTCGGCTACGAACGAAGCTCAACTTTCCGGCACCTCCACCACCAAGCCACCTCTATTTGATTCCAAAAATTATATATTTTGGAAAGAAAGAATGGAATGCTATTTTCAAGGTTGCGGGTTCGATATTTGGAACATCATCATCAATGGACAATCCATTCCAATGAAAGACACACCATACACCTCCAAAGCTCTCAAGGAGCTCAATGATGGAGAAAAGAAAACCATCTCCTTAAATGGTAAAGCTCTCAATAACTTACTAATTTGGAATATGAACATATTGTAGGAATTCGATCGGCACATGAAGTATGGCAAAAATTAGAAGCCATCTATGGAGTATTTGCAAATGAAAGGAGTCAAACAAAAGCATCTACTTCTCAAAGGGATACAAGTTCAAATCTAAGGAACAAGCCTTTTATAACTTCCAACTATGAAGTAGTCGAACAATATTTTATGGGCATTGAAGAAGAAAACGAGGTATGTCTTAAACCCTCTACTTCCTATGATATTGTTATTCAAAATGATTTTGATGATCTTCAAAATGAATTCCAAAATTTACTTGTTAAGTACAAAAATTTGAAAAAGGAATTCAATGTTTTGAAAAATGAAAAGGATAGTTTATTTACTTCCTATGAATCACTATCATGTGCTCACACCACCACACTTGACAAGGTTAGATACCTTGAAAAACAAAATAGTACTCTTGTTGAGGATATTAATTGCATGAAAAATGATTTATCAAAATCCAACTTGAGTACCAATAAATTGCCCAATGTTGTGAATGTTAATGGTTGTGATAGTTTGAATAGTAAACTTGATCATGAGCCTAATATTGTCAAGCATATGAAAAAGAATCGAGTTCCTATGCATGTTAGTCATATTACTTGTTTTTATTGCGGTAAAAAGGGTCATACGGTAAGTACTTGTTGGGCTAGAAATAGCTCAAATTATTTTTGGAGACCTAAAAGTCTCAAGACTAATCCTAAAGGACCCAAGCACTTAAGGGTACCACAAAACAATGTTATATTAGGTACCTGACGAAATAATAATCGAAGAAAATTCATACCTCCAAGGAGACATCAAATGACCATCTCGTTTAATCAAAGGAGAAGACATCATCAACAAGATGATTTTCTAAGGGAAAGACACTTTCGAAAATGGGAAGGCCACAATGCTTGGAAATGGAGCAATTGGAGAAACCACCATCAACATGAAGATTTTCAAACGGGAAGATATCATCAACAATGGGAACGACACAACCCATGGAAATGGCGAAATTGGTAAACCGTATCTCCCTATTTAAATATGCATTTTTTTTTTGCATGTTTTTATTTGTGTTGCAAAATGAGTTTTAAAATTTATAAGGTCTTCTATATATATTTATGTGTTTTTAAAATACTTTGAAAAATGAGACCTTACATGTTGTGGACTTACTTAGACTTATATGTTTTTTTTTCTCTTATGGATTTTTATAGCATTAGCATTGTTGTGATATCTCTCGTTGCTAAGCCTACACATGTATTATTATGTTTGTGCCAAATTTGGTTTAAGAATTGTGTAGAATTTACATATCTCTTTCAATGGCTATCTACTCGTAATATATCAAGAGAGATATGAACTATCGAGGTACGCTCATTATTGCTATTCATATCATAAACTCGATACATGTTATGCCATATGCCTAGGTGCTTATTTTAATAAGTCATGCATTTTATTGCACATATAAATGCCATTATTCTTGGATGCTTATGTCAAAGCTTTTGTTCATATGATTCTTGTAAATGAGGTCTCAACTATGTGCTCTCGTATTTTCATATTTCAAAAGAGACCTTATATAGATTTCTACAAGCTTATTTGAACTTACATGTTGTATTATATTCTTGATGATTTTCTTTAAACATAGTATGTGTTACTTGCTATAGTATCTCTATTATTCGATATTACTATGTTTTTGTGCAAGTTTCTTTGTTGAGATTTTGCAGAATTTTTGGTATTTCGTAACAAGTTTAAGGATCAATGCAAGGTTAGTAGCCTAAGGGTATTGTCAATAAGAAGGTAATGATTTTGATGTAATATTTACACTCATAGCACATTTAGAAGTTATTTGCACTTTACTTGCCCACTCTTGTTTTGAGAAAATTTCAAGCTTTACCAAATGGATGTTAAATCCAATTTTCTAAATGGTTTTATTCAAACGGAAGTCTATCGAAGTTTAAAATTTTTAGGCCAAATGATTTTTATAAAAGGCCTTATACGGTTGATACAAGTACTCCGTATATGGTTTGATAGACTTAGCTATTTTTGCAAAATGATTTTACAAAAGGTAAAGTTGATACTACACTCCTTGTTTTTGAAAAAGGGCAAGATTGTTTATTTGTGCAAATTTATGTTGATAATATTTTTTGGTGCTACTAATGAATATTTGTGCAAGATATTTTTCAAGTCAATGCAAGGTGAACCTAAGATGATCATGATGAGGGGAGCTCAAATTTGATCATTGGAATTCAAGTTCATCAATGCCAAGAAGGTGATTATATTCCACACTCAAAAGAAGAAGTGAGGCATTGAGGAAGAAAGAACCATTTCAACCTATATGGCCACAAATGTGAAAATTGACAAAGGTTGAGGTAGGCATGTTGATTGACAAACGAATTCGAGGTATGTTTATTCGTTTATTACTCCTTAGACTCGACATTCTATATGCCTTATGTCTATATGCTCAACTTAAAACAATCCCAACGAATCTCTTTAAAGTGCCATTAAAAGAAATTTTCAAATACTTGTAAGGCACTTCTTCTTATGACTTGTTCATCCAAAATTTTAAAACGTTATTATTTTTCGGCATAACAAGTCCGGTGTATATTTTTTCAAAATATGGTTCGTCATAATCGAACTAAACATATTAAGATTCGATATTTTTTAAGGGATTGCATGTTTTAACAAAAACTTGAGATGTGTTTAATTCCATCTCAAGGATAACTCGCGGACTTTTTAATCGCTCACCGTCGAGTATTTTACCTAATTTCGAGCTTGATTATGACATAATGTATATTGAATGAGGTCTACGTTTGCATTTTGCACGTTTTCAAAACTTAGGGGCGAAAAATCGGATTTTTGGATCAAATTGAATTTCAAAAAACAGAACGTGAACCAGCTGGCGGGGGTAGGGGGCCACCGGCCGCCCACTAGCTCGACCGGTCTCCCATGCTCCTCGACCGGTCGCCCATTGAATTTTTGGTTAAAACCGTCTCTGTTCTTGCATTTTGGCATTTTGATGTTTTTTTTCCCCATTTCGACCCCTTTGAAATTTTCACACACAATTCACTTCAAATGTGTTTTGTTGCATAAAATTCATATTTTGGGGATTACCTAGCTCGATTATCATCATCATTGCTCGTCTTTACCGATTGAATGGTAAGAATTCTACTCCTTTATCTCAATTAGGTGGAACCCTTGAGAAAATGCCTATGTATTGTTTTTTGTTGGAATTCTTGCATATTTACGTTGTGAATAATGATTGTTGTTGGATGATGTTTGTAAAATTGCTTTTGGTGATGAAAAACTTGGCTTGATTACATTTACAAGGGCTATATACATAGTTTTTATTTTTTGACGCCCGCCAAGTGTTCGATAAAACGTTTAAATGAAAAACTCATCACCTACATGATTCTCTCGATTTCAAAAGTCTTATATATTTATAGAGATCATGTTTTGCAAATAAAATGAGTTTTCATAAGCTTCTACAAGTCGTATGATCGACTTTTCACTCCCATTTGGCCTATAGGCTTCATTGTTCAAATAGCTCGATACATCGGTTTAGTTGCGCACTTTGATATGATTATATGATGTTTTTATCGTGCTAACATTCTTTTTGATGATTCCAAAGGGGGAGAAACATGTTATAAGCTCATTAGCTCATAAAAGCTAAGTTAAGCTAAACAAAAGAAGCTATAAGTTATGGCTTCCTAAAGCCATAAGTTGTGCATTATAATTAGTCCAATTGTTGTATGATGGACTTATATACTTGTCTAATGATGTTTTGTTGACAGGGGGAGCTTATAAGCTCTTGTACTTAAGATCAATATGTAAAAGCTAAGCTTTTAGCTTGTGGTTGATTGCTTTTACATTACTCTTGATGTGCATATTGATAGGGGGAGCTTTTGCTATATGTGTTTGAATATCTCTACTCTCATCCTTGTGTTTATATTGCATGGAATGTTGTCGCTCATAATGGATAGTTCTCTTTAACCGGTAAAATTGTTTTGTTTTCAAAATAGACCTCGTTAAAATTGTTTTGGTTTGTAATCATCAAAAAGGGGGAGATTGTTTGATAAATGGTTTTATCATGATTTTGATGATTTTGTTTTTATACCAAAACAATGTTTTTAAAGGTTGTCCAAATATTCCTAAATGATTTAAAATGGTTTAAATATTTTCCGGAGTATTTCTTCAAGTTTATTTTTCGACAAAATTGGACAACACATTTATTGATTTTGTGTCAATAGGTTTATACATCGAAATTATTTTTCTAAATGTTGTCCTAATACTCCCAATTGGTCTAAAATATTTTTACTATTTTTCGGAGTATTTATTGGAATTTATATCGGACAATATTTCATTTAGGAGGTCGACCGGTCGCAAAGGGCTTAACCGGACCAAGAGATGAGAACTCCCCAGTATCTCAAAAATGTTGAAGGGTGACCGGTGCCTATGGGGGGCGATCGGTCGAACCCCCCTGGACCGGTCAACCAGTGTAAATTTGTTGCGTTATTTCTTTTTCTCATATTAGTGCGCGACCGGTCGCCCTATGTTTTGACAGCAAAATTCTAACCGTTGTGCAGCAGACAACTTTTCCCTAAATTGTGGAATTGATCTCTAACAGCTATAATCTTGATTTTAATTGCAATTTTTTTGTAGATATCAGATTACAAGAGGAGCCTATCAAGTGTCAATCATTTCTTATAAATAGAGGAAGATTTGAAGCACAACAACAAGAGAGATACAACACAACAAGATACACTTCAAGCAAACACTTGTTCTTCATAGTTATTATTCTTGTTTAATTTTGCCTAGCTTATCACTTTCACATCCTTGAGGTCTAGGCTACTCTTGATTATATTTTGCACTCATATTGTAATATTCATTATTGAGTTGTAATCTTGAGTTTTGGGTTATCATTCAACACAAGATATCCTTGTAAGTGTTCTTGTGGTAAGAACACACTTGGGTGATCTAGGTGTTAGGTGTAAGAAGATTGTGGTAATCTTTTTATTGAGGTGTTGAAGAATTTGGTATTCTTCAAGGTTGAAGATTGTGGTAATCTTCACAAGGTGTTGTTGGAGATTGTGGTAATCTTCAAGAGAGATTGTGGTAATCTCAAAGGTGGTGTTGAAGAAGAGTGTGGCGCTCTTCAAGGTGTTGGTGTAAGTTGATGTTGTATTAATTTTGGTAATTAATAAAATTCTTTTTCTTTTTGGAATCCATCCCGGATATACTGGGGTGGTAGAGGATTAGGCCCTAGGTGGGTTGAACCTCTTTAAATAATCGCGTGTTGTTTACATTCCGCACCTTTATTATTGTCTTTGAGTATTCGGTTCGCAAAAGAGGGTAAAATCGAAAAGATGGAGATAATCTATTCACCATCCTCTAGATTATCGTAGCCGCTTGGACTTACAATTTCTATTTTGTTTTGATGTTTCAATACAACATTTACTTATTTTTACGCTCTTTTTTTATTGATGTGTTTTTTTTCATATTATTTCTATTGTTTCTGGGTTATTTCTATATTATTTTAAAGTTGTTATGACGATTCTTTGTTTTTTTCCCTTGAAAAGTTCATATGTTTCTTTGATGCTTGCGTTTTCTGTTCGATGTTTTGATGCAACTTTTATCTATTTTTAAGCATTTTTTGTTCATGTGTTGTTTTCAATATTATTTTTGTTGTTTTGGGGTTGTTTTCCTATGGTTTTCAATGTTTTCATGTTGCTTATTGGGTGTTTCCATTATATATTTGATGTTCCAATACAACTTTTACCTATTTTTGGGGTTTCTTTTTGTTCATGTGCTGTTTTGAATATTGTTTTTCTGTTGTTTACATATTATTTCTATATATGCTTTTTTTCTGTACTGTGGGAAATCCAGATAGAGATGGGTGTAGTGGGGATCGAACCGAGATAGAAAACCTGAGAAATTAAGCATTAAACCACTTGTGCCACACTTGATCCCATGTTTCTATATATTTTTAATATTGTTCTATTGATTATTGGTTGTTTTCATGTTTTTTATGTTTCAATTCATTGAATCAAAAATTAAATTATGTTACTTCTATTTATGTGTTGTTTTATATTATTTTCAACATGTTTTGTTTAATATGTGTTGTTTATGGGTATATTTTTTGATTGTTTATAAAATTTCGAGTATAAAATTGATTATTTAATAGTGACAAAAATTAATTTTCACTGAAGTTTAATTAGCTGGAACATGTTTCAAAACAATTTAAAATGACGTCAAAAAGTCCAGAAAAAAATGCGTGAGCGTAAAAAAGTTTAAAAAACCACCTGAGCATAAAAAAACTTGAAAAAAAAACCTTAAGAGTGTAAAGGTGTGTTTTTTTTTCTTTTCAAAAAAGACAAAATTGAGCAATTTTGTCCATAGTCCTGGAAAGAATGTGACGTAGCTTCTACACTAAGCCCATGAATGCGGATAATTTCGGCTACGTCTTGCTAGAAAAAAATCCATTGCTATCTTAGCAATGGTCCAATTTCTTGTTGCATTGTTCATATTATAATGGGTCATTTAAGTGGCCCATCCTTACTTCATTTATCCACTTGGGTCTCAACACATTTTGGCCCATGCTCATGGACTACTATCCTTGATAACTGGCCACATATTTTGAGCCCGCTATCATAGATTAATTCCTATAAAATTTCATCATGATTATTAAGAATTAAAAAATTTCGATCCACCACAAAACCTGCCCTAGTTGGGGCTAATTTTGACGGTTTCGAGATTTCCAAAGCCTCGCCAACCTTCACCCGTCGATTTTAATTTTATAATTTTCTAACTTATGATATATCTATTTAATGTAAAATCTACATGATATAAACTGATGAACAATATAAGCGGAAGCCTTAAGATTATACCTCCGGCCTTGGCAATCGGATCCACAAACCTCAAGGTGAATAAGAATGCATGATTAGTTGGCTAGCCTTTTAAGACCTTAAGTCCATGCATGATGAATACTCACAGACTTCTCTTGTAGGCTAGACACCCTTATCCCAATGAGATTTTACGTAATGTTTTGTTACACTGATGATTTCCTTCTTCCCATCAAAGAAGGCTTTATAGGATTGATGGGTTGTTATAATCCCAAAAACTCAAGCCCCACATTTTAGAAAATTAATCAACAATTATTCTCCAATTAATTCCTAATATCAATCCCCTTGATTATGGAAATCAATCACAATTATTTAGGGAATAATTCTCATTTAACATCGGCCACAAATTTGAAACTTGACTTATTTAATTTATGGAAAGATGGAATTTCCAACATTCTCCCTCTTGGTCGATATGTTACTTAATATGTATCAATTCATAAATGATACATGAAAACATTTCTAAATTCCTTAGACTCAAGTAAAAGAAATTAAATTACATGAAGCATAGCAGCTGTTAGCCTAATTTCTTAGCTTCACCGCAAGTGAACGGCTTAGTTAATAGATATGGTGAGCAAGGTCGATCCCACAAGGACTAATAAATTAATGTACTAAGTATTGAAATTATAATAGTGTTGTTTTTATTTAGACGATCGAATTGTGATTGTTGATTTATAAAAACTATGAAAATATTCCACCATAAAAATAACAAAGCAAATAATCACGAGTTAAAAGATCAAGTAAATGAATAGATTCCAGTCTATGAACGCGTATGGTTGAAGCAACAAAGCCCAATATAATTCATTCACATTAAATTCATTCGCATTAAATTGTTTAGTTGAAGTAAGCAAAGCCCAATATAAGCCAAGGGCCAGTCTTTTTCAAGCCCAATCTTATTGATGATGATGCTATTTTGGATTTTTTTGAACTCCAAATTTCTGAATTTTCCCCGCATTCTCCGGCATCTGTTGAGTTTATTTTACCGTAAGGGCTTCCTCGACCCATCGAGAGCATTTTACAGTCATACTCTACAGTATTCTTGCCACCCAAGGGGTGCGCTCCATTGATCATCAAAACCGCTTGGTTTCGGGCATTAACCTGATTAACGTTCGGCCATATCGCTACCCTCATTACCAAAAGATAAGGTTAGAATGTTGTATATTTTAAGGTTGCAAAGAAATATAAAGGGTTAAGTTCTATTAAGCACTCATACACGTACAAGACAAAGGTACGATACGACACGGGTACGAGAATAATATTTTAAAATTTTAAGAATAGGAGTACGATAAATATTTAAAATTATATATTTTTATATTATTAAAAACAAAGACGTACTAAATACAATTAAAAAACAATGTTTCAATCATAAAAAAAAACTATAATTTCTTAAATATAAAAAATGTGTAGTAATTCGCATAAACAAACAAAAAGCATGCTGATATATATATCAGCAATAGAATAAATTTTATCTATTTTCATAAGTGAATTTATAATAATTAATATGGATGTAGCTTTGTTTATTTTAATATGGATGTAGAAAGTAATAATCATGTGATTACGTCGGATTCGTACGAACCAAGTGTTAACAGTTAAGACTTAAGAGTAGTAGAGTTCAGCTTTGGGCCAATGAAAATACAATGTTATTAAACAGAAGCAATTCTCACACTGTTTACGCTCCCCATTTTTACATGGACATCCCCTCCTACATTTTTCCGGAAATTTTTAGCTTTTCCCGATTTTTATTTTATTTATGTATTATTTTTTTATGTTATTTATGCTGTTTTGTATTTGTTTTTATATTGTTTGTATTGTTGTTTGGTTGTTTTTATGTTGTTTTGATGTTTCAATACAACTTTTACCTATTTTTACGCTCTTATTTTTATTGATGTGTTTTTTTTTCATATTATTTCTAGGTTATTTCTATATTGTTTTAAAGTTGTTGTGATGTTTCTTTGTTTTTTCTCTTGAAAAGTTCATATGTTTCTTTGATGCTTGCGTGTTGTGTTCGATGTTTTGATGCAACTTTTATCTATTTTTAAGCATTTTTTGTTCATGTGTTGTTTTCAATATTGTTTTTGTTGTTTTGGGGTTATTTTCCTATAGTTTTCAATGTTGTCATGTTGCTTATTGGGTGTTTCCATTATATATTTGATGTTCCAATATAACTTTTACCTATTTTTGAGGTTTATTTTTTGTTCCTGTGCTGTTTTGGATATTGTTTTTCTGTTGTTTACAGATTATTTCGATATAGGTTTTTTTTTCCTGTATTGTGGGAAATCCAGATAGAGATGCGTGTAGTGGGGATCGAACCGAGATGGAAAACCTGAGAAATTAAGCATTAAACCACTTGTGCCACACTTGATCCCATGTTTCTATATAATTTTTAATATTTTTCTATTGATTATTGGTTGTTTTCATGTTTTTTATGTTTCAATGCATTGAATCAAAAATTAAATTATGTTATTTCTATTTATGTGTTGTTTTATATTATTTTCAATATGTTTTGTTTTAATATGTGTTGTTTATGAGTATATTTTTTGATTGTTTATAAGATTTCGAATATAAAATTGATTATTTAATAGTGACAGAAATTATTTTTCACTGAAGTTTAATTTACTGAAACATGTTCAAAACAATTTGAAAGGACGTCAAAAAAGTCCAGAAAAACATGTATGCGTGAAGAAGTTCAAAAAAACAACCTGAGCATAAAAATATTGAAAAAAAACCCTAAGCAAAGGTGAGCTTTTTTCTTGTGGAAATACCACAAAATACCCTGATTTTTGAAAAAAAAGACAAAAATACCACCCTATCACTAATCTACCCCATCTGGTCCTAAACTTCCCAAATATACCCACCCCTTTACGTTTCTTATCTACATTGAAATTTTCACCTCCGATCAACATTCTCAACCTAAAAATCCTCGAATTCATCGTCCTTCATTATACTAATTGTATTCTCTGTCGTATCTCCATCTATAAATCAAAAACTAGAGCTGAAAAGCTATAACCATGAAAACATCAGATCGAGGCTCTGAAATCGGCTTTGGAAGAATCTGAACACTTAACAAAAGAGAAGAAGATCGAACTTGTGGCGGCTACAGGATCGATGGATGTGGATAGATGCTTGGTGGTTTAGCCGAAAAACTCCCTACTTTCATTTCGCGCCGGGGACTCACCGTCGGCGAATTTTCTCCGGTGAAACTGTAGTTCCGCGAAACGCCACGAATTTGATTTCTACCATTCGAGGGAGAATAACCGTTTCCCACCCGAAATCTTTCTGTTGTGGCTAACCATTTCAAACTTGCGTGCAGTTACGCGGATTGCACGACGCTCAACTATGGGGGTTCGTGCAATAACATTGGTGAAAAGGGAAATATATCGTACGCTTTCAACAACTACTATCAGTTGCAAAAACAGAATCCGAAGAGCTGTGAGTTTGATGGGCTTGGGATGGTCACGTTCTTGGATCCTTCGGTCGGCAATTGCAGATTTCTTGTTGGGGTTACATATGGCAATTCTTTGGGGCTTAGTTTGAATGGTAGGGGAATTATATTTTCATTAATTATTTTTTGGTTTGTTTCGATGTTGTTTCGAAGTTGTTTCTTTTATGTTTCTTTTGTGCTTTTATGTATTTTCCATTTATTTGTTCTTTTTTATTATTTTTGATTTGTTGTGTTATCTATCTGACTGTGTATCTTTTTTTATTTCTTTTGTAGTGAATGTGAGATTTTTTGTTGTTTGTTATGTCGAGCACTTTAGTGTTGGGAAGGCTATGGACGTCGAAGCGTTCGAGATAGAGAATGAACAAGCAAGCTCAGTCATCTGCTTCACAATCATGCTAAGTTGAAGCTGCAAAATAACGATGACAATGACAACGACATTGAGATTCTACCTCCACTTCCTAATGATTTTAGAGAATTGTTGTTGTGTAAATCTTTAATGATGGTGTAATTAGTTGAAACATATAAGAAACATAAATGAAACATGTAAGAAACAATTATGAAACAGGGAATCATGTGATAAAAGTTTGTAGTAAATTAGTACAGTCTAATGAGTCGTGTATTTTGGAGTGAGCTTGTATGCATTCAAAATTCGGAAATGTTGAAACTTTTAGGAACTCATATTTAAACTCAATCCAATCTTAAACTCAGTCCTAGAACCATTAATTCCATTAATTAACTTATTTTGTAACTTTTGAAAAACATTATTAAAAAGAAACACTATTAGAAACATATTTTTAATTAACAAAAATATATCTTATATCATAGAATCTGAGGGAGTAATTGTCAACCCAAGGATGAGCAAGTGATGAAAGCAAAACCTGATTTACATGAATTTTTTCAGTTTTCACGTGAATAAACTCAACATGTTGATGAAATTAAAGAAAGTAGCAAGATGTAGTGATCATAAGCACAATTGAGCAAAGTATAAGTAGGATTACAAATGATAACAAACTAGTGTATCTGAAAAATTAAATCAATCTGTATTGTACATTCATCTCCCGGGAAGATACTTTACTTATTTGATTAGAGACTCAAAAAGTTTGCAGATAGCATAAATCTTTATCCCAAAGCTAAAGTAAACGGAAATATTCACCAAATCCCTAGAACAAAGTTGGTATACTCTATATTTTCTTCCCATTGTCCATTGTGGCATACCACAACTGATATTTTCACCATGCAACTGTGGAATATAATGAAAAGTTGGCTAAGTGAAACATATAAGAAACATAAATGAAACAGGTATGAAACAACAAAGAAACAACAAATATGTTTGAAACAACAAAGAAACAAAAAAAAATCAACGCAAAAATAAGCGGAAAATGAGTATTTTTGTCAAAAATCACGAAAAATGGGTATTTTTGTTCAAAATCGTGAAATGGGTATTTTTGTCCAAAATCGTGAGAAAATAGACATTGTGCGGGGATTGAGTATGGAAAATGGGGTATTCATGTCCTTTCCTTTTTTTTTTTTAGAAAACAAAATTGAGCAATTTTGTCCATAGTCCTGGCCACATATTTTGAGCCCGCTATCATAGATTAATTCTTATAAAATTTCATCATGATTATTAAGAATTAAAAATTTTTCAAAGCCTCGCCAACCTTCACCCATCGATTTTAATTTTATAACTTTCTAACTTATGATATATCTATTTAATGTAAAATCTACATGATATAAATTGATAAAAAATTTAAGCGGAAGGCTTAAGATTATATCTCCGGCCTTGGCAATCGGATCCACAAACCTCAAGGTGAATAAGAATACGAGATTAGTTGGCTAGCCTTTCAAGACCTTAAGTCCATACACTGATGAATACTCACAGACTTCTCTTGTAGGCTAGACACCCTTATCCCAATGGGATTTTACGTAATGTTTTGTTACACTGATGTTTTCGTTCTTCCCATCAAAGAAGGCTTTATAGGATTGATTGGCTGTTACAATCCCAAAAATCAAGTCCCACATTTTAAAAAATTAATCAACAATTAATCCCCAATTAATTCCTAATATCAATCCCCTTGATTATGGAAATCAATCACAATTATTTAGGAAATAATTCTCATTTAACATCGGCCACAAATTTGAAACTTGACTTATTTAATTTATGGAAAGTTGGAATTTCCAACATTCTCCCTCTTGATTGATATGTTACTTAATATGTATCAATTCATAAATGATACATGAAAATATTTCTAAATTCCTTAGACTCAAGTAAAAGAAATTAAATTACATGAACCATAGCGACTGTTCGCCTAATTTCTTAGTTTCACCGCAAGTGAACGACTTAGTTAATAGAAATGATGAACAAGGTCGATCCCACAAGGACTAATAAATTAATGTACTAAGTATTGAAATTATAATAGCACGTACTGTTTTTATTTAGACGATCGAATTGTGATTGTTGATTTATAAAAACTACGAAAATATTCCACCATAAAAATAACAAAGCAAAGAATCACGAGTTAAAAGATCAAGTAAATGAATGGAATCCCCGCATTTTTTATTCATGTTATTTCTATAATATTTTTAATTTGTTTGATTTTAATATGTGTTGTTTTATGTGTATATTTTTTGATGTTTTATAAGATGTTGAGTATAAAATGGATTATATAATGGGGGCAAAATTTATTTCTTCACTGAAATTTTATGGTAAGAAACATGTTCGAAACAATCTTGAAATAACAACGTAGAAAAGTCCGAAAATTTTGGTGGGAGCATATACTTGTCTAAAAAAAGATTGGGAAGCGTAAAAAACTATCATTGTATCTAGAGGTGGCAAAACCCAGCCCGGCCCACGGGCCGGCCAGCCAGCCCGAGGTTTGGAATGGACTGCAAAACTTTAGGCCCGAAAAAGTCGGGCCTATTTGGCCCAGCTCAAATGGCTCGACAGGCCGGGCTAGCCCGACTTTTTCGGGTCGGCCCAAAAATTTGAACATAGGTTTTATGCATGGGCTTGACTGGGCCAATTATTTTTGTGGCCCGACCAAAATCGGGCCGGCCCGACCTAGTCCGAAATTTGGCAGAAACCCGATGGGCTCGGGTCGTGCTGGCCCGGCCCAGCCCATTGCTAGCTCTAATTGTATCTGAAAAATAGGGTAATTGTGTCAAACACCCTTTATTTTATCCCTTTAAGTTTGACAAGCCCAATTATTCCAAACATCGACGAATGCTTGAACATTTTTGGGCTCAAGAAACTAAATATTTTTAGATCCACCAAGATTCTAATCATCCTATTTTTTTTTCAAACGATAGACTTTCATATAAAACTCAATCAACGCGGAAATTACAAATCAAAACATTCGTAGCAAACTTGCTAAGGTCTGCCCTAGTTAGCAACCTAACCGAGGGGGAGAATTGACTATACCAATTCAAATCGGTTTCAGAAGTAATAACCAACATGGCCAGTTTGTAACAATGAGAAATTCTCGAGGGAGTTGACACCTCAAATAAACAGGAATAAAAAAGATAATAGAATAAAAAGATATCTTCGGCTATGGTAGAAGGACTCCAATCTGCCATTTGTTTGAAGTTCAACCTGGAAACCACATCCTCATCATCTAGCCCAATTTCTTAACTTCTTGACACCATGTTCATATGCTTTAAGTTGCGCGTGTCGGACTCCTAGTAGCACAGCTACGACTGGATCATTTGGAGGATCCCTAGTAACTGCCCAAGCCAAAATATTCGAACCAGAGTCATCAAAGATCCAGCCCCCAAAGCCAAACCTGTCTTCATTCTTTAGAGTAGCACTGACCACATAAGCATGTGAGTTGTGACCCTACTCCTGCACCAGAATGTAACAGTGCTTCCCTTCCTTTGAAACAACGAAAACATCAAGGGTATCATCCATCCCCCTGTCTCTAACTCTAATACATTCCTGCCATTCATTGATAGCCCCCTTCACCACCTCAGTTTCATGAAGAAGTTCTTGTTTCTGAAAGATCCAGCAGTTTCTTGACTTCCATATCCTCCACAAAATAAAGATAGACAGTTGAATCCATTTCTGGGCCATGTTATCTCTAACAATACAGGAAATATCTTGCCACCAACCCTCGAATGAGAAGCCATATGTTCATGTGTGCCAAACCACTCAACAAGAGCATGTTTCCAATTTGAGCTCTAGAACACTGGAAAAACAAGTGTTCCAATGTTTCTCTTTGAAGCCCACAAATCTGACAAATAGGGTCCACCTCAATACCTCTATGAATCAATTGATCTCCAATGGGAATGATTCGATTTAAAGCATCTCCAAATGTAGTGTTTAAGTTTTCCAGCTTCCAGAGCTTTTTCCAGATTTTTCCTCTCACCCTTGATCCACTGCTAGAATCTGGGCAGTCCAATTTTCCCAATTTAATGTGCATCAGCTATTGAAATTAACTAATAGGCTCAACTATAACACACCATTTCAACCCATTCTTTTATTTGTTCTCACTCTTCTTTTGCAGGCCGGTAATTCAAAGATTTTTTTTGAAATTTCAATATTTCGTTAATTCCTAATTTTAAGCCAGCACTCCAATTTAATTCACTTGGGCGTCTAATTTGAAATCCACATTTTATTCATTCATCATACATCAACATAACCAAGATTAGTCTTTATTCAATCCCACGTACAAAGGATATTTTTTTTTAATATGATTGAGTCACTTAAAAAATGACTTCCACTGTAAAATTGGCAAATTAAAAAACCCATCAACAAATTCTCATAGGGACGGGGATGGAATGTGATTAAGGACACAAATGTAAAAAACACAATTTGGGCTGTTATTATGATTTACGACCAGAACTTGTTATAGTTAATGTGAATGAATCCAATGATATCCTATGGCCTAATCAAACTGTTGGATTTAATGCCATTAAATGGCCCATATTAATGAATGTAAGTTTTAACTTGAATGCTCCTCTTTGATGGCTAAGAGGAGATGAAAGATGTTGAAACCGGGAGATAATTAATCCCTCTTCCTCTGCCATAAATGAGAAAAGCTGATATAACTCTTCTCTTTAATATGAAAAGAAAACGTATAGAATATTATTATAAAATGAGAGAGTTATGGAGTCTTCACACCATCAAGAAGAGTGAAAAGAAAAGGCAAGGAGGAAGAGAATAATTTGTATTAAGTATTCCTTTGTTCAGGAAGAATTGCTATGGATCAAGGTAAGTATCTATACTAATTCTATGTAATTTCTGGAATTGTGAAAATTATGAGTTCTAAGATATTTGGGCATTATAGAGAATTGATGAATTTCATGAAAATTGAAAAACTCAAATTCTATAAAAGTTTACATGTGGTATCAGAGCCCCGGTTTGGGACTCATAATTTTCCGATTAAAATTATTAATTATGAATCGAAAAGTAAAATCGTGATTAAAAAAAAAAATCTGCTGCAAATCACATGCATTGGTGAATCTGGCCGTTCGTATGTATCAAATTTCATGGATAATATTTTACCTTGAAGTATGTTGGATGCCATGCCCATTGATATTCTGTTTCTGATGTTCTGATGCATGGTTTAATTAAAGATTATTGCTTTATAAATTATAGGATTGTTTGTTAAGAATATTATGGAATCATGATATGATGATGGCCACAAAATTTGCATAATGGGTAGATTGTTTTCGCATGCAAATATATTTTATATGTCGTATGATAAACTATTATTGGAGTATTACAACCGAGCATTTGTTTGAACTCCACCTTATGGAATTTATATTTGTTTATATGCATACATTTAAGATACGGACATGAATTAAATAATGGTGCATTTATTATGATATTGTATTTAATATCAAAATAAAATATAATATTGTTCATATGAGAAACCGAGATAATATGGATACATATAGTAAAGTTTGTCTTGTGGTTAAAAAATATATGCATGTACAAGTGTATGTAATATCTATATCGAAGTTTCAAATCTTTAATTTGCATAAACGATTGCAAATTTTAGTTAGTGATGGTTCCATTGTTATTCCGGTGGTGTAGTGTATGTTTGAAACTTATATGATAGATAGCTTGTTAGTCACCAAAGTGACCTAATTGAATGGAAAATTAGACACTTAATTAATTGAGTGTTATTAAATCGATTCATGATTATAGAGATGCCGTAAAAAGAATGACATGGTGGTAAATTGAACAATTGAAATTATAGACTATTTTGCTAGAGGTTGCCCAAAGGTGGACCGTTGCATATATCTATAATATTAAAGAGACGAATCATCTTATTTTAGTTAAATATTGTGTATATCCAAAGATAGCATACTTATTTAACTATTATATGCATGATTATCTCGTTAAAGAATATTTTGGCATCAATTATGTTGTTTATGTATTTAAATATTGCCTAAAGGTGAACTTAAATACATTCTTAAAGTCTCAGATGCAAAGTTTTGAATCAACTAAAGTTAACTCAAAACACTAATAGGTGAGGATGTATAAATGTTTGCAGCTTCTTTGAACCTCTTAGCATCGGGAAATACGATCGTCAAGTTCAAATGGCTAAATTATGCTGACTGGTTTGAACAAATCCGATTTACTCGGTATTATGGATTCGACCTTGCTATAGTAATGGATGAAAGGCCCGCATGGTACATCGAGACCACTCGGAAGGCCGATGTCTCTATTGAGGCTTGGGAGCGGTCTAATAGGTTGAGCTTGAACCTAATGAGAATGACTATGGCTGAAAATATCAAACCTTCGATGCCTAGGACTGACAATGCAAGGGAATTCATGATGAAAGTAAAAGAATATTCCCAGTCGAACTTGGCTGACAAATCTATCGTAGGCAACCTTATGAATGAGCTGACTACGAAGAAATTTGATTGGTCAAAACCAATTCACGATCATGTAATAGAAATGTCCAACCTAGCAGCAAAGCTTAAGACCATGGGGATGGATGTGAGTGAATCATTCCTTGTACAATTTATCATGAACTCCTCCCGCTTTGTATTTGGTCGGGTTCGGGTGAACTACAACACCATTAAAGATAAATGGAACTTCAAAGAAATTAAGGCCATGTTAGTGCAAGAGGAAGGGAGATTAAAGAAAATAAAGGATCACTCCATTCGCTTCACAGTCTATGATGGTGCAAGTAGCAAAGAAGGCTAAACCGGTAAGAAAAGACAAGAAAAAGGATAAGGCCCCGACGGGAAGGTTGGCAGGTCAAATCCATAAAAAGATTATTAAGTGTTACTTCGCAATAAGCCGGACACTTAAAGAAAGATTATCCGAAAAGGAAGGCATGGTTCGAGAAGAAAGGTATATATTATGTTTCTGTATGTTTTGAATCGAACATTATAGAAGTACCTAATAATACTTGGTGGTTAGATTATGGTGCCACTACTCATGTGTCTCATATTATATAGGGATTCCGTACGATCCAGCCAATAAACGGAACTGAACAATATTTGTTTATGGGGAATAGGATGAAGGCACGGATAGAAGGAATTGGGACTTACAGGCTGATCATGGACACTGGATGTCACATAGATCTTGAAAGATGTCTTTATGTTCCTGATTGTGCTAGAAATCTTGTTTCAGTAGGAAGACCGGATATGATAGGCTTTCATTTTAAAATTGGTAATGGTACTTTTTCGTTGTTTAAGAACAAATACTTTTACGATTCTAGTATTTTGTTTGACCCACTTTACCGTTTTAATCTTGATAGTAAATTTGTTGAATCCCTGTATCATGTTGAAAGTAGTATATGCATTAAACGTAGTGCACCAAATGAAAGTTCTGCTTTCTTGTGGCATCAAAGATTGGGTCACATTTCCAAAAAAAGGTTATTGAGGTTGGTGAAAAATGAAATCCTTCCTCAATTGGATTTTAGTGACTGAGATGTGTGTGTGGATTGCATTAAAGGAAAGCATACCAAAAACACACTTAAGAAATCTGCCACAAGAAACACTCAACTTCTTGAGCTAATACACACTGATATCTGTGGTCCATTTGACGTCCCTAACTGGGGAGGTGAAAAGTACTTTATCACTTTTATAGATGATTACTCACGTTACGGTTATATTTATCTATTACATGAAAAGTCTCAATCGCTGAATATCCTCGAGGTATTCATCAATGAGGTGGAAAGAACAGTTAGATAAGAAAGTAAAAGTAGTGAGAGACTGCATCGAGGTGGTGAGTATTATGGAAAATTCAATGAAAATGGACAATGTCCGGTCCATTTGCAAAGTTCCTCGAAAGTCGTAGTATTTGTGCAAAGTATACAATGCCCGGTACACCTCAGCAAAATGGTGTAGCTGAGAGACTAAATCGTACATTGATGGATATGGTTAGGAGTATGTTAAGTAATTGCTCTTTACCCACACTTTGTGGATGCATGCGCTAAAATCGTGCATACCTTCTCAATCGGGTTCCCAGTAAAGCGATTCCTAAGACTCCTTATGAATTGTGGACAGGTAGGAAACCCAGTTTGAGACATCTTCATATTTGGGGTTGCCTAAAGCGAAGTAAGAGTGTATAATCCACATGAAAAGAAGTTTGATGCTAGGACCGTCAGTGGTTATTTCATTGGCTATCCTGAAAAGTCTAAGGGGTATAGATTCTACTGTCCTAACCATAGTACGAGAATAGTCGAGTCAGGTAATGCTCGGTTCATTGAGAATGGTTTAATCAGTGGGAGTGGGGAAGCACGAAAAGTAGAACTTTGAAATTCGGATGAAACTCCTTCACCCGATGTTTCTTCTAAAGTTGTTGTTCTGTTGTTGTATCATCGTCACACAACATACCGGAACACCAAATCAATATTCAAAACCCACCGAATGAAAATGTGATAGATGAACCGATCACAGTTGAGCAGGAGATTAATGAACCACAAGAGGAAATAGCTTTAAGACGGTCTATAAGGCAGAAAAGACTTGCTGTTTCTGATGACTATGTGGTGTATACTTGAGCATGAATGTGACTTAAGTATAGATGAGGACCCGATCTCATTCAGACAAGCAATGAATAGTAAAAATTAAAAAGTGGTACGATGCCATGAAAAAGAGCTTAAATCAATGTATGACAATAGAGTCCGGGACTTAGTTGAGTTACCTCGAAAGTTCCAAACGAGTTGGTTGTAAATGGGTTTTTAAAACCAAACATGACTCGAATGGAAACATTGAAAGGTATAAGGCCGACTCGTTGCTAAATGTTATACTCTTTAAAGATGGCATTGACTATAAAGAGACCTTCTCTCCGTGTCAAAGAAGGACTCTTTAAGAATTGTTATGGCCTTGGTGGCTCATTATGATTTAGAGCTTCACCAAATGGATGTTAAAACCGCTTTTCGAATGGTGATTTGGAAGAGGAAGTGTATATGGATCAACGGAAGGGTTTAAAACCACAGAAAGGAAAATTTAGTGTGTAAATTAAAGAAGTCAATATATGGATCAAACAGGCTTCCCGACAATGGTATCTTAAGTTCAATGATACCATTACATCATATGGTTTTACGCAGAACACCGTTGATCGGTGTATCTACATGAAAGTCGAGTGGGGAGCAAGTTTATAATATTAGTCCTATATGTTGATGATATTTTACTTGTCGCTAATGATGTTGGATTATTACATGATGTAAAGGAATTTCTCTCTAAGAATTTTGAAATGAAAGATTTAGGTGAGGCATCCTATGTGATAGGAATAGAAATATTCCGTGACAGCATCACAAGGATTGTTGGGATTGTCTCAAAATGCTTATATCAATAAGATTTTAGAGAGATTTCGGATGGAAAAATGTTCCTGGATAGTTCCAATACGAAAGGGGACAAATTCACCAAAATGCAATGTCCCAAGAATGATTTGGAACGAAAAGAAATGAATTCAATTCCTTATGCTTGAGTGGTTGGGAGTTTGATGTATGCTCAAATTTGTACTCGGTCGGATATCGCTTTTCTTTGAGGAATGCTAGGTCGATATCAAAGTAATCCCGGTATGGACCTTTGGAAGTGTTGCAAAGAAAGTTCTTCGGTACTTACAAGGCACCAAAGAACATATGCTCATGTACAAGAGGTCTAATCATCTCAAAGTAATAGGATATTCGATTGATTATGATGGGTGTTGACACAAGAAAGTCTACATTTGGTTATTTGTTCCTTTTAATTTGGAGGGTGATATCATGGAGGAGCGGAAGCGATGTGTCATTCTTTGTATCCACTATGGAAGCCGAATTTGTGGCATGTTTTGAGGCCACTGCGTTCATGGATTGTGGTTGCGGAACTTTATCTCTGGACTTGGAATTGTTGACAAGATATAGCATCGGACCGAGAATTTATTGTGATAATTCTGCACTTGTCTTCTTCTCAAAGAATGACAAGTGCTCAAGGGTGCTAAACACATGGAATTAAAGTACTTGGTCATTAAAGAAAAAGTGCGGAAACATAGAGTGTCTATTGAGCATATTAGCACCGATATAATGGTAAGCGGATCCATTAACTAAGGGGTTACCACCTAAGACATTTTCCGCCGTCATGTCGAAAAGGATGGGTATTATAGACAAGTCCTTGTTAGCGTAATGGCGTATGTGTATATATATACATAACAGTTATTTGCTCTTTATGTTATGACACTCTGAGCTCATTTATAGTTGAGTTTCTGCTTGTATACATGTATTGTTTTGATGTAATAACATGATAAGTCTTTCTTGAAGATCGTATAGTTGAAGCTAATGATTCACCTCATTAAGGATAATATTAAGTTGGATTGATCTTGTGATACATGGAAGGAATCATGTCAAATAAATAATGTGTGAACGCCATGATCCAATCAATTTTATCTTAATTAAAGATAAGCCAAACTGACATTATGGTGGATTTAGCACATTGTGCACACTTAAAGTTGTGATTAAATCCTCAAGTCATCATATGGGCCAAGTGGGAGAAATGTTGGATTTAATGCCATTAAATGGCCCATATTAATGAATGTAAGTTTTAACTGAATGCCTCTCTTTGATGGCTAAGAGGAGATGAAATATGTTGAAACCGGGAGATAATTAATCCCTCTTCCTCTGCCATAAATGAGAAAAGCTGATATAACTCTTCTCTTTAATATGAAAAGAAAACGTATAGAATATTATTATAAAATGAGAGAGTTATGGAGTCTTCACACCATCAAGAAGAGTGAAAAGAAAAGGCAAGGAGGAAGAGAATAATTTATATTAAGTGTTCTTTTGTTCAAGAAGAATTGCTATGGATCAAGGTAAGTATCTATACTAATTCTATGTAATTTCTGGAATTGTGAAAATTATGAGTTCTAAGATGTTTGGGCATTATAGAGAATTGATGAATTTCATGAAAACTGAAAAACTGAAATTCTATAAAAGTTTACACAAACAACCATACCACTTAATAGGCTTGATTGCTTCCATTAGATTAGCCAAAGCTATACTTGGGAAATTAGTCTAGTCCATTATCAAAAGGGGTAAGTTCAAGAATGACCCTTTTCCAATTTTCAGTTACAAGTATGACCTTCATTATTAAAAGAGTTCAAATATATACTGAAGTTCCCATTATACCCTTTATAGCAAATAAGGAAACATGATTAAATTTGTTCCAGATATCACAAAATATGAACACTTTCAGTTTCTATCATGTTTCGTTTCATTCGTGGCATTGTTACACCTACTTAGATCCGGGTCCATTCTCGGAGGTTTTAAAAAGATCATGTCGGGTTTCAAATAGATAAACTTAACAGTTATAAAATTAAAAGATGTTCGATTCTCGTGTTATCGGTTCCAAACTAAGGTTTACAGTGAAAATGAAAATAGTCCATTACGACCATATCAGGCCCAACATGCTTCCGTAAAATTAATAAATCCATTAAAATTCATATCTTTTTGACCAAACAAAGACCGGTGAGATGGCTCGCAACACCACCAAAGGTAAATCGGAAAGTCGCCCAGGATCGTTTGACGAACAACTCCTCGAATCCGTCAAAGACAACATTGGTCTGCTTTCCTACCCGCATTTATAAGTAATCAGAGGGTCCTGGTGTAAGTGTTTAGAAGGGGGTTGAATAAACCTTACCAAATTTTTAGTCCTTTTAAATTCCGTCGTAGTTGATTCTACACACGCTGTCCTCTCGATGGACACGAATTAGTCACCCAAGAGAGCATCTCTCAGTCAGATCAACTGAGTCGTTGATGGAGCAACTTGCAACACAACAGTAATTTAACTCTAACTCAGGGTTTTATTTTCAATGCAAGACTTAACACCCTTAGCAATACGTGCAACTGAATCAGCCATATCGATTTAG